>CM076583.1:1139000055-1139402055 GCA_034641835.2 Pinus albicaulis | reverse complement strand
AGCCATTTTGTACTAGTGGAAGGCCAAGGAGATTCCCCCTGGGTCGATTAAAGATTTAATATGCCAGGCTCGATGTGTTCCACAACGAGGGAATTAGAGGCATAAAGAGGCATAAATTCCCCAAGATTATCAATGGAGGGATCCATGACTGTCTAATTGACTAGCCAAAGGTGTTTGTCTACAAGAGATTTAGGTGGAATAAGCGGAGTGGTGGCCCATGTGGGAGGTGGATCCTAATCGTATTCCATATGATTATAGAGTTTCTACCAACATTAGGAGGCCCTGACGGATCTCCCATAACAAGTGGCAGAGGGTGATCACTAGGTTGATCATCTTCTATAATAATATGCCACACCACCCATGGATCAGGAGGTCTATGGGGTCCACATGTGCCAGAAGAGATCATATGCATAAGATCAGTGGTAGGAGTTGATGTAGTTTTGGGTGAATTTAGTTGAGGAAAAACCCCCATAAGAGTAGAACTTTTAAAAAGTCACCAGCCAACACTCTGAAATTAACCATGGTGGTCTCCCACAAGTGGTACAGAATTCCCTATGGTGGAAATCTAGGCTGACAGGACTCAATAGTCAAGTTGTTCTATAATGGCAATTTTGACTTCATGAGGAAAGAAAAGTACGCGGAAAATAGATGAGACGAATGTGGTCATCGCATAAAACCAACTATGAACAAGGAGTATGTTGTAATTTAATGATTCATCAATGAATTTGACATCAACATATACATTTTTCCCACCTAACTTGATTGAAAACTGGGGAAGGATCCCTTTAGGTACAAAATTATGACTATCAAAGGCTTGGAGAGTGGTGTTGGAAGTAGCGAGTTTCGAAGAGCCAAGAGCCTTGCAACATGATATTTACATAACACACATGGAGGAGCCCTCATCCACCATAGTGTGCTCAATATTCTTCTGAATGATCCATAGAATAATCTGGAAACCAATATGACGGTAGATATGAGGAGAAGCTTTCTCGACATTGAAAGTGATGAGACTAGATTCAAATAAATAAACTCCACGAATGGAAGACAACATGGCTTTGCATTGCTAAGGACAAATTTTCAAGACCTCCAAGGCAGACATTGAACACAGATCCTAAGAAAGATATTCAACAATACTGTAATGTTATGTAACCCTAGTAGACAGATTGTGTGTTGTCTTATAGAGAACACCCTTGGGGGGGCGATAGACAGGTTCCATCGGATTATCCAAAGTGATAGTTTCAGTGGAACTAGGTGGAGGTGGTGAGTCCTTAGAAGGAAAACTCGACTCAGGAACATCATAGGATTTGGCTTGCATAGTCACATTTATATTTTCCTTGCACATGAGGAAAAAAGAAATATGAGGAGGAAGTCAAGAGGACCTCTCGTTGCCCCCTTACGGAGGTCGATCAAGTTGAGAAACCATCTTTTGTTGAGTTTTTGCAGGGAATGAATGAGTCAAAAGGACAGGTTGTTGAGTAGATGGTGGTGAAAGAAGCCTATGTAATTCATCCATTCGATTACACTCATGAGTAAGGTGGTTGCCTTGAAAATTTTTACAGGTAAACTTGATTTTCCGGTGACACTCACTAGTGCCCCCTCCCCGACTTTGAGGATTGGTTTGAGACTCCTGAGAAGTTCGATTCTATTGTTTATTTCTCCTGTTATTTTTGTTTTTCTTACCACTATATTGAGAGTTGTTATTCATTTGAGTGGAATTCACCATGAGAAAATCGGTGGACTGCTCAGGAGGGGGTGCTTTAGCAGAGCCAGACAGAATTAATGGGGCTTGAGATGTAACAATCAATTGGCCAAGTTAGGTAGCAAGTTGGATCATGGAATAGGAAATAGACCCATTCAAACCATCAACATGTGGGCAAGGAATGGGTTTAGGAGGGTAAATAGAAGTCCTAGGGGAATTCGGAAATACTTCGTACAACATACCTGACTGTGAACAGATAAGATAAAACTACTGGGCAACTAAAATGGCTTTCTCCTTGGTAGAAACTCGAAACATAGACACATCCTTGGGAATCTGAGGTCTAAGAGATATAATGAATCATCTACATAAAATTTCATCGACTAACTTGGTTCTCACCAACCTCTTGCAATGATGCCACTCATGAATGTGATCATAAATTAATGTGTCATCATCTTGTTTAAATTTGGACAAGAGGTCAGAGTTGAGATCATATCGAGTAGGAAACTAGAAGTGTGTCAAAAATGTTTAATCTATGGAGGAAAAGTCTTCGTAAGATGCAATATCTAACTCGATATACCACTTTGCGGTATCTCATTGAAAGCACTAGTACTGTTGCATATAAATTTGCAAGGATCCATTGCTCTGTGATTTCGTGTCTGATCAAATCACCAGATAGAAGAAAACAAGACTAATGAAACAATAAAGAAATCTCGATAACGAGTGATAAACCATGCAGCATACTACCAATTCTATGTTATAAATAAATGAGATCACACATTTCCTCTTCACAGGTTTGGGAAGGGTTACACTCTTGACACAAATTTTGCACTTCACTTGAGTGATCTATCACACCCACATCCGATCTCTTATCCCTGCACATAGTGACAACCGAATGAAGACGATAGGTGATCTTCCTCAGAAGATCGTTAGATCAAAATCAATAGAATCAACCATAAAATATGCTCAATACACATTCACATAAGGGAAGTAACATAAATTTCCATTGATCATTAAATAAATTACAATGCTTATATCTTTGCCTCAAAGCTTCCTCTCCTCCAGCTTGTAAGATGGTCTCCTCTCCCAATACAACAGAGCTCTCACCCTATATTTGGGATACTCTTTTCCCCTACACCCTTTCCTATTGGTGAGATTATATAGGCTCATTCCATCCTTTGGGAGCATGTATCTAGACATCTAGGGGCTTTAGAATTTAGGAAACTTCTACAATAATGGACCCCTAGTCACCTCATACACAAGTGGGTCAATGGGAATGGGAAACTCTAGAAACCTTTTTCATAATTATGAGTTTTCTCTCAATTATCTCAATTATGAAATAATTATTATCTCATAATTATAATATTTTGGAAAAAAAATTATGATAAATTAATCAATTATGTAATTTCACCCTTTTATCATGGGATAAATATCACATAAGTAAAAGAAAAAGTGAAAAGGGATGCATTTTAGCCAAACAATTGGGGTAAGTTGATACTTGGTTTCTATCACTATAATGTAGTGGAAAATAGGGTTATAATAATGTGGTTATGCCTGAAATTTGAATCGGCATAAATGTGATGACTTCAGGCCTGTAATATTGTTAATCTTGAGCTCGAATGTTTGGTTATGCCTACAATTCAAATCGGGAGGGATACTTCATGTTTATTTGTAGAATGTTGGTGTATTTTCAATCCTTCTTGGGTATTGTATGATTTTTGGTGGCCTTTATAAGTTTTGTTATGCTTATTTGTACCTCAAAAGAGACTTGTAGATCTCTGCAATGAGATCAAATTATTTCCTGTAAATCGTTAAGAATCAAGGGATCACATGCCTTTGAGAGGCTAAATGGACAAGTCCCTACACTACATCTTACATTTAAACCATCAAGAACCCAAAAAGGGTAACTCTATTGTAAGCTTAGGAGGGATAGCACTTACATGTACCTATTAAAACCTTAATGGAAATTGTCAAGTTCTGGCGCAATTCAAAATGATTATAGAACCATCGTAGCCAAGCCATAGTTATTTCTTTCACAAAGGGCTCTATATGGTATATATGGCCAAGCTTCAAGAAGAAACATAGTGGCTTTGACCAAATTTACATAAATGTGCGCACAATGAAGATTCCCTTACTTTATACATGACCAAACCTACCTTAACCAAGTGTGAGCTAATTCACAAGCTGAGTATTAATTGCAACCCTTCTCGTTGATTAGCTCCTTGTGACCATGCATAGAAATACATTTCTCGATAGTAAATCTCAGCATTTATGTACTAAGCCACCACCATAACTTTGAGATAGAAACCTCTAAGATTTATGTCTCGAGAAAAAAAAGGATTTTCGTCAATTTCCATGTTCCAAAAAGTTTATCTTGATGATTTTCTCGAAAAGGGACTCTCATAGTTTTCTCCAAGATGGGTTATCACTGAGAATGGTCCTCCATCGTCAAGGAGTTTCTGCCGAGATGGGTTTTTGCCAAGAATGGCACAGAAGGGTTCTCACTGAGAATGGGATTCCGCCTAGAATGATTTTTCCAAGAATGATCTAGAAGGGTTCTCACCGAGAACAAGATTCTGTTTAGAAGGTTTTCACCAAGAATGGGCTGGAAGGGTTCTCACCGTGAAGACCCCACCTAGAAGGCTTTTTCCGAGAATGTATTGGAAGTGTTCTCAACGAGAATTTTTTTTCTTGTGAAGGCCAATTCTGCTGAGAATTAATTTTCCTCTAAGATAGGCTATGTTCGGGGTGATGTGACTTGAGGGGACTACACCCTCCTATGGTTATATTTTGATCAACATGGAAGGATTAGTGAGCCGGAAACTTGTACATAGGCTTATCTATGAGTTATGACCCGAGGCATGAAAGGGTTGGAAACTAACATACTAAAATGAAGTGGCAGCAATGAGGCTGACTAGGGAAACCACATGGGTGGGCCACATGGTGGATGAATGGATGGCGTGGAACAAAAATTTAAATGGTTGTAACTTTTGATATGAAGGTTCAATCAAAACAAAATTTATATCATCAGAATCATCTTGATGAGATGAATCTAATGAGACCATTCATAGTAAAAAAGGATTAAGATTTTTAGACCCCATTTCCATAATACTATATTGGATCTTGGGTCAACGGAATAACCACCTCCTTCTAACCTATGCTTGGGTGGGGTTTAGGATGGGGTGTCTTTATAGTAGGTTTTGGCTTTGTTCACTTGCGATGTTTAACTAGGTGGTGCATAATAAAGCTATATATTATTATTATTCAATGATTATTACTTACAACAAAGGTGACAAGAGTTGAGTTAACATGGTCTCAATAGATGTACCATTACCCAAACCAAACAAGTTGGATGTTGTAAGGGCATGCATAAGCATGGCATCCTTGTTAATTATTGAAAAGTAACACTTGAAGAGCATGAAGAAGTATCACATCCTTGGCATTACTTATAATCTTTCAAATATGCCTTGAAATATGATTGATTAAACATGTAAAAATGATTTATTTAGAATATATGTTTTATTTTGTATATGAAGAAAAATAATATAATCTATGCATTTATATAAAGAAAGTTAATTAAATAGATAGTAATATGATTGAGCATATATATTATAGAACATCTTATATCACAACAAAATGAATTGATTAATCAAAAGACATTAAGAATATATATAAAAATTATAATGTACATGAAATGAACATGAACATAAAATAGTTTTAGTTAATTAGAAACTAATTATTATTGTATCATAAATCGAGGAGAAATAATAACAAGAAATTCAAATTCAAATAGAAATGTAGAAAAACAAAAGAGGGAACTTGGAACTTGGATATGATAAAGAAAGTTAGTAAAAATTAAAGTAGTAACTACAATACATTCACTTAAATAGGAAATGAGAAGGAGATAAAGGAGACACCTAAAAGTAAAAGTAGGAAATCTAAGAGTTGGGTGAAGATAAATCATTATTTTATAATTTTAAGTACATAATTACTTGTGTGCTTACGCATGTGGGTGTGAATAACATGTAATTAATAATTTAGTATACCATATAATTTTGCATGAAATGAACACGTAACTGGAGCCACCCGATGTATAAAATGAAGGCTTGAGCTAGAGTAGAAACACTTTCTGCACCCTAATGTTAGATGGTTATCATAATAATTTGCATTTATTTAATGATTATTGAAGAGTTTGGCATATTGAAAATCGTTGTGAAGGGAAGATTTTACTCTCAAGCTTAGAGACTTCATTGTTCTTTTACTTGCTAGATCAATGCTTATATATTTGTATACAATAGATCCATTGCATTTCATGGGATCTTGGAGATTAATAATACCCATTGGAATTTGCAGGGTGGTCAATTAATGAACAATTCTAATCGATAAGTAAATGAAAAAAGGAATACCATGGCAAGTTAATGGAAAATGGAAATGATATTCAATTTAATAATATTTACTAAAAGTTT
Organism: Pinus albicaulis; assembly: GCA_034641835.2. Classification (NCBI taxonomy): domain Eukaryota; kingdom Viridiplantae; phylum Streptophyta; class Pinopsida; order Pinales; family Pinaceae; genus Pinus; species Pinus albicaulis. The sequence goes on along the minus strand of CM076583.1, from coordinate 1,139,395,893 downwards.
TGGAAATAAAAATATTTAAAGATATATTTAAGTTCTTTTAATTCTAAAAAATAATATTTTATCTTTAATAATAATACATTTTTGAATATTTACAAACTTTTATTTAAAACTTTAGATGAGCTTAATTAATAGTATATAGTTCTAATTAATAACATAAATTCAAATGAAAATGTACAATTACCTATATTTATTACTTAATATTCCCACTCCATTGATTTGGATTATGATTTGATAAAAAAACATTAGGATTTCAAATATATAATTGCATTATAATAATAAAATCCCATGAATTTTATGCACAATTCTTTTCATATTCTGTTGGTTTATGAAATGAGAAAATTATACCTATTGAATCCTTGTTTTCTTAAGCATAATGGTGCATTGGTTTATACTTTCGTTTGATTTTATATCCTTTACGTTTTAACTTTCATACTCATGTATCATTTGGAATATATAGTATTTATACTCGGTTGAGTGATGCCTATAACAACAAGGTATTCCCATAATGATAGTTATATCTAGAATTACAAGATAAAGATAGATTTTTTGGGTGTGATTTATAATATTGAATTGTAGTTTATTATGTTGTAAGGTGTTTTTTTTAGAAAAACTCTCTAGTTGCTATTGTGTATCAGTTTGCATCATCCGATGGAATGTTAGATGATTGAATATTTTTAGATCATCAAATTAATAATTAATAGTTAAGACAAAACTAATACTTATGGTGTGTAATAGTTTCTTGATGGCTTAACACAAATGTGTATTCCCTTGTAGGTTATCCAGAAGAGGGTTCTCAAAGGGAGTGTGCACCTTTCTGAAGAGAAAGTGTGGTGAAGGTTAACACATATTCTTATTCCCTTGTCAGTTCTCCAGAAGAGGTTTCTTAGAGGGAGTGTGTATTTTTTTGAAGAGAAGGTGTTGTGAAGGTTGTGTTTTGCACTGTATTTCTACTCTCAGGATATGGGTGCAACACTATTTAGAAAAATACATAAAATATTTGGAGCAAGCAACTTCTCAAAGCTTCTGTAGAAAGTGTCATTCGATAGTGACATGATTTTGTGGCCATCATATCATTTGAGGGAGAGGCTCGAATAAACAACCCTATTCAAGGCTTCTTGGCAATTTTTTTTTTCTCTCCGGAATGTTTGTGTGTTGGTTTTTGTAGCCTCAAAATTTGAAATCACATGAGTTCATTAGAATGTACCTAAGACTTTTACTTTCCACAATTTTTATTCATAGCTACGTTTATGAACATACTTCGTCTTTTGTTGCTTTTGATGTCTGATTTTTACCACAAAATTTTCAGTATCATTTTATTTTCTCTGTGTGAGATTATCTGCTACCATCATTGTTATACCGGATTTACGATTGTGGACAAAAGTATCTCCCCTAGGTTGGTGGATAACCTATAACAACATAGATACAATGAACCCAATGATTTTCCTTAAAGTAAATATATGACGGAGTGAGGAATACCTAGAATCTGTCACACGGTTTGCTCCTTCTTTAGCTTGGAAGATCCAATTCCAACTCTAATTTCCAAAATTATAACATGCAAAGTCAGATAACACAACCCAAGTAACTACGAGATATATGCAGTATCATCTAAATACTCTATTCAATAGATCAACATGGTATTGAAATATATGAAATAACAACATCACATATATAGGAAAACATAGTATTCTTTGCATTAATATAAATAGAAGTAGATTATAACAATAAGTAGCATGTGTTCTTGTACAAGATCTCCTCCAAGTTATTGACTTGTCCTTTCCTTGTCACAATATGCACCTGCAATCACCGTAATGAATGATATGATAACCACTCGCTACAACAACTAAAGGGAAAAATCACTCTCCAAAATCCAACCATTACCCTTTGCATATGCAAGATGGTAAAGATATAGAAGAGTGGTATAAGTTGGGAGTTCTTATCTAATTGCCATTCTAAGGTTTTAGATACACCTTTTATGGAGGGATAGGATTAAAGGATAAGTGGTGAAAACTCCAAGGTAGGGTAGGATACGCTCTGAATGTTTTATCTAAGGTAAGTAGTTGAAACAACTTCTGGAAACTTGTAGAATGTGAAGCTTCTAGAATCCTTATCATTCTCCTGGATTTCTAGAACCAATGCAAGCACAAAGGGGAGCAACCTGATGATGACCAAACCTAGCCACATTGGAGAAAACTATAGGTGGTCGCACCCCAATAAGTATACAAGGAGCGTTGGTCCGAAAATTGGATCAGATGATATAGTTTAGGGCTGAAATTTTGGGGGATGAAAGGAAAATGCTTAGGGATTTGTGCAAGATGGTGACAAGGGGGAATAATGTGTTGATTGATCCCATTAGAAGGAGTGTTGATCATATGTGACAAAATGGCATATAACAGAATGTCCCCTAAAGTGCAAAGTCGGAGATGATGACTGATGACTTAAGTGTTTATTTTGTGACAAGTAGGGATCAAGGAAAATCGGTGAGCTTCATCTATTGCAATACATTTGTCATGGCTTCTTATCGCTGAGGGAGGCATACCCATACTCAGATCATAAGCTAACATAATATGTACAATGATTAAAATATGTGTCCATAGATGCAATTGGTGGACCCATGACTAGATGAATGTCTATATGAAAATGGTCATCATACATTGTGATCTTTGTATAACTCCTGAAATCACATCCCAGATGGATGAAACTAGATTTGGGGTCTTATATCTCGTTCACACGACCAACTAATGTATGATTCTAACCATGTGAATCAATGAGTTGGAGTAGAACATGGTAGAAACCATCCAATTACTGGTCGATGATGTAAGCCATTTAAAAATGCGAGAGAAACCATTGATGATGTTAATGGATCTCAAATTACTACGGTACAATCGATATGGTTTGATTAAATGAGTTGATTTCGAACACCACATAGAATATTTCTGTCAAAGGCCATTGATGTAAAACTTTTTCCCAGAGAAAGGAAATTTTCCATTGATGTATGCAAGCACCAAGGTACGAAAGGGATGTTTCTAAGTCAAGTTCCTGGATGATGTGTTGATGTCGATAGGAAGCGAACTGTCATAGGAGGGCTTTGATGTATCCCCCATAAACAACACAAAAATGGTATCATGATTGAGACAAAAATATCAGAATAATCACTACAAGGAAAAGACCCTCAAGCGGATGTTTTTGAGGATCCCCTTATAAAAATACCATAGACATCTATTTGTAGTGGAGGTTACTAGAGGAATTGGGTGGGTGGAGGTTTTTGCAGATGTTTTTCTTCCGGTGCGTTTATCATCCTAAACTGCACTGGTGCGTTCAACTAGAGACAACACCGGTGCACACAAAACATTGGCACACCGGGACACCGTGCACTCGGTACAAACCCGCCCGGTGCATATTATTATTGTAGCACACCAGTGCTTTACAAATATTATGCACTCGTGCATCCTAAAACCCCATGCCAAAACTGAAATAGCCTGGTGCGGTTTTAAGAAACCACACCGGTGCACCTATAAAACCCGCGCACCAGAATAGGGTTAAATAAAAAAAAATTACAACAAAAAATCCACATTTTTCACTTTTCAGTGCTCCAGATTTTTCAAGCACTGGTGCAACTTTACCTTGTGTGAGGCACCCTACCATCGGTGCTCCCATTGCATGCACTGATGTTGTCCATTGCCCACCATCTCCATTTTGAATTTTGCAAAATGGTGGGAAAATTTAGTTTTGCAAATTCTACACCCAATATGCCTCCTCGATGGCCAAATGTACAGGTATTTTCCTTGTTTTTCCATAATTAAACCTTTTAGCAGATTATTTTTGTAAAATAGCTTAAAATTCACATTATTTTAAAAAAAATTCCGCGCAGTGTGCTCGAGCCATTCGGCTCCCACCGGTTCACGGTGCTGCCTATAAAATCCACACCGGTTCCAAGGTGGTACCGAAATGATGCACCGTGATTTTTTAAAATTTAAAAAAATTGCGGTGCGGTCAGTTACCCGGCCGCACCATTGACCCTGTCGAATAGCGGGAATGCGGTGCGTTGACGGAAATATTCGCCCCGGGGCAGGTAATTTTGTCAGCACACTGCATTGAACAATTCAACACCGCACCGCCCTCCTGACACTAGTCCATAGTCAACGGTGTGGTCTATTATACCACAAAACCGTTGACCTTGGAACAATGCTAGGAGGGAGGTGCGTTGAAAATTTGTAGGTGCACCACCTTCGGTGCACTGCAAATTTTCTGGTGCACCGCCTCTAGTGTATGAAAACAAAAAGACGCATCGTTACTAGTGCATGCCAATTTTTTGTGGTGCACCGACTGTTTTTTTTTTTTCAAAAAAAATTATATATGTATATTCCTAAATACATGTCTCATTTAATAAAAAAAAGTATTTAATAGGTCAATCATTCAGCGACGTGAAAGTAGAGAAGAGAGGGAACAACAACAACAATAGGTAGACTAGTATAACATGGTTCGCCTATGGGAGGCACGAGAAAGGGAGAGAGATGCGTACCCTCTCCCTATTACAATAGCTACCCAAGGCTCCTAAGGCAGGTAGGCCTCCCCAAGTTCTATGAGGAGGTTACATCCCTAAAGGGCCATGGTGTGTTTTTGCGACATCTTATCCACAAGTGGAATGCCCACCTACAGGCTTTTCGAGTTGGTCTTGACCAGTGGTACGCGCCCACTTAGGAGGACATCTATTTCACTACTGTCCTATCGAGGAGAGGGGTGGATTTTCCCTTGTTCCCAGAGGTCCCAGTTGGCTATGAAGCAGGGAGTCAGTTAGTGTATTCCTAGAGATACATTAGCGCAGATATACTGTCTCCTTCAAATTTTCAGGTCTCTAGAGGTTAGTTACGTATTGCTTCATTTGGTATAGAGGAGGTGAGGTGCCTCTCACTACTAATTTTGACCATTTCACACAACACCAGCGATAGGCAATGCATTAGTTTCCCTCTTTTATTTTATGTTGATTGTTTAGTACAGGAACCATAACTTGTGAGGTGGTCTGCCATTTTTTTACGGCAGTTTTGTATAGCTTTAGATAGATGTCGTGCTCATGCACATGGGAGGGTGAACTTCCCTTTTGTTTCAGAGCTATTTTGTTTATTTTTTTATAGGTTTCCAGAGATGAGGCCTACTTTTTCTCCGCAGCCTCGTAGGTCGATGATGCATGTACGAATGCACATGTGGGGACAAATGATGCCCAAGAGGGGCGAGTCTGAGTTTTTTGTGAGGATATTGCATGGTGCACTAGAGTTGCTAGCCAGTGTTGATGAGAATCCCTTCATTATGGTCCCTTGTCCTTATGCTGGTTTGGATTGGTGAGGGTGTGCCAACATCCTCGTCATAAATGATGAGCCGCCAGATGATAGAGGTAACATTACTGTTTTATTTAAATTTATTCTAGCATGTTCTTTAACTTGTTTTTATTAAACTATTTAATGAAATTGTCTAATTATTGTTGTGTACATATATATATTTTGTAGACATTGGGTCATTTGATGGCGATGAGATGCCAGCCACCAAATGATCCAAGTGTGGATCCTGATGATGATCAATATATGGATATCAAGGATCATGAGGCTGGTGCAGACAAACCTGGTCCACATGGTGCGTTGGTACTGCCTTTTGCTAGGCATAGGCTTGACAGTAGATTGAGGATGGAGTTGAGTGACCAACTCTATGCATTGTTTGTGGAGGCAGGAGTCAGGCCCGCCACTATGAGAGATATACAGGCTGATGCTAGGCTGGTACAGATGTGGAGAGGCATGTTGCATAACATGTTCAGTCTGATGTGTCATGTCGTAGGAGCTATGAGCTTAGTTACATGGTTGAGGAGGGCCCTTCAACGTTATAGGCATGGTCGAGATGCAACATGTCGACAGTCCGTGACCAGCGACATGTCATCTGATGATCATGATTAGGGGAGTGATCATCATTCACCTTGCATCACACCAGATAAGCAGCTTGTAGCATCGACCAATAGTCATGATGGAGAGCAGGCTAGACTATCGGCCACATCGAGTCAGTAGCTTGCATCATCGAACAGTACTCATGATCATGAGCAGGCTGGACCATCGACCATGTCGAGTCATCACGATGAGTAGCAGACTGTGATCCTGATTAGCATGAGGCACCAGTACCAGATCATTTGGCACGTGATATCGACATGTATTTGAGCTTTTCGAGGTTGCACCATTGACTGAGCAGGCCTCAAATAGTACTACTATTGATGATGTACCACCAACTGATATTTGACATTTATATTACAATTGTATATTTTTGACATTATATATATATATATATATATATATATATATATATATGGTCCATGTATTTTATGCTCATGTTGCAGTTGTACTTAATTTACATGTTGGTGATCATCATGATGTGTATAATGTTAGGTCATATTAGATATGTTCATTTAATGTGCAACTTGCAGATAGATGTGTATCTGATATCAGTTATTTGACATGAGATGTATATTTGATGTTTGTGTTGTGATGATGTTATACAATGCTAATTGTGTTTTGCTATATGATCATGATCACGATGATGTTAGCGGATTTGAATGTGTTTTTTAGTTGAATATGATGTTTGTACGATGGTTATCATGATCGTGATGTTTATTTAATTTAATATTAAATGATCATGATATTTATTAAATATTATGTCGTGATTGTAATTGAAATTTTAATTTTAATTGTATGTAAAATTGTATTTGTATTTTAATTGTAATTGTAATTTAATTGTATGTAAAATTCCCAAAATTGTAATTTTGCCTAATTGTAATTGCATGTAAAATATCTCGTAAAATTTTAATTGTAATCAGAAGATTTAATTTATTTTCTGAAATGATTGTAATTTGTAATTTGTGATAGTATGTAAAATTGCACTTAATTCTAATTTGTATCTAGGCTATGTAAAATTCTAAAATTGTAATTGTAATGGTATATATATGTACCTTCTAAATTAGTAATTGTATGTAAATTTAAATTTGTAATTGTAATTCTAATTCTAATTAGTAATTTAATTCAATTGTATGTGTATATTATGAAATTTTTAATTTTTATTATCGTGAAATGATTGTGATTAAAATTGTAATTGTAATTGCAATTGTATTTAAAATTGTAAAATTGTAATTGTAATTGTACGTGAAATTGTAAAATTGTAATTGTAATTCTGATTCTAATTCTTATTTTAATTCTAATTCTAATTTTAATTGTAATTGTATGTAAATATTTGTAAAATTTTAATTGTATTAATGTGAAATTTTAATTATATTAATGTGAAATAATTTTATTAAAATTTTTAAATTTGTAAATTTGTAAAATTTTAAATAATTGTAAAATAATAAATCTAGAATAATATGAATTTTTGTAACATAATAAAGTTTAAAAAATAATGAAAATAAATTCAGGTACTTAAGAATTATCATTATTTTATTATGATCTTACATACAAAAAAAAAATTATACAGTACGTCATTGTTTTTTAGATCAACATAATTGCAAATCATCAAGTGAAATATTGATTTTAACATTAACACAATGCAAATTACCAATTAATTCAAAATACATATTATAATGTTTCGAAAAAAAGAGTCTCTTCTTTATAAAAAAAACCCATCTTAAAAAGTATAAATATTGATAAAGTAACACATGTACCATATCACTCTCGGTTCTCATGATCACCCTCATTATCTTCCAGTTTGCATGGAATGATAACACTATTGTTCTCGAAAATATGTTTAGATCTAGGGTCATGTCTCAATACGAACCACCAATCCCTATCTAACACATCTGGGTAAAAAAAACCTGGTTGTAGTGTTTGGGGAAAACACAGGGCTCCTTAGATTCATCCCACATCTTTCCAGAGTTGATACATATCAGCCTACTATCGCGATCTTCCTTTAAATTATTCTGATCAAAGGTGTCCCACCACTTGCACCTAAAAATAACACATTGGAAAGAAGAGAAATCCACTTCAATGATCTCTTGTATCATTCTGACGTAACCTAACGTCCCTCGTACTAGGTTTTGATCATGGTGGCTAGATCGACTAGACTGATCAAACTCAACTTCCACTCCACAGTCTTGTGTGATGTGTCCATCATCGGCATTTTCTGTGCGAAAGTGGTGTCCATATGCTCATATAGATGGGAACAAATGCACCTATAAAAAAGTTAAAAAATCATAGTGTCATGTGTCTTATAATAACCCAATAGTTAAAATATGAAATATAGATGTAATTACATTTGAAAGGTGCATTATTAAGTTTCAAATGTACAAATAAATTAAATAGATTATTATCGAGTTGTTTCACCCAATCCATACTTTTAACACATCCACTTCAGCACGCGGGTAATGACCAACTGCACCATATTTCTCTCTGACATGGTCAGCAACCCAATTGTTGGGGCATGTTTTTGGCATATTTTATTTTAAATGATCAGGATAAGGCACACTTCTATCAAATGTTCCTTGCAGTATGTTGCTCCTGAGAAGAGATTCCGATGTTTTGGAGTTGTTTGATTATTTTGTGCATCTGAACTCGATTTTGAATCTGCATGAACCTGCAATATTGTATACATTATAAATTTTATTAAGTTGATTGAAATGGATAAAAAACATAAATTCAATTAGATAATGAAAATATAAATAAAATATGAAATAAATATTACATCTCGAGATGGATAGGGAGAACTTCGAGATGGACTTTGAGAAATATTATGGAACGAGCTGGATTTTGAAGAATTTTCCATTCAATATAATTATGATATTTTCTCCCTACATTTGAGAAAAATCAATAACAAATTTTAGTGCACCTACCTAAAAGTAATTTTGGTTCCTTAAAAATGGACTTATTGTTATCGGTGCTTCTGGACAGATAAACACACCGGTGTTGTTTTAGTTACTACGCACCGGTGTCGTGTTATTAACTGATGCACCAGTGAGGTGTTATTAATTGATGCACAGGTGACGAAAAAACACAAATAAAAAATTAAACGCAACTTTATTTTTTTAAAGTGAAAAAAAATCGGTAAATTGAAAAATTGGCAGCAAAATACTTTTGAAAATCTAATTTCATAAAACAATTCTTTAAATACTAAACATTTTTCATTATTTCACTATTTTTGCAACAAAATTCAGCCGGAGATTTGTACTAGACATACCTGGAGCAAGAGAGCACAAGAGCACTGTGGAGCAATGAAATACTTTCGAAAAGAACTATTCAGACAATCAAAATTCCAAACCTCTGGTGATTCAAACCCTGTAACATATAATTTCAAATGATCTCGTGATTAAATTTTATTGGTTTTTTTTATATTTTTTGCAGTATTTTTTACGCAGTAAGTAAAAAAAATTAATTTTTTGTTTATTTTCAGAATAAATAAATAAATAAATAAAATAAAATAAAAATCCATTTTTTCCCTAAACCCTTCATTCTTTTTGTTTCTTCCCTTGCTTCTTCCTGTTTATGTGATTTCAGAATTAGGGCTTTTCATTTTAGATTTATAGGGTTTGTATTGCTATATATATAGGCCTATGACATCCAACCCATGGGACGACTTGCATAATCGGATCCCAATCCATGTCTACCCTTGCATGAATTTAAAAAAAAACAAAACTTTTTTATCGGTGTGCCCTGCGTACCCTAGCGCACTAGTGTGCTCATTTATCCCAGCGCACCCTACATGTACTATTTGATAAAAAAATTAAAAACAATTTTTTTTTAATCCATGTGCCATATGTAAAATAGGGCACCGGTGCGCTATTTCATTATAGCATACCGCTCACGTACTGTTTGGCAAAAAACATTTTTTCTTTTTTGTTAATTGGTGCACCATGAAACATATAACGCACCGAGTCTCCTAGTTGACAGAGAGCACCGTACGGTGGTCCCTTGTTTGCGCGGGGCGTTTATAAGAATAGGCTGCACCGCTCCCTCCACGACACCATATGCTATAAAAACTAACACTATACGATTTTTATTATTTTGTCTATGTTAATCGGTGCGGTGGTTAACATATAATGCACTAGTGCTCCTTGTTGACATAGAGCACCATATGGTGTTTTATACTATTTGGGCAGTGCATTTATAATACCACGACATACCGATGTTGGTGGGTACACCATGAAAAGCTCACCGGTTTCTTGATATTTTTTTTTTACCTGAAAAGTTAATAATTTATTTATAAAATATATTAATAAATGATATGGTACAGGTTTTATATTGATAAATAAATGGCTGACAAGAGATCAAGTAACAAAAATACTAATAACACATCAAGAAAAGCAAAAAATGCAAGTTCTTTGTAAATTATTTACAAAAAATATTATTTTTGAACTATATGTAAGTTTAACTAATATATATTGTTTACTTTGTATCATGCAGAGCCACAAAATTATGAAGCTTGATAAGAGTATTTCTTATCTAGGACCAGAAGAGCGTAAAAGTTTGATTGGAAAATTGCAAAAGGATGAATCATGTAAATGAAAAAATATTATCGATCCAATATGAGCTTCTTTTTCTTTTTTCATTAATAATATAGCTAAAATTATTAGATAACATGTTTCAAACATTCTATTAATTCACATATGTTTAATTTTCTACATGGACCAACAACTCAGAAAAGGAATGTTGTTCTAAGAAAAGAAAAAAATAGAACATGCAAATGTAAATGAATTTCTCCTTAGCTCATCCAGAATGGTGTTGGAGGTTAACGGAAGGGGGAAAACCTTTTACAAAATTTTGAGGGATCTAGTGGAACGAATGTATAGACGTTATTTCCGCTTAGAATACAAAAAACAATCCAATGATTCCAAGAACCAAATTTTATCTAAACTACAGGAAGAGTTTCCAGAGAATTGGTCCATGAGACATGTCAAACTTTTAATAGCGAAAACATACAAAAAAAAAGGAATGAAAAAGTAATATTCCTTTAAATGTTCTTCTAGAATTATTTATAAATATTGTTTTTGTTATATTTACTTTTCATATATCAATATAAAAATTAAATAGTTTATTTTCATGTTACATTTTCAGGAATATTGTGAAAATCTCAAAAGATGAATGAGTTGATATCAGAAATATTCTAGTAGGAGTGTCCAAAAAGGTGTACAAGGAGATGGTCAAAGAAATGGAAAAAATTGCATCGCAGGAGGAGCCATCTCAACAACAACGTGCTTCAAATTTAATATGTAATCATTGAATTTTTTGATCATTAGGTACAATAAATAAACAATTTAGCATTAAATATTAATTTTCAAGTATTTTATTGCAGAAAAGAAAAGAAAATGGAACCATTGAGCACATAAAACAGGATGACAAGGAAGAAAGGGTTGATATCTAAGTTTGTGAGTAATTGTTACTTCCTTATAACAACTTAACTAGATTTCATGTTTGTATATTTTAAGTTGTTTTACAAAAATCATCATTGAATGTCTTCAAACAAGTGCTAACATACAAAGAAGAACCATCAGACAAATTGATTGAAATTGGGTTAAATATGGGTTGTGAGTATATGTTGGCATATCAGAAATTAATTGTAGAATTTGTAAGCATCTATCGATATTGTTTTACTTAGCTCCGTCTATAATTAATAGAGAAAAAAAATCTTTTATATTAAATATATGATTTTTTATGGGGTATTAAAATTGCAGGAAACAAAGTATAGAATTGTGCCAACAGATGAAATCTTGAAAGATGGCATACTACATGGTTTTGAAAGAATGTGTATAGTTCATGAGTCAATTGTTGCTAGGGTACGCCATTTCTTTTCGATTTACATTGATGTATATTATTTAATATTGCAATTTTCATTATTCTCACCAATGTATATACACTCATTACAGTTTATTTTTATGTTTGTAGATGGAAGGTGAAGAAGAAGAAAACAATCAACACCATGAACAAAAAATTCCTGAAAATAACCCGTTATGGAAGTAGCTCGAGCAATGATAGCAGTTCAAGCGAAGAATGATGATCATTATGTTTGGATATCAAAGCAAGGCATTGTATTTTTTGAAATATTTTTTTGTGAAAGTAGACATTTTGTTTAATGTAATGGCCATAGTGTCCCAATTGAAAGACAAAGGGATACCAATAACTGTCCCATTTTGTATGACAAAGACTGTCTTATTCACACACACATATATATATATAATAAAATATGTTTTTCATTTATTCTATTGCATTCTCCATTATCGCTGTTAAATGTAACACCACTGATTAAATTTATGGATGATTAAATATTATAATGAAGAGATGTGAAATTTGATCATATGATATAACAAATTAATCCAAAGATCACATTAAAATGCACTAATAAAAATTTAATTGATATGAATATTGTTATAAGATATGTGTCGTCTTTTGATGAATAATTAGTTTTAAAAAATCACAATAATTATGATATGATATAACAAATTAATCCAAACATCACATTCAAATGCATTAATAAAAATTTAATTAATATGAATACTGTTATAAGATGTGTCGACTTTTGATGAATAATGAAGTTTTAAAAATCACAATAATTTCACTGTCACAGGTCGATGTTTCTAAAATATATAAAGTGAACACTGGTGCGTTTGTATGATACAGTGCACCGGTGTGTTTCTAAACCCTATGGGCACTGCACAAATACTAATACCAATTATAATTCTTGGTGTGTTTGTCCGATATTGTGCACCGGTGCGTTTATGTGAGACAATGCACCGGTGCGTTTGTATGACCTATGGGCACCGCACAAATACCAATATGAAATAGAACAATAGGTGTGTTTGTCTGATACTTCACACCGGTACATTTCTATAAGACTACATACCGGTGTGTTGATATGACCTATGGGCACTACACAAATCCCAATACCAATTAGATTGGCCCTATGTGTTGTATCACTTACAGTGCGTCCAGTGCAGTTTTAGACCTTTACGGCCCGGTGCATGCACCTTCGACCACCCCGGGACGACCTTCTATATGACACACATCGGTGCGTTGACACCTTAGTAGCGCACCGATGAAAAAAACATGCATAATAACCTTCGGCTGCCCAGGTTTTTTAGTTGTGTTGAAATTCTGTTAAAAGCTTTGCCAAAACCTCCTATCAAAAAAAGATGTTGTAGAAAATGTTTTTTTGACAATTTTGGCCAATTTTATAACACTAAAAACCTCCTGTATAACCTCTGCTAGAGGGTCTTTTTCTTGTAGTGAATTTTGATATGGAACTGGATCAGGAAAGGCAGATATGAAATGAATTCTTAAGAGTATTGTAGTGGAGATCAACTGAATGACTTCTCTTGAACACATCGACAACACTGAATGGAGTGGGCAGCATTGACCCAAAACCAATATGGAGGTTCAAAAAATGGTATGATAACCAAAAGAAAAGAAAATTACCCAACCTAATGGCCATGGAGATGAAGTACAAAAGTGACATGTTCAAGAGCGACTCACTACCATTAGAAAAATATAATCCCATTTTTTCCAAATTTCCCCAACCATACTGATCAATACCTCTTTATTTTTTAACAAGCTTGAGGAGGATAACATATGCTTGATCTGTAAGTTCATCCTTCAGATGAATCCCTCCATGTATATATAACGAACCCTGAGAAGGAGTGGTCCAGCCTTGTCATGTTCGACAATTCCATCACTGTTTGATGTTTTAATGATTCCATCAAAGGTAAAGCTCAACATCTTTTTCATGTTTAGAGAATTTGAAAAAGAGGCAAAAAATAAAAATCCAGATGTTCCTTTTTGTAAATAGCCTCTTAATTATAAAAAGTCATAAAACAATACTCAAGAGAACCTCTTAGCCATTTTCAACTAAGTTGTTCATTTTTTTTAGCTAGTATATATTAGTTTGGAAAAGGGTTAAACTTTCACTGAGTAATTAACTTCTTTTCATTTAATTTTACGAGTTCAAAAATACAAGTGCTCAACAATATTTTCATATTTTTGGATTCTAAAAAGAGTTGAAAGATAAATCCTACTAGAGGAATGAGTGGTATTAAGGGTACAAATTGGTTCCGGTGATGATGGAATTTCTCAAAACATGCAAAGGTCAAGAGGTTGGCCAATACAACCACTCATCACATATGTTCCTCAAGAAAGGGTAAAAAGCTAAGCGAAAGCATGTGATCAACCAAGCAAATGGTGATGATGGAATGAGAACCAAGGCTCATCTAGTAGAAATAGGTTGATGAAAATGGAAATCATGAGAATAGGATGAGAGTGGTTTCATTTTTACAGAATCCTGAAACATGGGAAATTATTCTTGAAATTGGTTTCATTTGTACACAAGCTTGAAACATGGGAAACTATGATTGAAATTGGTTTCATTTTTACACAAGATTGAAACGGAGACAAACTATGCTTGAAAATTAGTTTTCATGCCCCCAACATCATGACTCAATTCTAGGTACATTCCCTCCAAAATTCATTTCATTCACTTAAGTAGACTACTAGTGGATAGCAGGTGGATGGAAATAAGGTTCATTTACGAGATCAAATGGAAGAATCAATTGGGAATTTAAGAAATCTAATCAAATACTAGAATTAGAAGGGGATTTGTTTCATTTTTTAATAAGCTTGAGACAAGGAAAGGAACTCTTCTCATGGGACCTTATTTCATATTTTAATGAGCTTGACACAAGACAAGGAACTCTACTCCAACACCTTGTTTCATTTTTTAAGGAGCTTGACACAACAAAAGGAACTCTACTTTGAACCTTGATCATGGCCAATAAGAGGCCATTGATTCCAAGAGTTTCTCATCAGATGGGAGAAAAACACTTTGGAAGGGATATATATCAAGTGATCTAGCAGAAATATCAAGCTCCAATTCCCACAGTACATGGTGCACTATATCACTGACTAGATCATTAGTATACATAGGCATGGAACATGTTTCCACATAATTAACATGTGGTGGGAGAGACACCACTTGAATATAAGGAAAATTTAGGGATGTTGGGTTATTGGGAGTCAAATTAGGACCAACGAACGAAGGATGATCAATGGTCACGATTCTTCCTTCATGTAGGAAACACATCACATGAAAGAGTGAATAGACAAGAGCTCCCATGAAATAAGCATAGTCATGCCCAAGGAGTAAATTAAAATCGAAAGGTACTTGTACAACCATCACATCGGTATAGATAAATTTTCCTCCCAGATTAATATGAAACTTAGGAAGGATCCCTAACGGTTTATTAGTTCCTTTGTTAAAAGCTAGCAGATTCAAAGTGGTGCACACAAGATGTGGGGAACCCAAATCTTGCCAAGAAATGGAGGATAGAATACTAACAAAAGATCCCTCATCTATAATAGTGTGATGGATTTTATTATCATAATCCTTTATCATGATCTTTAAATGCATGTAATAAGGGAGACGTGGTTCTTTCAATAGATTCCAATCAAATCCAATGGCTTATTTTATTGGAGGGGGTTTTGTGGGAATAGGATAAATGCTCCCTTGTCTAGTAGAATAAGAAGAAATAAGAAGAACCTGAGCAGTATGAATTTCACTCTCTACAGGAAAGGTATGATCAACTAAAGGTGGAATCAATTCAACCATTTTCTCAGCCAATGTTTGGTCGGGAACATACTCATGTGATTCATGTTTAGAGAGAGTGGGATTGACTAGAGTTGGATTCTAATTAATCACTTCATCAACTAGTGGAGGATTGGGAGAAATCTTATGGTAACCATCTAGAAGTCATGGATGAGAAGTTGTAAGTTTTTCCAACACTTTTTAGGCTTCATCCATACAACGATAAAGGTTAATGGGATGATTCCCTTCACATAACTTACAGGGAAATTTGATTTTACCATTTTTCCCATGGACCTTATTTTCACTAGTCAATGGTTTGTTGCCAGCGTGATCTCCAGAGGCTAATTACAAAGTTATATGTGAGCATGTGGAATACACTTCTAATATCTTGGGAATACTAGAAAAATATATAAGAAGGTGATCACCCTTACATAAATTTCAAGGGAATTTAGCTTTGCAAGGATGATTGGAATATTTTTCAATACTAGTTGCATTGGTAGCAATGGTTTCCTGGTTTCCCCCCTGCTTATTTTTCTTCTTCTTCTTCTTAGATTTTTGGTTACTAGAATCAAGACTCTCACCAAACGAGAAGGAAGAAAGGGATGAAGAAACAGTAGGTGAAGAAGTAAAAGGGACAAATTTAGGATCAACTTGAGGTTGATATTTTTCAGATGGAGGAGAACTTGGTTGAGAAGCAGTCTGGAAATTTGGAAACATAGGGGTCAAAAATAACCAAACTAGAAAACTAATGGTAAATCCAGGAATGGAAAATATTTCCATATAAGGAGCACCAATATTTCGAAAAGGAGGAAAAGGATGAGGATTCCCGTCAGCGGTGTTAGGTTCCCATGATTTGTTAGATTGGTGAGATCAAATGCACATGGTAACATCAGACCAGTCTTTGGAGTCCTAGGACCTAGCCTTCCTGGACTCAGAGAGGGCTCTCTCTATTTGTGCAAAGGATGTGAACTTGTTTGCTTCTATAGTTTTGATTTTAGGCTAGTTGTTAAGTGTAGGGTTTGTTTGTTTGTTTTGGTTGGGTAAGATGATCAAGTAGAATAGATAGAGTGAGGAAATCTTGAATTCATTGGGCTATGGAGTCAATAAAAGTCATAGAAAGTTTCAATAGTAAATCAGGGTGGATCACAGGGAAAATATAGCACTACTCAGATGGATTCTCAAGGTATTTGTGAAATGAAATGAACATCAAGTTTGTGAGTAAAGTAGGACAAAGGGAAATTAAGAATCCTTTATCATGTACTCAAAAACAAGGAAAAACCTCAACACTATTTAGCATGAAGAAGAAATCAATAGAAAGGGCACACCAATAACTCTTTGATTCAACTTAAGAAAATAAGCATTTCAGAAATACAATCCAATGAAATATATAAGGCGAGAAACTCATTTAACTTCTAGTGATTTCATCTTCAAGGTTAGAAAACATTCAAGATACACATATAAATTTAATCAAAGAAGAGGGGACGCCTAAACATCATTGATCATAGCTATGAAGATCTCCAAAATAATTATTCAAGCATGGACAAAGGGTATAATCGAAACATAGCCTCTTTGGAAAACCTAATTCATGGTACTTTGGAGATATACCTCAAGAACAATGTTTAGAGACATCAAACAAGTAGTGCTAACCATAAATCATCTTTGATACCTACTGTATTAAACCATTTATGAAATAAACAAGTTTGTGGGGTCTAGAGAGCAATTAATAATTCTCTAAAAAGGCCCAGCAGAGGAAAACATAGAGGCAATGAAGAACAAACAGAGCTAAGGTGCCTTTGAAAACATTTCTTAGTCTAAAACCTTTGTCCTACTGAAATAAAGAAGGATGAAACACAATGATACATAATAAAACAATAACTAAATAGAAGCACATCACCATTAACCAAGCTCAGGGATCCTGAAAGCAGCCATTCTCCATCATCAATCAAGACAAGCCATTAAGAAACTCCACAACACCAATTTCTTCTCCAATCTCCAAAAAAAAAAATTATTGCTCCAAAGAGTCATCAAATGCAAGCATTTACAAGGAAGCCCTCATGCTCTATTTATTTATCAAAGGAGGGAAAAAACCCTAGATAGGGTGGGAAAATGTCAAAATCACTCATAATGTCATTAATGCCCAAGAGACCATGCAAGGCCCAAGGCACAAAATATCCCATGAAATAAATGCCAAAATAACTCCTCGCACCCAATTTTAGAGTGATTTGCCTCAAAAAACATTAAAATATCATTTTGCAATGAATGACTGTGTTTTTTTAACTTTTGACCAAAATTGTCCCATTTGGTCTGAATGCACAACACCTTCCTGAGCAGAAAATAGGTCCACTTGCAGCCAAGTTTTGGTAACCTTCCCGATGTTGTATATTGCTTTGTGATGGCCCGTTGGAAAGCCTGCTGAGTTTACTTTCCAAATATACCTTTTTTTTATTATTGAGCTCCTATAACCTTTCCAAAAAGGAAAATTCCCCAAACTTCTCTGAGCAAAATGCAAAGCCTGAAAATGAGGCAGAAAGGTAGAAAATGAGGTGTTTTTTGACCTTTTGAGGGGTAAAAAATGCTCCAAATGCTCTGAATTTGGTAAGAATAGTGTACTAGGCATGAGAAATCAAAAAATGTAAAGTTATCTCTTTGATGATTTCTAAGGAAAAAGCGTAGCACCAGGGGTGTTGCACTTATAAGACTCCAAATTCACAAAAAACCAAAAATTGTCAAAATTCTCTCAAATTCGGTGGATGTGTGCCTCATGGGTTTTGAGATACCTATAGAGAATATTGTGCCAAAATTCCAAGGTTAGCTTGGTCCTTTGCCTCTTTTAGTGCCTAGATCTTGGTTTGGGCCTTCATGAGTTTAGCCCTTGCAACTTGGTTTCTCCGGGCATAATGCTTGGTCATCCTCCTTTAGAGATCAAGATCATGATTTGCCTTCTTCAACTTAGCCTCCAAGTGTATGTTCACTCTTTCCAACCAAGGCTCCCGATCATGTACTATCTCCATGGCCAACAACTCATCTAGAGGGAGTTGTTCTGTTAGGGATGATTCTTGTTCTCTTTGCTTTTCCAATGCCTTCTTCAACCCCATGGTTCTAGGTCTCCTCCTAGATAGTCCTTCCTCATCCTCACTCTCTTCATAAGTTACCATGAACTCTTCTAGTTTTACCTGTGCCCTTTGGGCTTCTTTCTAGGCCTTGATGGCTCTAGCTTCATAAATTGCAATTTACGCTCCTAGCTGCCTGTTCTCCAAGTCAAGGGCATCATTTACACTCTTGGCCCTATTCAGATTTGCTTGGAGGTCTTCAATGAGTGCATTTTTGTTCTGAATGAGCAAGTTTGAGATCCTTTCTTCATCCTCCTCATCACTATCCACCTGAATGATTTCAAACTCCCTCTCTACCTCATGATCTCCTTCTTCTTCCTTTACCTTTTGTTTACCTTTGTCTAGTGGCTGAGCTGAGGTGGATGGAATGGTCCCTTTCCTTTTAGAGGCAGCAAACACAAGCCTTGGCCCTCTTTGATATGTCAATGGAAGAGGTGTGAGTGTGATCTTGTTGGTGTCTTGATCATGGCTGTGGTCCTTGCTACTGTCATCAAAATCTTCATTTTTTCCTTCATTGTAGCTACTTTCATTTTCACTGTTGTGGTCATCATTTTCATTATCACCCTCTACACTTTCTTCATTTTCATTTTGTTCATCATTAAGACTACTTTCCTCTTTATCTTCTGCACTGTAATCATCCTCATTATCACTGTGGAGCTGACTGTTGTCATGACTGTCATGGCTTTTTTCCTCTTTGATGTCCTTTTCATCATGGAGGCTTGCTTCATTTTTGTCACTGCTACCTTTAGTTTTTGCATTGTCCTCACTATCATCATCTTTATCATTTTCATCCTCTTCCATATCTTCTGCATTTTCAGCCTCTTCCTCTATTTCCATGTTCTTTGCCTCTTTGTCACTGTTTTTCTCACTGCCCTTTTCTTCATTGTCTGTCTCTGTCTCTTCTTCACTTTTTGTTTCTACCTTTTCATCATTTCCTTCTTCTTCCTCATCATTTGTCTCTTCCTCATCATTGATCTCTTCATAATTTTATTCCTCTTCATCATTTTCTGCCTCTGCCTCTTGTTGGCTCAAATAATCATCACCCTTATCTTCACTTTGGGCTGACTCATTGTCACCATTACCCTCATTGTCACTGTCTTGCTCACTGCCATTTCCTTCTTCCTTTGATGCATCAGGAGAAGGTGAGGAAGGGATGTTTTCTTGAGGAGAGGCTGATTGTGTAGATGATGAGGCATGATCTATAGGAGGAGATGGAGGAGTGGAGGGAGGAGGATGAGACAAAGAGGGTAAACTAGGCTGATGATGAGGTTGTGGGCTTGTGAATATTTCATTAGCTATCAACACATCCCAAGGTATGCCTTTTTTCCCCAGCTAATGTAATACCACCATCTTGATCAAGGAGTGGTGGAACAAACTATTCATTTGTTGGGTATAACTCCTCCTTCGGACAATAGAATACATCTTGTATATACTCCTATATAAGTAATAGGGCAAATGAAGCATCTTGACCCTAGTGAAATGCATGAGTAATCTGACATAGTAGGAGTAGAGCCTGGAGTATCTCCCCTCACAAGTAAAGTATCTCATGATGACCTTCATTAGGGGTTCATACCTCTCTAGTAAGTGTGAGAAAGGTAAAATAGCCTTGCAGCCCTGTTTGTATCTAGGTTTGATAAATGGCTCATAATAGCTCATGTTTAATCTTGCTTTCTTGAACCACTTTTCACCAACAACAGGTATACCTGTAGCATTAGAGATGGAATTTGTTGATAGTTAAAAGTCTACCCCTGCAAGATTTACATGTTTGTTATCTAGGTTGAGGAAAAACAAACTTGTAAGCTATGGGTGATTTTTCACTTGTTTGACTTTCTCACAAAATTGAAAACACACCACATTCTAAAAGCATGTGAGAATCATGGAGATGAAGTAATATCCACTATGCTCTAGGGTTCAAATCTATTGACCTTCCCTCCCTTTTTCTTTGGACTTATAGGCACCTAGCCTCCTGAACATAGGTATGCTTCCTCCTTTTTTGTTGTGGATTTCCTTTATTGAGGAGTTGGCCTTTTACCTTACCTAATTTTTCCTATTGATAGTCACCTTGACATTCCTGCAGAAATATCAAAATGGACAACTGTCCTTTGTAGATTTTGAACTTGATAAGGAGGTCTTTCCTTGAAGTTCTTCTTGATCTAACTTGGACAAATAGGTGCATGACCTTTTCTCATTTTGATTCAGCTTCTAGCACATGAAAAATAGTGATTTAGTACACCAAAGACAACCCTAAAACCTATGAAACCCTAGTGACCTAGTGGGAGGCTCTTTGAATAAAATAATTGTCTTATGGTTTTCAAGTATGAAAAATAGATTTTTTGACATATAGATGTATTGAGGATCCAAAACCCAATTACTTGATTTATCTAAAGAGCCTACAGAGGTAGCTTTAAGACCATCAATGCTTGAGGCATTTGATGAACATGAGAGAAGGTAGGTTGTTTGGAAAACTTAGATGGAAAGTGGGAGGGGTTAAGCATAGGCAAAACAAAGTACTGAGGTCAGGGGTGTGAAAATGGGACAGAGATGAGTGGCATGATACCATGAGGATCTTCTTGGAGTGGTAGGCTAACTAGGGAATGGCAGAGTAGTAAAACGATGAAAATTTTGATTTAAGGATAATGAAGGCAGTGATATTTCTAAAACTCACAATATTCATCAATGTTGTTTTTATAAATCTAGGACAAGTATTCAGTCATCTGCAAAATAGAAAAAATACTGATGACTAACAGTGGCTCCACTTGGGGAGGGAAAATCCTTTTTAGGAGGTTTCTAGAACTTCAGATATCAAATCTCTGAGTTTATGAAGATCAATGCCTCATCCATTGGGCAGATTTTTCCTCTTTAATTTGTCGATGTTTCTTTTGAAGCTATGATCTCAAAAACTGAAAGACATGTTTGCTTCAACCTCATATCTACCTACCCAGCTTAGCTTTGCCTATCATTTTTCTTCTTTTGGGTGCACTTCGACTGACAAAACCTTGACATTCTTTTATTTTGAAAACAAAAAAAACTATCTACTTATACCCTTATTACTTCCAAGAGTTCATATTATGCTAGTCCCTTTTATTCTCTACCTAGACTATTCATCTGTCAAGATTAAGCTGTTTGACAGGATTCATTCTCTAATCTACTAACATGAAATTGAAAACATGGTTTGAACCAGGATTAAGCTATCTGATTTACCATGGGCTGTGGCATTGGGACAAGCTGCACACAGACATTATTTTTGTACAAAACAAAACTAGAAAGTATGAGGGTTGTTTTTCATCATTTGTTAGTCTTCCCATCTTTCTCTTTGGTTCAAATTTGAGCATGGAGAACCAGTATCATTTCTTCCTAATCTATTCCTACTGAAAATTCAAGTTTAGATGTTCTGACATGTTCTCTTTCACTAACCTATCAGCAATAAATTGAAAACATGTCCAGCCATGATTAGGCTAGATGACTGAACAAGACTCTTTTGAACAAGTAGTGGCATTTAGGCTTGCACACTTTTAGTAGTACTCTTTTTTGGGTATGGGGTTGTACCTCTTTTTCAAATCTGCCCTCTTTTTCATCTTTCTTTTTTTTTTCATTTTGGATCAGCATTCTAAGGTTAAAAACTAGAAAGATGCTCATATTGTTGAGCTTATTTGCGTTCCTATCTATCCTAATTTAACTTATAAATGATATACATTCAGCTGGTGAACTCTCTTTTCCAGTACAACCAATCAATTAGATGATTCCATGAGGGATCTTGGTTCAGCTCTTTGAGGGTTTTGAAAAAATCAAAAGGCCACTCCCACCCCACTTGTGTTTGAACAGTAGTGCCTAAACTTTTCTTTAAACCTTGCATCAAACTACTCTTGACATATTTTACTCCCTCTTCAATTGTCTCTAAGAAAATAGCAAAGGGATCTTGAAATAATACCTGGCCTAGAGGATTTAGGAAATAAGCTTGATCCAGGATTGTTTTTTTCTCCACTTTGTTGAACTTGGGACTATTTTGGGAAAGAAAATCCACCTCTTCCTCATGATCATCTGCACTGTCAGACTCATCATATATTGCAATGTTATCCTCTAACAAACCTGATGTGATTTGATATAGTGGTCTGAAATCTTTGTGAAGGCCATCATATTGATGAGTAGGAGCACTCTTGGATAATAAATCTTCCCGAGAAGGTAGTGCAACAACTCTCATGTGATTATCAACTTCGATGCCTTCATCTGCAATTTGTAATTCAATGGGACTTCGTGTCTACAAATCTAGATTTAAGGAGGATTCCATGTTCCAAATAATTTCCTCAACCATTTCAGGAGAAGGCTTCTCATTGAAAACTTGCTCAAGAAGGTCATCATCCTCCTCAACCTCAACATCAAAACTGAAAGACTATTGATTTCCAATTACATAAAAGTTATTTATGATGGACTGAAATGAAGTAGAGCAAAGAGTCAGAGATCCCTCACTTACTTATAAAATTTCAAGGCTTTCCTCATTAGTGTCATAGGTGACCTGTATTGATTGATTACTACTTTCAAGCTGATGATAGTGAACTTCATCCCACAAATCAACTGTTGATTTCTCTGCAAGATCAGGTTCTTTTTGGAGAACATCATCATCATCAGACTGATCAAAATTTGGAGAATCATCAACATAAATAATCTCACTAATCAAACATATTGTATTACCAGTTTTTTCTTCTTTGAATTGTTCTACAAGTTCACTTTTTGACTTATGGTAGACAGGATTACCAGGAGAATGAACATAAATGTTTTGTTCACATGAAGGCTTAGAATTTGGCTGAATGTTTAGAATCTAATTTATTTCCTCTTCAATCAAAAGAGGAGGCATTTTTCTCTTTCTTTGGATAGAAGTACAATAGTTCTCTTTCTCTTGTGAAGGCTGATTTTGAGGCTGAATGTTTTCTTGAGCCTCACCTAGAAGAGATGGTAAGTCATCAATTGTGCTTTCAAAGAGATTCTGAAGATATTCCTTTACTTCCTGATTTATTTCATCTTCAACTAACTCTTCTTGGCTGTCATAATAGTTATCTTGAGTATGAAATGCATGGAGTTATTCTAATAGATCTTCAGGATGCCAGTTCCCTAAATCTTCATCAATGTGTACAAGGTATTGTATGCAATCTTCAAATTGATCACAACAATTTTTAGCTAATGATAAAGATGGACAATATTCTTTAGAATGCTCAAAAAAGACCTTGTGGAGGTATTTTGAGGAAAACAAACTACTTGGTTTCAGAACTTCATACCATTCTCTTGCCTTACCCTCTAATGTTGCCATAAACATTTTCATGAGGCAGTCCTTGTGCCATTCAACCTTTAACCTCCATACATGTATATGAAATTTGATGAGATGTAACAAGGGGTCATCACATTTTTCATCTTGAAATTTAGGCAAGTTTTTTATTCAATTTATCTGAGGAATTTTATGTGGAAATCCAGGGATATGATCTCTATTCATCGGAGCATATCTCCTTTGTATCCTTGGATCCATGTTTGTAAATCAAACGGGTCACTGTATATTTTCAACCTGTCTAGATTTCTCTACCAGTGGAGTCTTAAGGTCTATTGAGGGTTGTGGAGTCACCAGGTGGAAGATTTCAACTTTGTTTTCCACCATCAACATGATTGTTTCTTAATACATTCCCAGGGGAATCTATAAGAACTAGTGGGGTTAGTAGGCTTACTAAAGGCCAGTGGAGTCCCCAGGTGGAGGATATTTATTGTTAAGGATGTATTTGTTGTCCACCATCAATAACTGAATACCAATATAAGGATGTTTGTGGGTTTTCTGAGATCTTAAGGATGTCTAAGATGTTATTTATTCAGAAGGTCCCACCATGATCGTCATTATGTTAGGTTATGAGGTGGTGAGGAATCATTGGATATTACTTTACAAGGGCTTTCTAAAGTCTTTAAGGATGTCTAGGTTGTTAACTTACTCAGAAAGTCCCACCGTGATCTCCATTATGTTAGGTTCCCGTGATTTGTTATATTGGTAAGATCAAATGTACAGGGTAACATCAGACCAGTCTTTGGAGTCCTAGGACAATAGCCTTCCTGGACTCAGAGAGGGCTCTCTCTATTTGTGCAAAGGATGTGAACTTGTTTGCTTATAGGGTTATGATTTTAGGCTAGTTGTTAAGTGTAGGGTTTTTTTGTTTGTTTTTGTTGGGTAAGATGATTAAGTAGAATAGATAGAGTGAGGAAATCTTCAAGTCATTGGGCTATGGAGTCAATAAAGTCATAGAAAATTTCAATAGTAAATCAGGGTGGATCACAGGGAAAATCTAGCATTGGTCAGATGGATGCTAAAGGTTTTTGTGAAATGAAATGAACATCAAGTTTGTGAGTAAAGTAGGACAAAGGGAAATTAATAATCCTTTATCATGTACTTAAAAACAAGGAAAAACCTCAACACTATTTAGCATGAATAAGAAATCAATAGACAGGGCACACCAATAACTCTCTGATTCAACTTAAGCAAATAAGCATTTCAGACATGCAATCCAATGAAATATAGAGGGTGAGAAACGCATTTAACTTCTAGTGATTTCACCTTCAAGGTTAGAAAAAATTCAAGATACACATGTAAATTTAAAAAAAGAAGAGGGAACGCCTAAACATCATTGATCATAGCTATGAAGATCTCCAAAACAATCATGCAAGCATGGACAAAGGGTATAATCAAAACATAGCCTCTTTGGCAAACCTAATCAATGGTACTTTGGAGAGAGACCTCAAGAACAGTGTTTAGAGACATCAAACAAGTAGTGCTAACCATAAATCATCTTTGATACCTACTGTATTAAACCATTCATGAAATAAACAAGCTTGGGGGGTCTAGAGAGCAATTAATAATTCTCTAAAAAGGCCCAGCAGAGGAAAACATAGATGCAATGAAGAACAAACAGAGCTAAGGTTCCTTTGAAAACATTTCTTAGTCTAAAACCTTTGTCCTAGTGTAATAAATAAGGATGAAACACAATGATACATAAGAAAAAAATAACTGAATAGAAGCACATCACCATTAACCAAGCTCAGGGATCTTGCAAGTAGCCATTCTCCATCATCAATCAAGACAAGCCATTCAGAAACTCCACAATACCAATTTCTTCTCCAATCTCCAAAAAAAAACTATGTATTGCTCCAAAGAGTCATAAAATGCCAACATTTACAATGAAGCCCTCATGCTCTATTTATTTAGCAAAGGAGGGAAAAAACCCTAGATAGAGTTGGAAAATGTCAAAATCACTCATAAATGTCATTAATGCCCAAGAGACCACGCAAGGCCCAATGCACAAAATATCCCATGAAATAAATTCCAAAATAACTCCTAGCACCTAATTTTAGAGTGATTTTCCTCAAAAAACATTAAAATATCATTTTTCAATGAATGAGTGTGTTTTTTTTACTTTTGGACAAAACTGCCCAATTTGGTCTAAACGCACAACACCTTCCCGTGCAGAAAATAGGTCCACTTGCAGCCAAGTTTTGGTGACCTTCCCAATGTTGGATGTTGCTCTGTGATGGCCCATTGGAAAGCCTGCTGAGTATAATTTCCAAACATATCTTTGGTTTTTTTATTGAGCTCCTGTAACCTGTCCAAAATCCAAATTCCCCAAACTTCTCTGAGCGCAGTGCCAAGCCTGAAAATGAGGCAGAAATGTAGAAAATGAGGTGTGTTTTGACCTTTTGAGGCGTCAAAAATGCGCCAAATGCTCTAAAATTTGGTGAGAATAGTGTACTAGGCATGAAAAATAAAAAAATTTAAATTTCTTCCTCTAAGGATGTCCAAGGAAAAGGCGTAGTGCCATGGGTGCTACGATTATAGGCCTCCAAATTCACAAAAAACCAAAAATTGTAAAAATTCTCTCAAATTTGGTGGATGTGTGCCTCATGAGTTTTGAGAGACTTGTAGAGAAGCTTGTGCCAAAATTCCAAGGTTAGCTTGGCCCTTTGCCTCTTTTATTTCTTGGATCTTGGTTTGGGCCTTCTTGAGTTTAGCCCTTGCACTTGGTTTCTCCGGGCATAATGCTTGGTCATCCTCCTTTGGAGATCGATCCTAATTTTCCTTCTTCAACTTAGCCTCCAAGCGTATGTTGGCTCTTTCCAACCAAGGCTCCCAATCATGTGCTATCTCCATGGCCAACAATTCATCTAGAGGGAGTTGTTCTGCTAGGGCTGATTGTTGTTCTCTTTGCTTTGCCAATGCCTTCTTCAACCCCATGGTTCTAGGTCTCCTCTTATCTTGTCCTTCCTCATCCTCACTCTCTTCACAAGTTCCCATGAACTCTTCTAGTTTTACCTGTTCCCTTTGGGCTTCTTTCTAGGCCTTGATGGCTCTCGCTTCATAAATTGCAATTTGTGCTCCTAGCTACCTGTTCTCCAAGTCAAGGGCATCATTTACACTCTTGGCCCTATTCAGATTTTCTTGGAGGTATTCAATGAGTGCATTTTTGTTCTGGATGAGCAAGTTTGAGATCCTTGCTTCATCCTCCGCATCACTATCCACTTGATGATTTCAAACTCCCTCTCCACATCATGATCTTCTTCTTCTTCCTTTACCTTTTATTTACCTTTGTCTAGTGGCTAAGCTGAGGTGGATGGCATGGTCCCTTGCCTTTTAGAGGCAGAAAACACAAGCCTTGGCCCTCTTTGATATGTCAATGGAAGAGGTGTGAGTGTGATATTGTTGGTGTCTTGATCATGGTTGTGGTCCTTGTTGCTGTCATCAAACTCTTCATTTTTTCCTTCATTGCAGCTGCTTGCCTTTTCACTGCTGTGGTCATCATTTTCATTATCACCCTCTGCACTTTCTTCACTTTCATTTTGTTCATCATTAAGACTAATTTCCTCTTTATCTTCTGCACTATCATCATCCTCATTATCACTGTGGAGCTGACTGTTTTCATGACTGTCATGACAGTTGTCATGATTGTTTTCCTCTTTGTTTTCCTTTTCATCACTGAGGCTTGCTTCATTTTTGTCACTGTTGCCTTTAGTTTTTTCATTTTCCTTATTGTCATCCTCTTCCATATCTTCTGCATTGTCATCCTCTTCCTCGGTTTCCATGTTCTCTGCCTCTTTGTCACTGTTTTTCTCACTACCCTTTTCTTCATTGTTTGTCTCTATCTCTTCTCCAATTTTTGTTTCCACCTTTTCATCATTTCCTTCTTCTTCCTCATCATTTGTCTCTTCCTCATCATTGATCTCTTCATCATTTTTTTCCTCGGACTCTTGTTGGCTCAAATCATCATCACCCTTATCTTCACTTTGGGCTGACTCATTGTCACCATTACCCTCATTGTGACTGTCTTTCTCATTTCCATTTCCTTCTTGCTCTGATGCATTAGGAGAAGGTAAGGAAGGGAGGTTTTCTTGAGGAGAGGCTGCTTGTGTAGATGATGAGGCATGATCTATAGGAGGAGATGGAGGATTGGAGGTAGGAGAATGAGATGAAGAGGGTAAACTAGGCTGATGATGAGGTTGTGGGCTTGTGAATATTTCATTAGCTATCAACACATCCCAAGGTATGCCCTTTTGCTCCAGCTGATGTAATACCACCATCTTGATCAAGGAGTGGTGGAAAAAACTATGCATTTTCTGGGTATAACTCCTCCTTTAGACAACAGAAGACATCTTGTCTATACTCCTATACAAGTAATAGGGAAAATGAAGCACCTTGACCCTAGTGAAATGCATGAGTAATCTGACATGGTAGGAGTAGAGCCTGGAGTATCTCCCCTCACAGGTAAAGTATTTCATGATGACCTTCATTAGGGTTGCATACCTCTCTAGTAAGTGTGAGAAATGGAAATTAGCCTTGCAACCCTCTTTGTATCTAGGTTTGATAAATGGCTTATAATAGCTTATGTTTAATCTTGCTTTCTTGAACCACTTTTCACCAACAACAAGTATACCTGTAGCATTAGATATGGCATCTACTGATAGTTCAAAGTCTACCCCTGCAAGATTTACCTATTTGTTGTGTAGGTTGAGGAAAAACAACCTTGTAAGCATGTGAGAATCATGGGAGATGAAATAATATCCACTGTGCTCTGGGGTTCAAATCTATTGACCTTCCCTCCCTTGTGCTTTGGCCTTATAGGCACCTGGCCTCTTGAACATAGGTATGCTTCCTCCTTTTTTGTTGTGGATGTCCTTTAGTGAGGAGCTGGCCTCTTACCTTATCTATTTTTTCCTGCTCATAATCACCTTGACATTCTTACAAAAATGTCAAAATGGACAACTATCCTTTGCAGATTTTGAACTTGATAAGGAGGCATTTCCTTGAAGTTTTTCTTGATCTAACTTGAACAAATAGGTGCATGAAATTTTCTCATTTTGATTCAGCTTCTAGCACATGAGAAACAGTTATTTAGTACACCAAAGACAACCCTACAACCTATGAAACCCTAGTGACCTAGTGGGAGGCTCTTTGACTGAAAGAATTGGCTTATGGTTTTCAAGTATGAAAAACAAATTTTTTTACATATAGATGTATTGAGGATCCAAACCCAATTACTTTATTTTTCTAAAGAACCTACAGAGGTAGCATTAATACCATCAATGCCTGAGGCATTTGATGAAAATGAGAGAAGGCAGGCTGTTTGGAAAACTTAGATGGAAAGTGGGAGGGGTTAAGCATAATCAAAACAGAGTACTGAGGTTATGGGTGTGAAAATGGGACAGAGATGAGTGGCGTGAGCCCATGAGGGGTCTTCTTGGAGTGGTAGGCTAACCAGGGAATGGCAGAGTAGTAAAATGATGAAAAATTTGTTTTAAGGATAATGAAGGCAATGATATTTCTAAAACTCACAATATTCATCAATGTTGTTTTTAGAAATCCAGGACAAATATTTAGTCATCTGCAAAATAGAAAGAATACTGATGACTAACAAGCGGGGTTTCCTTGATTGGTAGACTTGGGAACTATTGCCATTAGTCTGAACCTAAGATATACTAAGAAGTTATTCCACGGGTAGGATGTTATGCCACGGTCAATTAATTGATTTTAGAAATTAAAAACAAAAAATAAAACAAAGAGGGGTAACACTAGGCATAAAGGTTTACCTAGAAACTGTGAACTGCAATATACACCTTGACAAACCGAGGACTTAACGTATGTGCAGGAAATATCCTCGAATGTTATGTTCGTTGTATCACTGTATACAAGACAGCTGACCCTATTACCTATGGATGGATAGAAACCTATAGGGGACTCCCAAAATATACTCGACAACACGTGGGAGTGCATTATGTATTAGTGTTTTCTAATATATAATCGTTTGATGAGAACGTTCCCATATAATTTTCATGCATGGAGTGCAATCTAATATACCCGAAGGTACATGGAGAAAAATCCTATACACTTATGTACGTGGAACGTTATTTCACCCCCGTGATGTGTAATATTCCAAAATTAGCATGCAGCTAATTGGAATATTGATTTTTGTAGTTAACACTTAGGAGATGAATAAATGGGTAAGGAGGCCCATGCATTTTATAAATAGGAACAAAATCCCTCATAACGTGAAAAGGGATCATCATAGGAGTTGGATTTCACACCCTCATGTGTGAAAAGAGGCATTTTCATGTGGGCAAGGTCAATATTGACCAAGTCAACAACACTGGGATAAGAGGTGGAGATCATCTATGGAGACAGTGCAGAGATAGTGGGAGGAAGATTCCTTGGTGGAGGAAACCCTAATGAGTGGGACCCATGGTGAGAGGCCTTCCATTTGTATAAAAGGATGGAAAGGTAGCCATAGCAAGAAATGAAATGGATTATTGAATTTATAGTCTGGATGACTATTGTGCTTTCTTCAACTATTTAGTTGAGATTGTTGTGTTTCTTGGCACAAGGCATTCTTGTTTAGGAATTCCTTGTCATTTCAAGAGAGGCCTCTTGAGGGAGCTTTTACTTCATTTCTCCACATCCAGGCTTGATTCCAAGCTACCTCCTATAGCTACAGCTTTATTTCTGCAGAAGTATAACATTGTGGTGTAGGGTGTTACAGTGGAGGTTTCACAAAACCACTTCCGAAGCTTATTTTTCAGAGGGAGAAGATTTATTTCCTTTGGGAGATCAGTGAGGAAGACCTTGGAGTAGATTTCATATATTGGCATTTGGCCAACCCATTTTCTTTCACCTACAATGCAATATTCCTCAGTGACTGCATTATTTTCAGAGAGCATTTGCAGTGAGGGTTTGCAGATTGTTTGGAGGGTGAGATATTCAGTGTTAGGATCAACCTTTCATTTCGAAGATCCATTGGAGGAGGTTTATTCATCTTGTGCATCATCTTTAGCCATCTCCATCCAGTTCTTGAGTTGCAGCTGCTACTCAGTCTTAGGACTACAACTTCGACATTTTTCCATTTTTGTATATTTCAGGAAATCCTTCTAGGATTGTCTTGAAATTGTGTTTGGGAGCTTAGATATTCACTCCCAAAATTGTATGAGCTATATCATTATAGATCCATGTATTGACATATTCCAGCAGCAGTTATCCTCAATAAAATTGCGTTGTCATAGCCTTGGGCATTTTCTGTGTAGCAGTATACTTCATATTTCATGTACATGCTTTCTTGAGGCTTGTATTGCCTAATTTGAGTAATTATTTCCTCAAGATATTTTATAAATTTTGATGTTGTAACATTAATATGATGGCTATGTGCTCTTCTTACATTTTATGAGTTGATTTATCACTACTACTCCATTTTTGTGTTCATGTATTGTTGTATTCCCCATTTGGGATATTACAATGGTATCAGAGCATAATCTTGGCTCAGCTTGTGGATCTCAGCCATTACGCTATCAGAAGAATATGAAGACAAAGAGAAATATCATAATGATGGAGAGAATGAGTTTCTTCTCATCTCTTTTCAGATCTAGAAAGGACCTCAAGAAGGAGGTCAAGCAAAGAAGAGAAGAAAGAAGCAGTGGGACTATACCCTTTCCTTTTGAAAAAGGAGACAAATTGCAGAAAGATGGGGGACACTTGGATCACAAGATTCTACGTGAATACCTTGTTGAGTACAAATCTAAACCTAGATCCTTCAAGGAGACTCTAGCTTTACCACAGTTCATTCAGCTGGAGGAAGAAAGGAGACCTTGCAGCAAAGGGAAAATCAAGGGCGATAGGTTTCTATTATATATTTTTGATGGGTAATCTACAACAAGGCTTGGGAAAGGAAACTAGATGCATTCTTCCTACTACATCTAGTCACAGAAAGAGAGGTTGTAGAGATTGCAGTGCTGCACCTTGAGGGTGAAGCAAACATTTTGTGGTTCAGCCATTTGAGTCATGCAAGAGTGACTACTTTGTTGAATCTTTAGTTAAACTGAGAGGGGGGGGGGGGGGGTGAATCAGTTTAACACATACATGAGCTTTTTAAACTTTTCATCAAGCTTATTTATAGCTTAATTTTATAACCAACTTAATATGTGAACAGTCTTAATATGTAACAGCAAGTATTAAGTTAATGTGACACCAAACTTATTATGAGAGAAGCAAACATTAAGAAGATTGGATAGAAAATATCAACACATAGGAAACACACACAGAGACAACAGATATAAGTGGAAACCCATAAAGGGAGAAAACCACATCTTATTATTGTTGTGATGCAAAGGCAAGCTCCAACTCCCTCTCACCACTCATTTTCTGCAGGCACCAACCTACAGGAGGCTCCAACCTTAGTCAGCTACAAATGAAATTTATCAAGCTTCAACTTGATAGGGAAGCTCCAACTTCCTCAGTTTATCAAAAGGAAATATTTGTTGATTTACCTTAGATATCAACTCTGTTCTGTAGCATCTCTTTCTGCTCCTCTCTTTTTCTTATCTTCTCTGCCTCAGTTCTTCATACTCTACATTCTCTAACCTCTCTCTGCATATCAATGTGAAATTATTTATACAGTTTTTCTCATAACAGTTCGTATTCCACAGGGAATTCAAAGTGAATAGCCCTGACTTTTTGCATTTTGTCTCCTCGCTTCTTTTTCCAGCTCATTTAGAAAATCCCAGCAATTTATACAGCTTTCAGTTTTACTGTGGGGTTTTATTTCCTACAGAGACTTGCCAGTGCATCACAACAATATAAACCAACTAATACATTTACATTTAAATACAATGAGAACTCCAGTTCAACTCATTCAGCCTTTTGAATCACTGCGTATTTGTCTTTTATGTGACTGTGTCTGTCTTTTTCGGCTCTGCTTGCTCTCATGTATCTACCGTGGTATAACTGCCACATATATGTAACTATGCAATTCAAATCTTCGGCGTTATAGCAATAATAAAACATTTTAATACATAAAATGCCCTTACGGGCCCACTCGCCGAACTTGCTCTATTCTCCGATGCGATGATTTACTGTTCACATATGGAAATATGTATGTATCGTTTAACATATATATATATATATATATATATATATATATATATGTATGTATGTATGTATGTCGTTGTGCTTTCCTTTCCTCTTTAGCTTTGGTTTAATAAACTCGGAGCAAACCTGTATTAGTCTTATCTTTTGCATGGACCCCACATGCCAGCTATACTCCACTCATTTATTTCAATCGCAGTCGCAACATTCACAATGCTCCTATGATTTTGTCCTTAGATTTCTATGGATGCGATTAGAAAAGGCCCATCATATATTCAATCGAATCATATCCACTGTCCATCTCTATGTGAATCCGATGGCTATCATCCAATCGCTTAATTGCAATCAGAATTTTCAGTTTGGTCGATACTCTTTCACCTATGATGCGATGAATCGCTTCGATGCGCTTTAAGTCGAAATTCAAATAGATATAAGTCTCATCATTTCTAAGTGAATTGGGTCCGCTGCTTCAATCGGAACTTTTGTCAACACATTCCGCTGCCATACTTTTCTCCGATGCGATGCATGACTCGGGTCCCACCTTATAGGACTTTGTTTGTATCAAACCTGAACAATATAGCGCTACATATATATATGTATATACTTTGGTCCTTTGTATATAAGGCACTACATATATGAAGCACTGCATATATATATAAACTTTCCACTTCAGCTTTTATGTATCCTCCATCTTGGGTTAAGATTCTCGGAATTTCATGTAGGCGTATTAACTTTGGTTTATATTCAAACATTAACACATGGTTTTGGGCCCACAGCTTATATATCCGCATACCGACTCATTTCAACATACATATATGGAATTGACCTTGAATAGCTCAATAAACCAAAGGTTCTCACCCTGGCGGAGTTCGACTCACTATATATATATATGCTCCAGGCTTACCCTTCGTATGATATATTGTAAGTCCAAACCACAACTTTGGTTAGCGCATTATATGTGCATTTGTATATATGCCACCACCGCACTATCAACTAACTCCATACCCTTCCATGCCTAAGGTTCCATTATCTCATACCAACCAATATATATTAGCATATATATATATATATATAATTCCTCGACCAGTGTGAAGACCAATGTATTAATTTTAATATAAGTCTAGCCCGCACCTCATTTCATATAGGTTTCGACTTTATCACACTATATAAATATATATCACCCATTGAATATCAAAACCATATATTAAATTAAAATTTCGGCCCCACAGCTACTTTTCTTGAGTTAACTCTCGTCCATTGCACGATCGTGACCACCGTTGATTCCCCAACACCTTTGATCAAACAGATAGAACGCTTATCATGTTTTTTCAATCTCCGAGCGTTAACGCTCCAAATTCATACGATGAACGTGGTTTTTACAAACCACTTTTGGCAACGCATCAGTCCATAACATACATCACATTCAAAAAGGTGAATTCAGCTTAATGCTTAAGGGCAGCGCGATACAGGTTGTTTCTTCCACCAAAACCGTCGTCACTATTCCTCCTGGTTCCGTCTTTGACTCAGGGTTCTGGAATTTTATAATTTCGCGTTAATTTTTTATTAGACCTTCATACTTCTTTTAAATGTACAGATTGTGATTTATCTCATATACACCTACCCCACTGTTATTTAGCTTCTCGGTTCCACCTCTGCTTGATCATTTCACTGTTTGTTAATGGCTCTGCCTCTATATTCTTTGTCTTTGCCTCTGTTGCACGACCGTTTCATCTCACGGCTCTGCCTCCTCTGGTTCTGCCTCCTTTATCTATCTCCGCCTCTGCTGCTCGACCATTTCATCTCATGGATCTGCCTCCTTTGGTTCTGCCTCCTTTCTCTGTCTCTGCGTCCTCAGTCTTTTATTGCCTCACTTCTTTTTCTACTGCTCGACCCTCTTTGCATCTTTCTGCCTCTTTTTATCTCTTTGTTCTATGCTATCTCCTTTGCCATCAATGACAAAATTTCCAACAATCTCCCCCTTTGGAATTGATGGCAATACACTTCCTATGCTTACCTTTTAGGACCCTTTCTTTTGTTGCTCGCTTTTCCTCCCCCTTTGACATCAATGGCAAAGGGTTGCTCATTTCCCAGTGTTCTTTTAAATCTCGTCCTCGCTCTGATCTTGAGGACCTATATCATGCTCTGTTTGGTTGCTCTGACCTTTTTATATCTCTCTTTGTTGACTGATTTCCCCCTGGAATGATGTCTTCTTTTATGTTCTCCCCCTGGAATGAAGCTTTCCTTTTCTGTCGGAGAGTGTAATGCAAATTTTTCAGAAACATTGGCAATTGACAAGGAAATCTATTCCAGAGATGGACTGAAGGGGAATTTACCAGATTTGTCACCTCCAAAAGGAAGGATGAACTCCAGAGGCTTACTAGCCCACTATCAGACTCTGTCTATAGAGTGATTTTCAAAGGACAATATCCCCAAGAAGGAATACAACACTATTGGGAATCTTGCAAGATAACCCAAAGATGCAGCTACAGCAATAAGCAAAGACATAAACTGGAAATAACAGTGAATAAAAATTATGCCAAAATGTATGAAACCCTTGAGCCATTTTATTATGAAATATCAGCAGAAAATGATACAATTAATATCAGAATAATAAGGCTAGAAGCCTTTCATTAAAATACATGCCAAAATACAAATGCTGCTCCATAGCATAATGCCCATGAATAGGGACTGCACAGTCATAGAAGGGAGACTACTGTACTAAGTGAAAAAAAAAATGTATCTTCATATACATGGCTCATATATCATTGGGATAGAAGATCTAATCTCCCGATCACTACCTTAAGTCAATCCTAGAAGGATTGGCTCAAATATGCAAAATTGCTAAAATGTCGGAGTTGCTAGGTAGCTACAGCAACTCAATACATGGAATGGAATGGATAAGGATGAATGGCTAAAGGTGATGAAGAGCCCTTATCCTTTGGAAATCTGAAGTGCAAGGTTGATCCCTACACCAAAGATCTCACCCTCTAAAATACCTGCAAAACCCTCACTGCAAATGTGCTCCAGCTAGAACGTAGTCTATGAGAGTATCTGCACTGCAACTGATGGAAATGGTTGGAATCTTGCCAATGATAGTGGATTATGCTCAGAAACCATCCTTACTAACCTCCCGGAAGTAGAGAAATTCCCTCCTCTAAAAGATCAGCTAGAAATGGTGTTGTGGGAAACCTCCAGCAACACCCAGCTACACTGCACAATAATCTGCTATAGACACTGTGCTGATGAAGATGACTGATGCTATGGCCTGAATGCCAGAATATGGAGGATGAGTGAAATCCTTCATGAGCTACTCAAGAAGGAGAGGAAATCCTAAATAGGACTCCCTCGTGCCTGAGGGCACTGCAGTTCTTATGAACAGCACGAGGCAGCAATTTGTCTCAATAGACAAATAATAAAATGATCAAAAGATAATCTCAAAGGGGCTGCCTTGCCTCTCTTTTAAACATAATTAAGCCTCCATATTTCTTCCTCTAGAATTTTCCTCCCTCATGGAATATTCCTCCACTAAAACTGCATTGTCCCACGTAATGCTTACCAACTCATGCCAACGCAATTTGACTTAGTCAATTAGGCCTTGTCCATTTGCATTTTAACCCCTTTCACACATGAGGGTGTGAAATACAGCTCCATGATGATCCCTTTTCACATTTTAAGGGATTTTATTCCTGTTTATTACATAAATGGGTCACTTTACCCATTTTTATTCAACAAAATAAAAATGTGCAACTGTAATGTCCATTTTAGCTTGAGGCTAAAAATTGGGACATTACAATCCTCCCCTCCCACATGTTGCTTGTCCTCAAGCAACTGCATAGAGAGAAAAAAATTCCTCCTCCTTCTTCTCTTGTGGCCTCCTCATCCATGGTCCCACCACTGCTCAAATATTCTACAAAATCTGCCCTCCAATGCTCTCTCCCAACTATGCAAACTGAAGATTATGCTCCTCATGGAAAGATAGAAGGTGTAGTGGAATCCTTCCTACTGGAATGTGGCCTCCTTAAGGTAGGAGTGATGATATGCATGGGATAATGCTACTCCCAATGATGACCCTCTCATCCATGCTATCATCCAATGAAAATCTCAACCCCCGGTTTCTGCAATGTGTTGGGGCTGAATGGAGAGTGTACTTGTGCTGCTCAAGATGCCCCTCTCTCCATTTGAAGTGTGCATGGAACTGCCTCTATCCTTGGGCTGAAATTTATGGCCTCTAAGAATGGCCCAAGCCACCCCATCAAGAAAACCAACCATGAAATTCCTTTGCAATTCTCCAAGTGGTCCCTCCCACAAGAAGGTACAAGTAGCAATGTGGCAATCATGGTTTTCCCATGGTATCTCCTGCAACATAAAACATGTATAATGGGGAAAATCATGCTCCCAATGGGCTGCTTATACAAGGCTCTCCAAATAATCTCCTCAATAGACATGCAATTCTCAGAAATACATAAGGGGAAATATGCAATAGAAAAAAGTTGCCAAATGACAACCAGAGAGTGGTTCCAAATCCCACACATGGAACCTGCGCAGTGCCTCTTGGCCTGCCTCAACATCACAAATAACAAGTGCTATACTAGCCACTTTTTTATTGCCACCACATCTCCTCATAAAATGTGAGCATGAAATACCATTTGGTGCCAATGGTGCACACCATGAAGTATGTGGCTTCCCCCACAACCGTCACCAAAGTAGCCAAAATCAGGGCTACAAGTGGCTGCAAGTACATCATATCAAATGAAAGAAGGGATGATACTCCTTGAGACAATAGGCTACTCATATGAAGTAAAGAGGTACATAATGTGAAATTATACCTTCTCTACCATATACTTGAGACCTTGAGTTGAAATGGCTCATCTGAGTGCTCTCCCTCTCCTCCAATGAGTAAGGGTATGGTTGTGCCAACCTCTCCAAAAATAATTGGGCTCTGCATCTATCCATATGCTGATGTAGATCATGCTGAATGCCCTCCAAGTGAACTCCTATAGTAAAGGAAAGTATGCATCCAAATGCATAGCTAGGAAATCCTCACATGCTGCATGCAAATAATTTCTCCTTGAGACTAGAAACTCAAGCCAAGAAGAGTTTGTCATTATGTTAGATGATCATATCATCCACTAGGTGCCTGCCATCTCCATCAAATCCATCCAAGAAACATGCATGCATTAAGATCCTGGGGAATACTCAACCAAAGCTAAGTCCTCCAGTCTGGATCAATCCTCCACATAGACAGCACTGGTGTTCTGCAATATGGTGCTCCATCACGTTGCTGCCTGCTACCTTGACATCCCCTCATGCCAAATTCATCCTCCAAGTTGCTGCCATGCCATCATGCAACTACTCATGCTCAAATAGAAATGGTGCTCTTTGAAAATGAGCCTCCCATGTGAGACTATCACCTCCAAAGAATCTCCCGATCCTGGGAAAGTAAGCATGAGTGGCCTCCATCTACTCCAATGCATGAAAGAGTCCTTCCTCAAAGGAAGTATCATCTCTCTCACCAAATCTATGGAGTATTCAACCTGCATCATGAAGATGCAATCCTCTATCCTTGCAGCAACATCTACCAGCACAGTATGATTGAAGAGAGTGGGTGATGCTGAAAATGAGAGAGTGTCTCCCTCCTCCTTGAGTCTATCCCAAACTCTCTACACTGGATTGAACTCTCCCAAGGTTTCCACCCTCCTGAAATCAAGGTGTGAGGCCCCCAAATATGGAGCATCCAACCTCCTCTATTGATCTAGTGGTCTCCTTGGTGCAATGTCTCCATGCAGTGAGACACCATCATCAAGAGATGACTGAATGTATGAATGGAGAAATCCCTCCATGCTTCCACTTCACAATCCAATCATCATCTTAGGTGCATAAACCTCATAAAATAGACAGGGTGTGTGCTCCTCATCACATGATGCTGATCATCCTCCCTATCTCTTCCTTCTATCTCCATAGCTCTGCACCCTATCATCAATGGCACTAATGTATCATGGGTTGTGCCTTGATCTTTACATGGGAGATCCTGGGAAATTTCTTGCTAAGACACAAGAATACCTCTATGTGGAGCAAGAGCTCCTCTTACCTATGCATGAGGCACTAGATCAACTCTAGCTATACCAACACAGTTTCCCTCCTTCTCATCAACATGTAGGGGCAACTTCTCCAAAATTTGATCTCCTTTTGAAAAAGAGACCTCCATGCTTTCCTGTGCAAGAATGTGAGATGGATACCTTGCCTTCAACAAGGTATGATGAAAAATGTCAGCCTTCTCATCAAGGTTCTGAAGTGGATCTAATTTTGTGTTTCCTTCCCTTGCATGCAAAGTCTTGGTCTGTTTCTCTGCATGTGTTTCAGATTTTCCTCCTACCAAATCCTCCCATCATTGCTCCAATGAATCTGAAATAGGAAGAAGTATTTTCATCCTTGAAATAAAATGACTCAAATATCCACCATGCATAGGTCTTACCTTTCAAGTGCAGCACTACAAATCTGATAGCATCTCCTTTGGAACTTTATGCTACTGCAACAGGGTCTTCAGCTCCTCTAGCCATGCTTTGGCTGAACATGTAGGTGAACCTCTCCTTCTTTTCCCATATATTCCATGAAAAGCTACACATGTGAATATGTTTTGCATCAAAGGATGTGACTGCATGCTCACATTCCTCATCAGAAACCCTAGATTTTGTTTCTGTTTCGAACCCTTGTGGAGATTCTTCAAATATCTCCCTTTTCTTTTGCTTGGGGCTCCCATGAAAGCCCTAGATGGATTTAGGGAGAAGCTTGGCTAGCTCATCTCCTTTTATTTATGCTTCTTCTCCATAAAGAGGATTCTTCCTCATCTTCTTAGATGGCATCTTGGTGAAGTTCCACAGGCTGAACGAAGATTATGCTCTGATACCACTGTAATGTCCCTTTTTCAGAAACATTGGCAATTGACAAGGAAATATATTCCAGAGATCGAACGAAGGGGCATTTACTGGATTTTTCACCTCCACAAGGAAGGATGAACTCCAAATGCTTCCTATCCCACTATCAGACTCTGTCTATAGAGTGATTGTCAAAGGAAAATATCCCCAAGAAGGAATACAACACTATTGGGAATCTTGCAAGATAACCCAAAGATGCAGCTACAGCAATAAGCAAAGACATAAACTGGAAATAGCAATGAATAAACGTTATGCCAAAATGTATGAAACCCTTGAGCCATTTTATTATGAAATATCAGCAGCAAATGATACAATGAATATCAGAAGAATAAGGCTAGAAGCCTTTAATGAAAATACATGCCAAAATACAAATGATGCTCCATAACAGAATGCCCATGAATAGGGACTGCGCAGTCATAGAAGGGAGACTGCTGTACTGAGTGAAAAAAAATATGGATCTGCATATACATGGCTCATATATCATTTTGAGAGAAGATCTAAGTTCCCAATCACTACCTCAAGTCAATCCTAGAAGGATTGGCTCAAATATGCAAAACTGCTAAAATGTCGGAGTTGCTGGGTAGCTGCAGCAACTCAATACATGGAATGGAATGGAGAAGGCTGAATGGTTGAAGTTGATGGATATCCCTTCTCCTTTGGAAATCTGAAGTGCAAGGCTGATCCCTACACCAAAGATCTCACCCTTTGAAATACCTGCAAAACCCTCACTGCAAATGTGCTCCAGCTAGAACGCAGCCTATGAGAGTATCTGCACTGTGACTGATGGAAATGGTTGGCCTCCTACCAATGATAGTGGATTATGCTTAGAAACCATACTTACTAGCCTATAAAAAGTAGATAACTTCCCTCCTCTGAAAGATCAGCTAGAAATGGTGTTGTGGGAAACCTCCAGCAACACCCAGCTACACTGCACAATAATCTGCTATAGACATTGCGCTGATGAAGATGGCTAATGCTATGGCCTAAATTCTGGAATATGGAGGATCAGTTCAATCCTTCATGAGATACTCAAGAAGGAGAGAAAATCCTAAACAAGACTCCGGCACTGGATCAAATCTAGCTATACCAGCGCAGTTTCCCTCCTTCTCATCAACATGTAGGGGCAACTTCTCCAAAATTTGATCTCTTTTTGAAAAAGAGACCTCCATGCTTTATTGTGCAAGAATGTGAGATGGATACCTTGCCTTCAACAAGGTATGATGAAAAATGTCAGCCTTCTCATCAAGGTTCTGAAGTGGATCTGATTTTGTGTTTCCTTCCCTTGCATGCAAAGTCTTGGTTTGTTTCTCTGCATGTGTTTCAGATTTTCCTCCTACCAAATCCTCCCATCATTGCTCCAATGAATCTAAAATATGAAGAAGTATTTGCATCCTTGAAATAACATGAATCAAATATCCACCATGCATAGGTCTTACCTTTCAAGTGCAACGCTGCAAATCTAATTGCATCTCCTTTGGAACTTTGTACTACTGCAACAGGGTCTTCAGCTCCTCTAGCCATGCTTTGGCTGAACATGTAGGTGAACCTCTCCTTCTTTTCCCATATATTCCATGACAAGCTACACATGTGACTACGTTGTGCAACAAAGTATGTGACTTCATGCTCACATTCCTCATCAGAAACCCTAGATTTTGTTTCTGTTTCGAACCCTTGTGGAGATTCTTCAAATCTCTCCCTTTTCTTTTGCTTCGGGCTCCCATGAAAGCCCTAGATGGATTTAGGGAGAAGCTTGGCTAGCTCATCTCCTTTTCTTTATGCTTCTTCTCCACAAAGAGGAGTCTTCCTCATCTTCTTAGATGGCATCTTGGTGAAGTTCCACAGGCTGAACGAAGATTATGCTCTGATACCACTGTAATGTCTCTTTTTCAGAAACATTGGCAATTGACAAGGAAATATATTCCAGAGATCGAACGAAGGGGCATTTACTGGATTTTTCACCTCCACAAGGAAGGATGAACTCCAAAGGCTTCCTAGCCCACTATCAGACTCTGTCTATAGAGTGATTGTCAAAGGACAATATCCCCAAGAAGGAATACAACACTATTGGTAATCTTGCAAGATAACCCAAAGATGCAGCTACAGCAATAAGCAAAGACATAAACTGGAAATAGCAGTGAATAAACGTTATGCCAAAATGTATGAAACCCTTGAGCCATTTTATTATGAAATATCAGCAGCAAATGATACAATGAATATCAGAAGAATAAGGCTAGAAGCCTTTAATGAAAATACATGTCAAAATACAAATGATGCTCCATAGCAGAATGCCCATGAATAGGGACTGCGCAGTCATAGAAGGGAGACTACTGTACTGAGTGAAAAAAAATATGGATCTGCATATACATGGCTCATATATCATTGGGAGAGAAGATCTAAGTTCCAAATCACTACCTCAAGTCAATCCTAGAAGGATTGGCTCAAATATGCAAAACTGCTAAAATGCCGGAGTTGCTGGGTAGCTGCAGCAACTCAATACATGGAATGGAATGGAGAAGACTGAATGGTTGAAGCTAATGGAGATCCCTTCTCCTTTGGAAATCTTAAGTGCAAGGCTGATCCCTACACCAAAGATCTCACCCTTTGAAATACCTACAAAACCCTCACTGCAAATGTGCTCCAGCTAGAACGCAGTCTCTGAGAGTATCTGCGCTGTGACTGATGGAAATGGTTGGCCTCCTACCAATGATAGTGGATTATGCTCAGAAACCATACTTACTAGCCTATCAGAAGTACATAACTTTCCTCCTCTGAAATATCATCTAGAAATGGTGTTGTGGGAAACCTCCAG
This sequence comes from Pinus albicaulis, assembly GCA_034641835.2. Lineage (NCBI taxonomy): Eukaryota > Viridiplantae > Streptophyta > Pinopsida > Pinales > Pinaceae > Pinus > Pinus albicaulis. Next base: position 1,139,353,056 of record CM076583.1, on the reverse strand, counting down.
CAACACCCAGCTACACTGCACATTAATCTGCTACAGACACTGTGCTGATGAAGATGGCTGATGCTATGGACTAAATTCTGGAATATGGAGGATCAGTGCAATCCTTCATGAGATACTCAAGAAGGAGAGGAAATCCTAAACATGACTCCCTTGTGCCTGAGGGCACTGCAGCTCTTCTGAACAGCAAGAGGCAGCAATTTGTCTCAATAGACAAATAATCAAATGACCAAAAGATAATCTCAAAGGGTCTGCCTTGCCTCTCTTTTAAACATAATGAAGCCTCCATCTTTATTCCTCTAGAAGTTTCCTCCCTCATGGAATATTCCTCCACTAAAACTGCGTTGTTCCACCTAGTGCTTGCCAAGTCATGCCAACGCAGTTTGACTTGGTCAATTAGGCCTTGTCCATTTGAATTTTAACCCCTTTCACACATGAGGGTGTGAAATCCAGCTCCATGATGATCCCTTTTCACATTGCAAGGGATTTTATTCATGTTTATTACATAAATGGGTCACTTTACCCATTTTTATTCAACAAAATAAAAATGTGCAACTGTAATGTCCATTTTAGCTTGAGGCTAAAAATTGGGACATTACAGAGAGTAGTATCTGAAGACACTACCCCTAGTTTATTTCTCATATATTCGAATGGCTCTCTGGCAAGAGGTTTTGTGAATATATCTGATGTTTGTTTTTTTTTTGGCACATATTCCAACTTCACTACCTTTTGTGCTATTTGTTCTCTTAGGAAATGGTACTTGATTGGAATGTGTTTAGTTTTTGAATGAAGTACAGGATTTTTTGAAATACTTATAGCACTTGTATTATCACATTTGATAGAGATAGGTTCATCAATGCTTACCTTCATGTCTTGTAGGGTTTGCTTCATCCACATGAGTTGTGTGCAACATGCCGCTACTGTTATTTATTATGCTTCTATTGTAGATAGAGAGATAGATGTTTATTTCTTTCTTAGCCATGCCACTAGACTTTTCCCCAAGTAGAACGCACCTCCACTTGTGATTTTCCTGTCATCCACACAGCTGGCCCAATCTGCATCTATATATGCTGTCAAATTGAAGCTCTTGTCTTTTGGATAACATAGCCCATACTGTACAGTTCCTTGTAGATATATAAATATTCTTTTTACTGCTAGAAGATGATTTTGTTTTGGTGCTTCCTAATATCTAGCACAAGTCCTACTGCTAGCATGATGTCTAGTCTTGATGCTGTTAGGTACAACAGACTTCCTATCATGGATCTGTAGAGTCTATGATCTATATCAGCAGATCTATCATCAGCACATAGCTTGCATCCAGTGATCATGGGTGTTGACACAGGTTTGCAATCTTCCATTTTGAACTTTTTCGACATCTCCTTTAAGTATTTTTCTTGTGAGATGAATGTACCTGTGTTATTTTTCTGAATTTGAAGTCCTAAGTAGAAGTTGAGATCTCCAATCATAGACATCTCAAACTCTGATTTCATCTCTTTAGCAAATCCTTTTGCTAGCTCATCTTTGTTGCTTCCACACATAATGTCATCAACATATACTACAACAATCAGGAGTTCATTTTCACGGGCTTTTATGTATAGATTGTTGTCTACTCCTCCTCTCTTAAAGCCTTTTTTTTGCAAGTACTTATCCAGCCTTGAGTACCAAGCATGAGGAGCCTGTTTCAGTCCATATACAGCCTTCTTTAGTCTACACACACGGTCTTCCTTATCAGTTAATGAGAATCCTTCTGGTTGTTCCATATAGACTTCTTCTTCTAGATCTCCATTCAGAAAGGTAGATTTCACATCCATTTGATATACCTTGAAGTCAGGGTAGCCTGCAAAGGCCAGAAACATTCTGATAGCTTCCATTCTGGCTACAGGGGTGAATGTTTCATCATAATCCAGACCTTCTATTTGTGAATATCCTTTGCATACAAGTTTGGCTTTATTCCTGATTACTTGTCCTTGTTCATTCATTTTATTCTTGAATACCCATTTTGAGCCTATGACATTTTTCTCAGTGGGTCTAGGAACTAATTCCCAAGTATTGTTCTTCTCAATTTGGTCCAATTCTTCATTCATAGCATTCACCCAATACTTGTCTTTGTTGGCTTCTTCAAACTTCTTGGGCTCTATTTGTGATAACATGGCTATGTATACCTCTTCTGTCGGTTCAGTTAACTGCCTTCTTGTATAGACTCCTACACTCTTGTCTCCAATGATCTGATCTTCTGGATGGTTCTTTTTAGTGTATCTTGAGGGGGCTTTTGAGCTCAGTTTAGCATCTTCTGTTGTCTTGCTTGTTTCATCATCATCTTGGTTTTCTTCTTCATGATTTTCTGAAGGATTGCTGCAGTCTGTACTTCTTGTCTTGTTTGTAAGTTCTTCATCAAATCTTACGTCAATGCTTTTAACAATTTTTCGAAGAGTCTTGTTGTAGCACCTGTACCCTTTACTCTTCAATGATATCCTAGAAATATACCTTCATCTGCTCTTGCATCAAACTTCCCCAAATTTTCATCATTATTCTTTATGTAACACTTTCTTCCAAAGACTCTAAAGTTCTTGATTGAAGCTGGTTTACGATGCCATAGTTCATAGGGAGTCTTGTCACTGCTTGGCCTTAAATGAGCTTTGTTAAGGATATGCACGACTGTGTGTACTGCTTATGCCCATATGGTTTGAGGAATATTACTCTCTTGCATCATGGCTCTGGAAATTTGTTGTACAGACCTGTTTTGTCTCTCTGCTACTCCATTCTGTTGAGGTGTCCTTGCAATAGTAAATTGCTGCTTTATCCCATTTTCATTGCATAGGTTTGCAAAGTCATAATCTGTGAATTCACCTCCTTTATCTGATCTAATGCATTTTAGCTTGCATCCTGTTTGATTTTCTGCTAATGCTTTGAATATTTTGAATTTCTCCAGTGCTTTTGATTTATTCTTGAGAAATGAAACCCATGTCATTCTGGAGAAATCATCTACTATCAGCATGAAGTAGGATTCTCCACTTGGTGTTTTAGTTCTTGCAGGTCCACACAGGTCCATGTGCACAAGCTGGAGTGGTATTCTTGTTGATAGCTCATCTTTGGCCTTAAATGATGTGTGGGTCTATTTTCCCAATTGACAAGATTTGCATATGGTATTTGAATGCCTTTTTATTTCTGGCATATCTTTGACAACTTTCTTCTTGCTCAATCTGATGATATGGTCGAAGCTGAGATGTCCCAATCTCCTATGCCATAACCATGACTCCTCAAGTTTTCTATGATGGCATGCTTCATCCTCCTCTTTCACTATGTAAACATTACTCTCTGTTCGAATACCTTTGAGCAGATTCTTACCTGTGGTGCTTGATCTGACTTCACAGTCTTGTGCTCTAAAAAGAACTTCACAGCCTTTATCACACATTTGACTGACACTCAACAAATTTTCTTTCAGCCCATCTACAAATAGTACATCTTGGTCCTTTCCTCTGCCATTATCTAGGCCGACTAAGCCTTTTCCTTTGATTTTTCCTGATTTATCATTGCCAAGAGTAACATTACTAGATTTATTTTCATCAAAAGTTATAAACTTGCTTCTATCTCCAGTCATATGTTTTGAGCAGCCACTATCCAAATACCATTGGCTTTTCAGGTCTTGAGCAGTTAGAGCCAGGTCACATTTATTCACCTTCTTTTTCCACTGGAAACATCCTTTTGTTTGGTATCTTTTGTGAGATGATGAACCACATCCTCTAAGAGGACATTTGGAAGGAATATGTCCAATTTTATTTCATACACAACATTTTATCATAATTTTCGCATAATTATGAGTATGAGTAAAATCTCTTTGATTCATAAACCTCCTTGAGGTGTTGAACATCAATCTTTTTCCATATTTTCTGCACTCAATGATTTTATGGCCAAATTCCTTACAATAAAAACAGTAACCATAGAAACAATTTGCATACCTGATGTGAGGTTGTCTTCTCCATTTGTTTGCTTGAGACAGTCTCTTCACTGTTTGCATCTTTTGTTGGTTTGAATTACTCCTCCTTGTATGACAGTATGCAGCAATGTGTCCCAGCTTGTGGCAGGCATAACAGGTAGAATTTTTCATAGGAGGGAAGAATATCCTTTGATGGCTTCCAAATTTGACATACTCAGGGGTATATGATCCTTTTTCTCTTGTCTGAGTATTTATTTAATTCTTTGTTATTAGAGGTTTCTTCTAGTTTCTGTCTCCCTCATTACATGTTTCTTCTTTTGCAGGAATTATTTGAGTTGCTTCATCAGCCTTCTTTTCTTTTACAAAAATAATATTTTTGTTTTCTTTTTCTTTGCTTTTACTTGATTCCTTCATAGCCTATCCTATTTTTTATCAGAGGAGATCTTCGAGCATCCATAATTTCGTTCAAATTACTAGAGCTTGTTGTTTGAGAAGAATTTATAGACACTTTCCTTTGAGAATTTTCTAATTTCTTCCTCAGACATACTACTTCTTCTTCCAACTTCTCTTGTTCCTGAGTTTTATCCTTGATTTTCTTAAGTAACATGTCTTCTATCTTCTTGGCTTCTTCAAGCTTTACCTTCAGCTGCATGAGGACTTCTGAATTTTTCTCTTCTCTTACATACTTGAGGAGAATGTCCTTTTGTTTTTTTCACTTCAGTTTGAACCTATCAATCTCCTCCAGGGCACTTCTTAGATCCCCCTCAAGGTCAACTTCACCTTCTTCTTCATCTTCTAGAAGGAGTCCTTCAAGTTCTTCTATGGCCATCAATAAAAATTCAGAGGTTCCTTCTTCACTTGACGGTTCATCTGAGTCTTCAGATGCACTGCTGTCTTGTTGAGCATAGTAAGATTTTCTATTGAATTTATTTCCTTTCTGCCAGTTTTTTGATGTAGTTTTCTCTGACTCATGAGCCAGATTCTTTGCTTTCTTATGAGGACATTTAACAGCATAGTGTCCAACTCTTCCATAGTTAAAGCATTTGAATGGAAGTTTACCTTTATATTTACCTGAGCCTCTATCCATTTTCTTGACAAACTTGGACTCTTCTTCATCAGAGCAAGAACATATATCTTCCTTTTCTTCTTTCTTCTTTTCTATTTTAAAAGCTGCCTCCCTCACACTTGGATTCTTCTGTGGGAGTCTCATCTCATAGGTTGTTATATTTCCAAGTAACTGGTTCATGGTCAAGGTTTCCCAATCAGTTGTTTCTTCTATGGAAGAAACCTTGGGGTTAAAGCTGGGTGGAAGAGATCTCAGAATCTTTTGAACAATCACAACTTCTTTTATGGCTTCCCCTAGAGCTTTCATGTTATTTAATATTTCTTCCACCCTTAAAAATAAGCTAGCAATGTCTTCATCATCATTCATTTTTATGTTCTCAAACTGGGCTCTGTAGACTTGAAGTTTGGCAGTCTTTACCTTCTTGTCTCCCTCATGAATGTTCTCTAGGGTATCCCACATCTCTTTGGTAGTCTCTTTATGCATTACTTTGATAAATTCTGCCTCACACAATCCATTTAAGATGGCATTCATGGCTTTTGCGTTCGCAAAAAAATCTTGTTTGGTTTCTTTCTCTAAGTTAGTTTCTTTTGGGGCATACCCCAATTCCACAGCACCCCAAAATTCTATTCCTAGAGACATTATGTATGTCCTCATTCTAATTTTCCAGAAGGCATAATTTGCACCAGTGAAAAAAGGGGTTTTATTGGTTGAGAATCCTTCTTTACTAGCCATCCTGGGGACCTAAGATCTCCTTTCAGTTGTTAAACTAGTACAAAAGGAACCGACTCCGATACCAATTGTTTAATATTTAGTTAAAATGAAGGAGGGGGGGGGGGGGGGTGAATCAGTTTAACACATACATGAGCTTTCTAAACATTTCATCAAGCTTATTTACAACGTAATTTTATAACCAGCTTAATATGTGAACAGTCTTAATATGTAACAGCAAGTATTAAGTTAATGTGACACCAAACTTATTATGAGAGTAGCAAACATTAAGAAGATTGGATAGAACATATCAACACATAGGCAACACACACAGAGACAACAGATATAAGTGGAAACCCATAAAGGGAGAAAACCACATCTTATTATTGTTTTGATGCAAAGGCAAGCTCCAACTCCCTCTCACCACTCGTTTTCTACAGGCACCAACCTATAGGAGGCTCCAACCTCAGCCAGCTACAACTGGCATTTATCAAGCTTCAACTTGATAGGGAAGATCCAACTTCCTCATTTTATCAAAAGGAAATATTTGCTGATTTACCTTAGATATCAACTCTGTTCTGTAGCATCTCTTTTTGCTCCTCTCCTTTTCTTATCTTCTCTGCTCCTCTCTTTTTCTTATCTTCTCTGCCTCAGTTCTTCATACTCTGCATTCTCTAACATCTCTCTGCATATCAATGTGATATTCTTTATATAGTTTTTCTCATAACAGTTTGTATTCCACAGGGAATTCAAAGTGAATAGCCCTGCCTTTTTGCATTTTGTCTCCTCACTTCTTTTTCCAGCTCATTTAGAAAATCCCAGCAATTTATACAGCTTTCAGTTTTACAGTGGGGTTTTATTTCCTACGAAGACTTTCCAGTGCATCACAAAAATATAAACCAATTAATACATTTACATTTAAATACAATGAGAACTCTAGCTCAACTCATTCAGCCTTTTGGATCACTGTGTATTTGTCTTTTCTGTGACTGTGTCTGTCTTTTTCGGCTCTACTTGCTCTCATGTTCTCTCCCGTGGTATAACTGCAACATATATGTAACTGTGCAATTCAACTCTTCGGAATTATAGCAATAATAAAAAAATTTAATACATAAAATTCTATTATGGGCCCACTCGGTGAACTTGCTCTATTCTCCGATGTGATGTATCACCTCCCGAATACTTCCGATCTCGATTAATCACAATTGCAACTTCCAATTATATGTTTCGATGCTCTACTCCTTCTTTGATTCGATGATTTACTATTCACATATGGAAATATGTATTTATCATTTAACATATATATATATATATATATATGTATGTATGTCGCTGTGCTTTCCTTTCCTCTTTAGCTTTGGTTTAATAAACTCGGAGCAAACCTGTATTAGTCTTATCTTTTGCATGGACCCCACATGCCAGCTATACTCTGCTCATTTATTTCAATCACAATCGAAAAATTCACAATGCTCCTGTGATTTGGTCCTTAGATTTCTACTTATGCAATTATCAAAGGCCCATAATATAGTTAATCGAATCATATCCGCCGTCCATCCCTCAGTGAATCTAACGGCTATCATCCAATTGCTCAATTGCAATCGGAGTTTTCAGTTTGGTCGATACTCTTTCACCTCCAATGCGATGAATCACTCCAATGCGCTTTAAGTCGGAATTCAAACATATATAAGTCTCATCGTTTATAAGTGAATCAGGTCCGCTGCTTCAATCGAAACTTTTTTCAACACATTCTGCTGCCATACTTTTCTCCAATGCGATGCGTGACTCGGGTCCCACCTTATAGGACTTCTTTTGTATTAAACCCGAACAATAGAGCGCTACATATATATATGTATATACTTTGGTCCTTTGTATATAAGGCGCTACATATATGAAGCGCTGCATATATATATAAACTTTCCGCTTCAGCTTTTATGTATCCTCCAGCTTGGGTTAAGATTCTCAGAATTTCATGCAGGCATATTAACTTTGGTTTATATTCAAACATTAACACAAGGTTTCGGGCCAACAGCTTATATATCCGCATACCGACTCATTTCAACATACATATATAAAATCAACCTTGAATAGCTCAATAAACCAAAGGTTCTCACCCTGGCGGAGTTCGACTCACTATATATATATGCTCCAGGCTTACCCTTCGTATGATATATTGTAAGTCCAAACCACAACTTTGGTTAGTGCATTATATGTGCATTTGTATATATGCCACCACCGCACTATCAACTAACTCCATACCCTTCCATGCCTAAGGTTCCATTATCTCATACCAACCAATATATATTAGCATATATATATATATAATTCCCCGACCAGTGTGAAGAGCAATGTATTAACTTTAATATAAGTCCAGCCCGCACCTCATTTCATATAGGTTTTGATTTTATCACAGTATATAAATATATATCACCCATTGAATATCAAAACCATATATTAAATTAAAATGTCGGCCCCACAGCTACTTTTCTCGAGTTAACTCTCTTCCATCGCGCGATCGTGACCACCGTTGATTCCCCAACACCTTTGATCAGACGGATAGAACGCTTATCACGTTTTTTCAATCTCTGAGCATTAACGCTCCAAATTCACGCGATGAACATGGTTTTTACAAACCACTTTTGGCCACACGTCATTCCATAACATACATCGCGTTCAAAAAGGTGAATTCAGCTTACCGCTTAAGGGCAGCGCGATATAGGTTGCTTCTTCCACCAAAACCGTTGTCATTATTCCGCCTGGTTCCGTCTTTGACTCAGGGTTCCAGAATTTTATAATTTCGCGTCAATTGTTTATTAAACCTTTACTTCGTTTAAATGTACAGATTTTGCTTTATCTCATATACACCTACCCCGTTGTTATTTAGCTTCTCGATTCCGCCTCTGCTTGATCATTTCACTGTTTGTTAACGAATCTGCCTCTATATTCTCTGTCTTCGCCTCTGCTGCATGAAAATTTCATCTCACGGCTCTGCCTCCTCTGGTTCTGCCTCCTTTCTCTGTATCTGCCTCTTTTGCTCGACCGTTTCATCTCACGGCTCTACCTCCTCTGGTTCTGCCTCCTTTCTCTGTCTCTGCGTCCTCAGTCTTTTATTGCCTCACTTCTTTTGCTGCTGCTCGACCCTCTTTGCATCTTGCTGCCTCTTTCTCTCTCTCTGTTCTATGCTATCTCCTTTTCCATCAATGATAACATTTCCAACATACTTTTGCTGAGTTTAGTCAAAGTTTGATTAGAAAATTTGGCAAGGAGAAATCAGAGGAGGAAAATCCCTCACCACCATTGGAGGAGACTTGTACCAGCGCTGTCACAACCATGGAGGAGCAGCCATCAACATCAGCAGTTGGGGGAGCCAACACATTGGAGAAAGGAACTCTTGTAATCATACAATATGCTCCCAAATTTCACTAAGGTATGCCTAATTTTCCATCTCCTATTGTTTCTGCAAATCTTATGGAGGGGTGTATACCATTGCACACTGCTAATGTAGAGCAATAGATTTTCAATGCGTTGTGCAACCTTGAATTTTTCAAGGAAGAGATGACCCATAATCCTCATGTGCCTTTGATGAGTTGCACACAACACTTGAGGTTGGGGTGTGAACTTTTGGAGGATGAATTGAACCTTGTCCAAAAACACTCTTATACAAAACCATGTGTTCATCTTTGAGTTGGAGTATGAGACAACCACTACATCATTGACGAGATTGATAGTGCTATCATTAAGCAACAATGAGGAGGTTATGCCTCCAGCACACTTGGATCCTCATGGATTCAAGATGTTCATTGGTATGATATCTTCTCTAGGAGGTCTCCAAGGAGTTGCATTTCAACATTCCATGAAATACAAGAAGAGGAATCTAATTTGGGAGGATGGTAGTCTTCATTGGAATGGTGCCAAGGTAGAGCATGATGGGAGGCACATACATTTGGATGAATGGGTGTGGATGGGGAGCAAGAGGCTAGAAAGCTACTTGCAAATATATGATACTGGGCAGCAGGAGGCTTGGCTATGTTGGCTAGTCTTGAAAGATTTTGGCCATCATATGACATATCCTCTTTCCAAGGGTATGTGGGTGGAAGAAGTCTGGCAAGATACTTGCATGATAGGGCAGCAAGGAGTATGGATGCATTGTGTTGATATGACATTCTTCATATCAATCATTATGTTTTCACCACATGATTTTTATGATGGAGGTATGAGGAGGTAGCAAAAACTATTGTTGCTTTGGTCATTCTTGGGAGAGCATGGGAAGATTGTCTCCCATGATTGGCACGATGTTGTAGGAGTATGGGATGTCACTATCATGGTGCAAAGGGGTTACTCATTAGCCTTGGATGATCAGGAGGTACTTCCACCTTGGAAGGAATTTCCTATATGTAGTAGCATTGTGGGATATTTCTTTGACAAAAGGGCATGTCAAAGAATGGAGCAATGAGTTGGCAGGAGCCCATTTATATAGGCCAACAACGTTGTCACTTTGGAGCTTGGGCTTATTGTTGAAGTGTCCCCAGGATCACTTCACATTTGATGCACTTTGTGAACAAGGAGGAGGTGAGAGAGATGGATTAGTGGATGGAAACATCTATTACAGAGATATGATCTTCTTAACTTGGATTTCCAAGAAAAATAAGGGTGATCTTCATGCAGCATATGATTCATTCCTCTTCATGGGAGTATCTCAAACCACTATGGAGAACTTATTCATGGATCCATACATCTTCTTACTTCCATTACATGGTAAGAATCTTGTTTTTTCATTTATTGATTGTCTAACACAGTATTTGCATACTCTTACCATTTCTATTCAGTGCATTGCTCCACAAGAGGGCAAGCTTTTCATTGGGATCCATGGTCAATTTTGGGCCAAATTATATGATGGAGACAGCCATCTTTTATGTGGCCTTGGGCAAGTGTTTCCTTATTATTTTATGTATGATCAGTTGATTCACCAAGCCATTTACTATTCACTAGTAGATGTGATGACATATACAACTAGCCATTTGTCAAGAAACAACTTGCCATGTTATTTTTTGAAGCAGCAGTCTGGAAAACTGCCCTGTGAACACTTGGGAAATTGTTGGTACCTTTCATCACTATAAGAAACCTTCAGTATCTTTGTCATTTGGATTCCATATGATGATCATGTCCTATTCATCACATATGAGATGGTTTGGGCCAATTTGATTCACAACGTTGGAGAGGAGATATTTTGGGATCTAGTCTTCTTCTTTCCACTTGAGGGCAATATTATTCAAGCCCAAGATCCAAAAATACTCTACATTTATCATAAGTGGAGAGAAGGAAAACGTGGGGTAGGCTACTTTGTCTACCATGTTCATATTTTCAGCCCACCTACATTATAGGAGCCAAAGGTGGAGGAGGATTTGCATGAGTTACCATCTTGGAGGGTGGCTCATTTTGTATGGATGATAGCTTGGGGATGGAGGATCCACATGGGAATGATCATTCCCAATACATTTCTGATCCCATTCCTCAAAGGGACCTCTAGGAAGCCCCTTATTGCCTCCTTGATTACTCTACTTGTTCATGATGATAGCTATTCAGCTAGATTGCATGCTTGGGAGGGGCAATATGGAGATTTATTGATGAGACAGCATCTCATTCATTGGAGGAGTTTATCATATGAGGATTCTATAGCAAGAGGAGGGGATAATTATCTGTTTTATCCTTGCAATTTCTTGAGGACAAGCAACATTTGGGAGGGGAGGACTATAATATTCCAAAATTAGCATGCAGCTAATTGGAATATTGATTTTTGTTGTTTACACTTAGGAGATGAATAAATGGGTAAGGAGGCCCATGCATTTCAGAAATAGGAATAAAATCCCTCATAATGTGAAAAGGGATCATCATAGGAGTTTTATTTCATACCCTCATGTGTGAAATGGGGCATTTGCATGTGGACAAGGTCAAGTTTGACCAAGTCAACAGTGTTGGGATAAGAGGTGGAGATCATCTATGGAGACAACGCAGAGATAGTGGGAGGAATATTCCTTGGTGGAGGAAACCCTAATGAGTGGGACCCATGGTGAGAGGGCTTCCATTTGTAGAAAAGGAGAGCAATGCAGCCATAGAAAGAAATGAAATGGATTATTGAATTTATGGTCTTGATGACTATTGTGCTTTCTTCAACTGTTTTGTTGATATTATTGTGTTGTTTAGGAATTCCTTCTCCTTTCAAGAGAGGCCTCTTGAGGGAGATTTTACTTCATTTCTCCACATCCGGGCTTGATGCCAAGCTACCTCCTTCAGCTACAACATTATTTCTGCAGAAGTCTAACGTTGTGTTGCAGGGTGTTGCATTGGAGGTTTCACAACACCACTTCTGGAGCTTATTTTTCAGAGGGGGAAGCTTTATTTCCTTTGGTAGATCAGTGAGGAATCCATTGGAGAAGATTTAATATCTTGGCACTTGGCCAACTCATTTTCTTTCACCTACAGCATAGTATCCCTCAGTGACTGCATTATTTTCAGAGAGAATTTGCAGTGAGGGTTTCCAGATTTTTTGGAGGGTGAGATCTTCAGTGTTAGGATCAGCCTTTCACTTGGAACATCCATTGGAGGAGGTTTATTCAGATTGTGTGTCATCTTCAGCCATCTCCATCTAGTTCTTGAGTTGCAGCTGCTACTCAGTCTTAGGACTGCAACTCCGGCATTTTTCCATTTTTGTATATTTCAAGAAATCCTTCTAGGATTGCCTTGAAATTGTGTTTGGGAGCTTAGATATTCACTCCCAACATTGTATGATCTATATCATTGTAGATCCATGTATTTAAATATTCCAGCAGTAGTTATCCTCAATAAAACAACGTTTTCATAGCCTTGGGCATTTTTTATGTAGCAGTATACTTCATATTTCATGTACATGCTTTCTTGAGGCTTGTATTGCCTAACTTGAGTGATTATTTCCTCAAGCTCTTGTATAAATTTTGCTTCTGTAACATTAATATGATGGCTATGTGCTCTTCTTACATTTTATGAGTTGATTTATCACTGCTACTCTAGTTTTGTGTTCATGTATTGCTGCATTCCCCATTTGGGATATTACATGATGCAACACTGGAAAACAGTGACAAATCCTGATTTTAATGACATAGGAACACATCTATAGCCTAGGCCTCTATGTGTGTTGTTAAGTTTCAAATTCTCCTTAGATTAATTAAGACGAATTTTAGAGTTGATCTTGAATTATGTTTCGATTTAAAGGCTCAAAACTCGATGTCACTTGAACACACCTATGATGCAACTAACATGAAAAAAATAGCTCTTTTATTTCTCGATGAAAGTTATCTAGTGTAGGGAAGAGATACAAACAATGATTCAATAATAAAATATGCAAAAAACAAGAGCTTCCTAACTAGATATTTCAATTTAATTATTCCAATTCAATTCAAAGAATTAAAATATGTCAAACCATGAAATGTAATTTGTGCATGATTCCTCTAAAAACTATGCAAATGTAATTTATGCACAATTTCTTTCCTACTATGAAAATGAGAATTTAAGCTATGCAAATGAGATCTATGCAAGATAATTCTTTGAATCAAACACAAGAGGATTCCAATGAAATCAAACATAATCTAATATTTCACAAACAGAGGACTCAAATTGAAATTGCGAGAAAATTCCACAAATCAAAAGAGATGTCACTAAAAGGTGAATAACACCCATACATAATTCAGCGCGCTCCCCCCCCCCCTCTTCTCAGCGATTGAGGGGGTTTTGTTTTGCAAAAATGAAAGCAAAAACATGCAATTTCACAGTAAGGAATTCCAATTTTCACACACAAAACCCTAGATGCAATGCATGAGATTTTTATTTTTACCACACATAATTTTCGAAAATGAATAAAACTAAGATGAAAATGTTCAATTACTAATTCAATTTAACTTTTCAGAATGAGGACTCAAACAACAATTCATTCAAGCGATCAACAATCAAACAAAACTAGTTTTCAAGCGACCAAATGATAAGAGAAAACAAAAATCAAAACCAATTCTTACCAAATGAAAACAACACAAATTAAAAACCAAATGGGGGCTTTAGAGAGACCACAAGACACTCAAAACTTAGGAAAGTTCAACTGGAAGCAGGCTGATCATAGAGAGGCTCAAAAACCAAGGAAATTTTTTTGCAAAAATAGGGACCAACGCTGGTGCAAAGGAGACAACAATGCTTTGCAATGCTGGTAAAAAGTGGGCCTGAGTGAGGTGCAATGCTATGTCAAAGGCACTAGGGGAGCATTGGACCTAGGAGGATTCCAGCACAAGAATTGTAGAAAAGGTTGAATTAAACCACTTCCTAGGTCTGTTCTTGGTTCGATGACACAACAAATGTCTTTCAAGGAGGTAATAAAAGACAATGGTAAAGGAAACCACCAAGGGAATACTCTATACCCTACTGGATTCGCCAATTTTTTATATGAGATTTACAATTATGGACACAAGTATCTCCCCTAGATCGGTGGCTAACCTAGAACAACAAAGATACAAGGAGCCAAATGATTTTCCTTAAAGTAAATAGATGACAAAGTGAGGCCTACCTGGAATATTTCACACGCTTCACTCCTTCTTTAGCATGGAAGCTCTAATTCCAACTCTGATTACCAAAATTAGAACCTCCACAGTCATATAACACAAGCCAAGAAACTACGAGATCTATGTAGTATCATCTAAATAATCTATTCAATAGATCAACATGGTATTGAAATATATGAAATAAAAACATCACATTTAGGAAAGTATAGAATCATAATTTGCATTAATATAAATGGAAGGAGATTACAACCATAAGTAGCAGTTGATCCTGTAAAGGAGCTCCAACAAGTTGTTGACTTTTCCTTTCCTTGTCATAATATTCACCTTCAATCACCCTAATGCATGAGATAATGACCACTCACTACAACAACATAATGGCATAATCACTATCCAAAATACAACCATTACCCTTTGCATATGAAAGATGGTAAATATATATAATAATGGGGTAAATTGGGAGTTCTTATCCAATTACCATTCTAAGGTTTTAGATCCACCATTGGTGGATGGATATGATAAAAGGATAAGTGGTGAATACTCCAAATTAGGGTAGGATGGGATCCAAATGTTTTATCAAAGGTAAGTGGTTGAAACAACTTCTGGAAACTCCTAGAAGGTGAAGCTTCAAAAATCCCAATCATTCTCTCGGATTTCTAGAACCAACCCAGGTGCAAAGGGGAGAAACCCGTTGGTGGCCAAAGTTGCCCACAGTGGAGCAAGATATAGGTGGTCACACCCCAGTAGGCATACAAGGAGCGTTGGTCCTAAAACTGTCTCACATGATGTAGTTTAGGGCTGAAATTATGGGGGATGAAAGGAAAATTCTTAGGGTTTTGTGCAAGATGGTATAAGGGGGAATATGATGTATATTGATTCCATTAGGAGGCTTTATGATCGGATGTGACAAAATGGCCTATAAAAATCGTTCATGTAGTTTTTTCCAAAGAGGTGAAGGTAAGATCAATCTACAGACCTTCAGACCACCAACCCAAATTATTTCAGTAGAATTCACCTTCTTATCATCTAAAGACTTCTAATTTGCGCAATTTGAATTCATATCTATGTCTATGAATCTCTCTTTCTCTTTTTATTTAAACAAACTTCGTCTTTTGATGGTTTTGTTGCCTTCTTCTAACCATGAAATTCCCAGTGCCATATTATTTTCTCTACGTTACAATATATGCCATCATCATCCATGTAGTTTCTGTAGTTCTTTCCAAAGATGTGAAGACAAAATTGATCCTTAGACTTTTAGACCATCAACCCTTCTGGTTGTCTCCCAACAACAAATTCAGCTTTCGATTTTACAACAACAGAAATGAGGGACTCTATCAGGTATGAATGATAGAGATACAAATGACACACTTCCCCCAGATATTAGAGATTTTGAGATGCATTATCTATCACCTGAGCAAGGAGACACCTGGTTCCTCCCCTACCCACATAATTTCTCAATGGTCCCATATATTCATGTCCAATAATTCATTAGGGTTACTTGTGCATTTAAGTAGAGGAGAGAAAGTAAGCACAATTATCCACCCCATCATATACAACGATAGGATAATTTTCTAAATTTTGGAGAATGTTCAACCCATTGAGTCTAATAATGATGATTGAGACCTAATTTTCATTCAAATGTAGCCTCTTAACATTGGATATGGACCAGTCTCTAATAATGAGATGATTAATTCCTTGATGGTGTTCTCCTACTCACTAAGCCATAATGTTTATGTGTCATTTTTAGGGATAATTGATGTATTTATGCAGATTCTTGCCATGGATTATATGTTAAGGTATTTAATATCTTTTATTTTTCCTACAATGAACAAGAATATTTATTTTGATATTTTTCATTACTTTCTATGTCATAGTTTTCCATATCTTATGTAAAAAACATTGTCCTTATTTATACTTTCTAATATAATAAAAATATAATTGGATTTCATTTTCACACTCAACCAAGAAAAAATATGCTAATGGAAATTTTCATATTCTTGATTATTTAATAATAAATTGATTCTTTATATCTTCTCCCGATGTGTATAAATGATAAAGATGAAAACATCACACTTCCCCTAGAGATTAGATATTTTTAGATGCACTATCTATCACATGAGAAAGGAGACATTTGGTTCCTTCCCTAGCAAAACAATTTCTTAATGGTCCCATAGATTCATGTCCAATAATGCATTAGGGTTATTTGTGCATTTAAGGAGAGAAGATAGGCACAATTAGACACCCCATCATATACAACTAGAGGATAAATTTTTAAATTTTGTTCCTACCCATTGAGTCTAATAGTGATGATTGAGACCTAATTTTCATTTAGGTTGAGCCTCTTAACATTGGATATCGACCAATCTATAAAAATGAGATAATCCATTACTTGATGGTGTTCTCCTACTCAAAGCCATGATGTTTATGTGTCATTTTTAAGGATAAGTGACGTATTTGTGCTTATTTATGGTATGGATTATATATTAAGGTATTTAAGATCTTTGATGTTTCCTACAATGAACAATAATCTTTATTTTGGACTTTCCCCTTACTTTTGATGTCATAGTTTTCCATCTTTTATGTGGAAAACATTGTCCATATTTATACATTGCTGATATAGTAAAAATATAATTGTATTTCATTCTCACACTCAATCAAGTAGAGATAGATAATAGAATTTTTTCATTATTACTCTTTTGAGAAATTAACTTTACCATTTTATTTTAGGTTTGATAAAGGGTACACATTATAAAAAGTTTTGAGAAGGGATAAACACCATGCACCTATAAATAAACTAATAACGATATGTAGTACATAAATATAATGGATTATATATCAACATATATAGGATTTATTACTTTATGTTTGGATGAACATTGATAATTGTGGTGAACAATATACACTCCCTATAAACACTAGACTGACTTAGTAATTTAGAAACCTTGGTGTCATAAATGGGAGAAACTGTGAGTACTCAATATTGTTTTCTAATTCCCCCCCCCTCCCCCCCCCCCTTGTCAAGTTTACTTTTGGATGGGATGAATCCTTTTTTACAAAACATATCCTTACATCCATAACCTAGAGAGCTCTATTGAGAGATAATATTAAAATTCCAAGGATTGTATAGTTTTGGATCAATGTTAATTTATTCATGTATATATTTTCCTTATTTTTTAATGGAATAAGTGGAATGAGTCATTATTTGAAATTATGGAACTTTTAATATTTTTGATGATTTAATAATAACTTGATTCTTGATAACTTGTACCTATAGGTATGATTGATAGAGATGCAAATGCTACACTTCCCATAGAGATTAGAGATTTTGAGATGCATTATCTATCACATGAGTAAGGAGACACTTGGTTCCTCCCCTAGCCACACAATTTTTCAATGGTCCCATAGATTCATGTCCAATAATTCAATAGGGTTATTTGTGCATTTAAGGAAAGGAGAGAAAGTAGGCACAATTAGCCACCCCATCATATACAACTAGAGGATAAGTTTCTAAATTCTGTTCCTACTATTTTGGAGAATTTTATATCCATTGAGTCTAATAATGATGATTGAGATCTAATTTTCATTGAGATGTAGCTTCTTAACATTGGATATGTACCAATCTCTAATAATGAGATTATCCCTTCCTTTATGGTGTTCTCCTACCCAATAAGCTATAATGTTTATTTGTCATTTTTAAGGATAAGTGATGTATTTATGCCTATTCATGCCATGGGTTATATGTTAAGATATTTAATATCTTTTACTTTTCCAACACTAAACAAGAATCTTTATTTTGAACTTTTCCCTTACTTTTGATGTCATAGTTTTCCGTATTTTATGTAAAAAAAATTGTCCATGTTTATACCTTGCTAATATAATAAAAATATAATTGGATTTTGTTTTCACACTCAATCAAGCAAAGATAGACTAATCGAATTTTTTCATTATTACTCTTATGACTGATCAGGAGCTCAAGTCCAAGCCATGGAAAAAGGCTCAAAAATGAAGTTGCTTAGAATGGCTCCGAAATAGATTGACTGGAAAGAGCTCGGCGATACGATCCCAACGCCGTGAACGGTACTCAAATCCGACGCCATATGCAGAAGTTATTCAACTTTGAAGTTCGCCAGTTTCAATTAAAAATGGTCAAAATTTGACTTTGGAAAAAATATATTTTTATTAAAAAAAAGAATATTCCACAGAATATTCTGGGAATATTCCGTGGAATATTCCACAGAATATTCTGTGGAATATTCTAGGTGGAGCCAATTAAAGGGCGCCACGTGGCCAGCCCGGAGGCCGCCACGTGGACCCCAAGTTGGAATGGAAATGGCATTTTAAAAATTTGTTTTGGACTCAGACGGATTTGAACCAGGGTCAGGCCTGTGTTAACAAGGCGGCTTAACCAATAGGCCACCGTTTGTTGTTGTTAAAGTATGGCAACGCGCATATATTTGAATGTAAACTGTTGCTGGTGGCGGGGTCATGGTCCTATGGACCCGCGCCCGGAGCGGAGAACGTTCATATTATATGGTTAAAACTTCATATTAATCCGCATGAAACTCAATGTTTATTAAACCAACTCCGACAGTTAGGGTCATGTGGCCCGTTTCTTCAGCCCCCATGACTGGCGGAGTGCCATTTTTAGCGGCCGCCCCTATTTTGTCGGTATTATCTGGCAGTCAGCCAGATTTAACTGCAGTTTTTTTTGGCCAACTAGCAAATGGAGTAAAAGTGCCATAACTTTGGCTAGGAGAGGTCTTTTGGAGTGATTTTTTTTTTATTTTTGGTCTCTTCGACCTTCTGAAGCCATTGGCACAGGTTTCACAGCCATATGAGGTCGTTTGCAGGTGATTTTGCTTCGTGGAAGTTCCAGGAGCCACTAGGGCCAAATCAGTTTGGGAGCTGCATTGGGAATTGTGCAGCCAGTGAATGTGGAACGAAGGTCATTCCTGAAGTTTTTCAGCATTCTGAATCCATTTCTACAGCTCGTTTTTCCTTTTGAGACATTCTTCTCATTGTTTAGCTTCAGGGAAGTTTTCAGGGCCACTAGGGCCATTTCAGTGCTGGAGCTGTTTGGGGGCTATGTTCATCCATTTTTGGTGATTCAAAAGCCTATTTCTGCTATTTTCGACCTTATGAGTCTAATGGCAGAGGTTTCAGAACCAATTGAGGTCATCTTCACCTCGAAATTCTCCATGCAAGTCTAAAGGGCCACCAGTAATAATAATGGAATGTACTTGTTTAAGGGTGCAAGGTATCCATTTTCCCATAATTTCTAATGTGAGCTATACACTCCAAGTGACCTCTGAACATGTGAAAACTTCTTATTTCTTATACAGATATAGACTGTAGGGGCATTCACCGGACATGTCACCTCTAAAGAGAGGATGAGTTCCAGAGGCTACCTGGCCCTCTACAGGCTCTGCCTAAAGAAATAATGAAGTAACACGTAGAAGTCTTTGACATACACATACTTGAAGTTTGATGTCTTGCGGAATAAGACAAATAACTTTCTGCAGCTAAGTAGGTGATTATGTGTGTATGCAAGTTATGTATATTTGCTATTTAACACTTTATATCAGTTTTGTTTAGCATATCATCTTCAGCAAATAAAGACATCAAAATGATAAAGCAGTTCACCCCCTCCTCTGGGCTACATCTGCTGGACCAAGCCTCTCAAACTAGGCTTGTCCTCTTGTATTAAAAATGCTACAAAGGCTAATACAAGAATATGAGTGTCTCGAAAGACAGATGTTTCACCTTTCAAGGAAAGGATGAATCCGGAGGCTACCTCTACAGTCCATCTCTGTATGAGAAATAGTTTTTTCTCACGATTTCAGATCAATGACAAATGAACTTTATCATTTTATTTTAGGTTTGAATAAATTGTACACATTATAAAAAATTTCGAGAAGGGATAAACATCATGTACCCATAAATAAATTAATAATGATATATGGTACATAAATATAATGTAATATATCTCAACCTATATAACATTTATTAATTTATGGTTGGATGCACATTGATAATTATGGTGAAAAATATGCACCCTCACTATAAACACTAGACTGAATTTGTAATTTAGAAACCTTAGGGTCATAAATTGGAGAGAAACTATGACTCACTTAATATTTTTTTCTAATTTTTTCCCCTTTTCAAGTTTATTTCTAGATGGGATGAATCCATATTTACTAAACATATCCTTACATCCATATCCTAGAGAGCTCTCTTAAGAGACAATATAAGATTCTAAAATTGTATAATTTTGGATCAATGTTAATTTATTAATGTATATATTTTTATTTCTTTTTTTTATGGAATAAGTGGAATGAGACATTTTGATATTATGGAAATTTTCATATTTTTTATGATTTAATAATAGCTTTATTCTTACTAATTTGTCCCTACAAGGATGAATTATAGAGATGAAAATGCCACAATTCCCCTGGAGATTGGATATTTTGAGATGCACTATGTTAGCACCCTATAATTTAACCTCTATTCTGAGAAAAAGGTTTAGAGGGGTAGCCACAAACCTTTTATGGCTAGAAACTAGCCCTTTCCAACCAAAGGGGGCTCTCTCACTCGAAATAATGTCAAATTTTGTAAACAATAAGGCTTAAGGACATAAGACAGTGGCCAAATATGTAAAGGTAAAATATGATTTAATGATGGTGGTTTTTGGACTTAGGAGGGAGGGCCACTAGGCATGGAACTATGATTCAAGTTTTTACACAAAATTATCAGAACTTACATGAGACACTTATGAAAACAGAGGCGAGGTAGGTATAATTTCAAGTCATAACATCTGTCATAGCATAGTGAGTGAGTTTTGAAAGTAACTTGAAAATACACAAAGATATCTAATCGCATGAAACAAATCATTAAATTAATTCTGCAACATATATTTTTTGACCAAATATCGAGAAGAAGAACAGTTTGGGGCACCTATATGAGGGTGAATTCCATCATAATTTAGAAAGGAAAACAATCATTCAAAGCATCAACATAGATGAATTCTGAAAATTGTTTAGAGCCAATTTAAAAGTGAAAATTTAACAAAGACATAGAGACTAACATGCACATAAGAAGAGACACAAAAACTTGAAATCCATACCACAAGAATATCTAATCAAGTGGAAAATTCTCTGCAATGATAATTTTATTTCAGAAAAACAAAACACATGCATAGGCCTTCTCCCAAATCTGAACACTCTTTCTATGTCTTACTTAGTTTAAATACATTTGGGCAGAGTGAAAAAGCATAAACTAGATACAATGTATCTTTCATCGACTAATATGATCGAAACAAATCAACTTAGAAACATCAAGTTTTAAAGCTAAAACTAGGATAAGGCTAAGATAAAAATTGCAACATCTTTTTTATGAAAATCAACATTATCTTATCTAAATATTTCATCCCTATCATGATCAAAAGTACAACAATAGAAAGGTCTAAAACTAACTAAAAAACAAAACAGTTGAATGATGAGTTGTGCAGTATGCTCCAGCTCAACATAGTCACACATCGTACCTGTTATCACTGGAAAATCGTACAAGCAAAAGACATTCAGAAATTTCAAGAAGAAGGTACAAATAAGGATTTATAGGGAAGAAAGACATTACAGAATCTAAAAAAATTAACTTTTCGTAAGGTCAAGTAGAAAAATTTATCAAATAGCGCACAAGATCACTGACCCTAAG
Organism: Pinus albicaulis; assembly: GCA_034641835.2. NCBI lineage: Eukaryota > Viridiplantae > Streptophyta > Pinopsida > Pinales > Pinaceae > Pinus > Pinus albicaulis. Next base: position 1,139,331,071 of record CM076583.1, on the reverse strand, counting down.
CAATATGCGTGACCTTTTCTTCTATAGTAGCGAATATATTCATGGCTATCCCTTCGATATCCGTGTGATCCTGGGTATGGCAGAAGGTCACCATCCGAGACCACTTAGCACACTTGAAGAAGAAGATTCCCCAATCAAGCCAGCCAATTACAACCTCCTTGGAGCCACCTTGAGGCCTCAAGTGTGGCACACAATGGAGTCAACCTCCCACTCTTGTGTCAACATCCACATTGTACCAAGAGAGGGAGGGAAATTTTAAATTTACCTATAAAAGACCACCATGGGAAGAAGAATGGGAGAACACATTGTTATGCTAGCCAAATTCTTAAGAGAAAACCAACATTGTGTTTTCCAAGTAGCAAGGAGTGGAATGATTTAGTTGTTGGCCATCCAACACCTCAATCCAAGAGAAGAAGTTCACCAAGTGTCTGTTATTCTACCATCTGTCGATAAGAGAGAGAGGCTTGCAAGAAGCTTAAAGGGAAGAGACCCCCTTAATTGAATATTAGAGCTCCATATCTCTAATGATTCATTACAAGTGATTTAACATCCTATTCTCTTATACCATCAGCAACTAATAAAAGGGGAAGAGTTCTCCGTTTGGATTATTAGTGTGTTTGACTCGATTGAGCTTGTTATTGTATATGTGTATTTTGTTTTTGTTTTCTCCTCTATTGTAGCATGTTATGTTATTTACTTGTTTTACTACATATTATGTTGTTCCATTAACAATCTAACAAACCAATTGACCTGTTACTTGTTTGTAGGAAATCATCCTCCCCTACCAAGCATAGTGCATTTTGTCCGCCCATGCATCGAATGCACTACAACAAGAATGGCAACTCCACTTCTTTATTCTTTTTAAGCTAGTGGTTGGTGTTTGCAAGTCCTCTCTCCTACCCAGACTTGCTGCAAGATCATTCCTCCTTCCCCTCAACACTTTTCATTCACCCTCAGTGATAAATTTGTCTCAGAGGAGGCAGAATTTTCAGAAACTGCAAATCTGCACACGTTCAGCCCAGACAGACGTGCAAATCATGCTCCTATGCAAAAATAAGCCCTGCGGAAGACATCGAGCACTTTTTTCATTTCTTTTCCTCATTTTTACTAGTTTTAAAGTGATTTGTAACCCATAATAAATTTTCGATCACTATGTTCTAGTGTCTCATGACTGGTTAGGATACTTTTTGCTAAATTTTAGCATAGCAATTAGTTTGTTTTAATTTTAGTTTGTTATCATCAAAAATCACACATAATTTAAATAGGGGTGAGTAAGTGGCTTTCAATCCATGAATGCTATCTGAACAAACTAGTTGCTGAAAATAGACACCAAACACATAGTATAATTAGCGAAAAGTAAGTGGCCCATACATCCATACATCTTTAGCTAGTTTTTAATTTTTCAAATTTGTTTGCATTAGTTTAGTTCAATTTTTTACATTAGGATTCAGGACAAGGAAAAAAACATTGAAAAGAAGGCAAGTAATCTCTGCCACCCTTGCACCTCTCAGTGAGCCTGGGTATGCATATGAAAGCTTTCTTAAGATAATTTAACATCTCCCTATAGTGAAAAACTTAGTCTAACTAGGAAAAATGTGAGCAACCCATTATCCGCAAATTGTTTATTTTCGGAAAGGAACAATCACACATAGTGTAATTAGAGAAGGATTGTAAAGGATCACCGCATATCCATATCTTATAACATTGTGATTGTACACTTTGAAACCCACACGAAGCACCGGTAAGCACCAGACCAAAAGGAACCCAGTGTGTTGGGACCTTTGTCCTCTTCTTATGGTTGCTTCACCAAGGCACACCTTAAGCAAACTAAGACTCTCTAAAACTAACCCCTAATTGAACTCACTAAATTCTCCCCACAGGGTCCACAAAAGAAATTATAGTTCAGGTTAGGATCATTGGGGGTAGGCATCCAATAAGCCGCCATGGTCATTCTACATTTTGAAACATAGATGTTGATTGTTTAGGGAGCTTAAAATCTATCTATCTGCCCACGAAACATAATTCTTGAGCGCTACAAAGACCCGTTTCTGAGGGGGTTAAGCTTAGGCCCAGTGCATGTGGTACACTTTGGGGCTACCTGACCCATCTAGTGCTCGGTACTGGTAGTTGAATACCAAGAACCTCAAGACTCAAATGCTCACGTGGGAGGACATTACTTTAGTGGCCAAAACTAGGGCATCCTTTCCTATAGGTGACGATGTAGGCAGAACTAGGTCCTCATACCTTTACCTTGGTCGGTTCTTCAGTTGATGGAAGGCTTTGTTAGTTCTTTTGGGATGTTGGCCCTAGTATCCATCAGAAGATATCTTCGCAAGGCCCAACTACATTTGAGAGTGTGAGGACGATTAGGTCCTTTTAGGTTTTTTTTTTAGTATCATACACAAAACAACCAAAGCCATATTTTTTGCTTGCTTGATGACATAGCATTAATCTAAAGGAAAAACTTACCTTTTATTTTTCACTTTGTTTTATGTATGTGATCATATTTTCTTTGGTAATAATCTCCCTCCTCTCAGAAAACTAAAAAATATTTCCAAAATTAATCGAGTCGACACCATAATGGACCCAACGGGACCTCGTCGACTTAGACGTTTTTTCAACCTCCCCCAATTAGAGGGAGGAGTGCCAGGTCTTTCACCATTTAGGTGTCAAATACAACACACTTCCACCATTATTGGATCATCATTTATCAGGGAATATTTATTTGGAAACCCCCAAGGGTCACCCAACATCACACACGTGGAAACCCCAATAGGGTCACCACACACAACACCTCCCACAACCCCTTCGAGGAATCAGCAGAACAAAAAACAGGGTAGTTCATAGGGTAATATTACCCATACACCCCCCATACATCATCACACTTAGATCCATGTGTTTCCATAGTACAAAATGGAACTTAATACTCAGTTACCTTTTCTAGCATCATTAAATCTCCCAGATCTATCAAAGCTAACTAATGATCCCATTGCACACAGCCCCAATTGGCCCCCCATGCCCACGAAGCTCCCATCAAACATTCAAAAATTTGAAGGGAAGCAAGTGGAAGACCCTGGAAATACTATAATGAATTTCCACCTATGGTGTTCGTCCAATAGTATTATTAATGGTGTTATTCGACTAAGACTGTTTCAACGCACCTTAACTTGACCTGCCACGAAATGGTATGTGGAGAAGCCTTTTGCTTCACATGAAACCTTTAGCACCCTCGCTACTGCATTCCTCACATATTTTCAGTTACCCATCCATCATGATTCGGGGATGGAGTTACTGATCCAGGTGGCTCCAGGTGCCCTCTAGAGACCAAGAGGGTTGATGATAGGTCAAAATTCAAAGTGTTCGGATTGATCTTGAACTAGGATTAGAATGAAGTACTCGTTGCCTTGAGTCCAATGGTGAGAATGTATCTCCAATCTGAGCCCATATGGAGAAGTTATAGCGAATCAAAGTTTTGGTCAAAGTTAGGCACGGGCTAGGTTAAATTGTCCCACAAATTCACCATCAACCGGTAGGGAACCCAAATTCCAAAAACACGTGAAATTTTGGCCTCGTTAATTTTCCCAATGACCCTTAATTTCGTCAAAATAAAAAATGATCATTTTGATTTAAAAAATGAAAAAAAAAAAAAGTAAAAAGGGAATGGCGGGCCATCACCCCCACCACCCTCGTCGACCAAACCATATCATATTTTAAAAATATATATTAAAATTTTCGATGGGCCTTGATCCTCACCAAACCCCATAGCCCAATCCATCATAACACACAACAGTGTTGATATATATGGTAAGGGTGAAGTGGGTCAGGTCGGGGTCGCATGGAGTGGACCCCGCCCACCTGAAACCATTTGTAAAACGACAGATAATACCATTAAACAGTCCACTCGAAGGCAACGGAGGAGGGGGACCAGCGGGGGTCAAACCCACCTGGCCCATGTGGCCGACCCCCAAGTGAGTGGTCCCATAATACAACCATAATACAAAAAACAAACAACATTTAAATGTGGTTATGTATTAAAACAAACTGTCACCCATATTTAAAAATGTTACAATGTTTTAAGACCAAAAATAATATATGCCGTGTGCTATTTGGAGTGGGCGGGGTTTGAAACCAACCCACCTCCAACCTATTTTTCTCCGCTCCCAACAGCCCATTGGGCCTCACATTGAAAACACCGCCATCCATATAATATATAAACCCTCATTCGCAGAGCACCAGAACAGAATGAAGAACGAAGGTAGAGAATGGAAGCAGAATGGAATGGGATGAAGGACCCTGGGAATGGAACAAATAACGAGGTTCCATACAATGGAACCATGACACAGTTCTAGGAGGCAGAATGATGGCACATAGTTCGATACAACGAATATTCCTTTGATGCCGAAAGATTCATTGGGAGGTAAAATTTCTCTTTGTCAAAATGCATTCATGTTTAAAGTCATTTTCTTGGATTTTTGCAGGGAGCATAATGGCGAGGTCGGATTCACCTTTTGAGTAGCAAATTTTTAGATTTGCAACAGAAGAGAATCTTCAAGAATCAAGGAATCTTCCAGATTCCTTAGAGGCCAAAATTCGCCGGAGTCGGAATGAGGTCAACTTTATACTCATTCTTCTTAAAATTTTGCAAAGATCTCAATGGTGAGATCAGATTCTTGTTTTGAGTTGGAGATTTTCTAGTCAGTCGTGGAGCAGCATATTGGAGGAATCAAGGGGGAATTTAAAAGATTCCTTATGGCCCAAATTTCGACAGTGTCATAATTCAAAAAATTAATAGTCGATCCTACACCTCTCAGCGACACAAATCCAACGGTGCAGTCATATTTTCCATATGAGCCATATATTTTTCGACCATTTTCTAGATTGGAATAACACTGTCAGAATTCAGAGTGTGGAAGGTTGATTTCATGCCATTCGATGCTACGACTTCGATGGTGCATTCAGATCCAGCAGCTGAGTAGCCCATTCTTCAGCCAGTATCAGAGTTGAGGTATATGAAGTGTTGTTGCCATGTACTTTATTGACTATTATTGTGAGATGATTTATGTCGTGTCGATTCCTGCTTGATGTATGGTGCGAAATATTGATGTTTATATCATGTGATATGTATTCATCATGGATGGTCATTTATATTCTCATATCCCTTTGTTGCCTTGATGGCAGGATAATCTTTGTCACCATGTGTGAGGTTGTCATGCTGATAGGAGGTTTGTTTATGAGTGAGAGTTCCTTGTAGGGGACGTCTCATGGAGAGACTTTTCCACTCATTTCGAGGGCACATTTCCTTGTATGACAATTAAACAATGTCCATGTACATCATCACATTTTCAAGCACCAAATGAAGTGGCCAACACCATCGAGACACCGAGGCCTGGAGATGTAGTCCACACTGGAAAAACTCCATTATTAAGCATCTTGTGTTTTGTTATGTGATTGTTAACATGTTTTCCTTTTAATTATATATGCACATGTGTTCATTAATGCTTTGATAAAATGAAATTCCAATACATTAGTGAAGTAAAACATTATGGGTAAATCCGGTCGCTGACGGATCTGGATCAAGTGGTATCAGAGCGGTCTTCTTGCTAATGTGAATTAAAAACATGAACCATTGAACGTGCATAAATGGAGGATGTCAAAGACATGTACGAGGCCATGTTGAGGAATTCTGAAAGGATGGAAATTTTATATGAAGCTTATAAGAAACAAGCAGAAGATAAAGCTGAATTGAAAACACTTCTACAAGAGGAGAAGGAGGACAAGTAGTGAGTGAAGCTTCAGTTGCAAGTTGCATGTGCATCCTTATAATAACCGAAGCGCAATGACCAGAGCCTTCAAACAAAGGATGTTGAATTAAGGAGGATTCTCCAAGAAGTGAAAAAAGAGAAGCAGATATTTCAGCTTTAGTTGCTAATTGTGGAAGAGGCATTGGAGGAATTGAAGCGCAACAAAGGCTTGAAGCATCCATCATCACCTATTTATGAATCAATATCCAACGTAAAAAGCATTTATGTTTCTCCAGTTTCATCTTCACATGCTATCATTTATGTGGGAAATGTGGAGATACCCATTACAGGAACTAGAATGCGACTCCTCACCAAGATGAGATATAAGGGAGGTGGACTTGGCGTTAATGGCCAAAGCATAACTCGGTTATTGGAGGTCGTGCAGAGAACTTGATTAGTAGGTTTGGGGTACACTGAACAACAATGCTCAAATGTGTTAGAAGCTCCCAATGCATGGCTGAAACCATTGGGGAAATATATTGATGGGAACACTTCCCCATCATCCTATGACAGCGCACATGACAGTGAAAGAGTTGAAACAAGCTCTCGTCACCATGATCGCACCAGAAACCACCAGGAATGGTATAACAAGTCTCAATATTCTCAAGTTCATTTTGATTATAAGCATGTTGATAATCATGGACAGAAGTCATGGAATAAAAAAAATTGTCATTTTTTTGGTTTTTATAACCATGTCATTGTTGAGTGTTGGAAGAGAATGTCAACATGAAAGGGTATGAGGTGTGAAATGCCTTCTCCATTGCAGGTAAAGAAGAAGGTAAAGCAGGTTTGGAGGATGAATACTCATTGCAATCATTGTCACAGAAGTGGCCATAAAAGAGCCACGTGTTGGAGGCTCCATCCAGAGCCGTGAATTAAGGACAAAGCATTAGTGAGCGAACCAGTTGAAAAAATTATTCGACAAGCAAAAGTGCCACAGAGAGATGACCCATTCACTTTGATAAGTGAGAGATGGTTTTTCTATTTGGTAGCGTGTCTGGCCTTACTTTGTAAATCATATGTTGCAATTTAAAATGTAAAATTGATGATGTGTTTTCCATCACTTATGAAGCAAAAATGATATTTTTGGCCTTGTATTGATAGCTGGGGTATTGATTCCATTTTATGTAACCTTGAACACAGAGTATGGCTATAAACTCATGGAAAGTGTGGGGAATGCTTGGGTCATAAGATTTGTCGCTTAGTTAAATCATGTAATTTGAAAAATATTGTACTACAGGTTTGCAGAGGATGTAGGTGTCGGCTCATCGCTTATGGCTCCGAAGGAAAGAGGTGAAGGAGAATGAAGGGTTACCTTTTCAAGACACATGTGGTGCAAACAAGGTGTTATCACTCTGCTAGATTCCCAAGGCTAAAAAAATAATCCCAACAGAGGTAACCACATACTAAGCTTTTAACTTGGTATCTAGCCCTACCAAGTCGGAGAGGGCTCTCTCCACAAAAATCGTAGCCAAGAGGACTGGATGAAAAAGGTCTTAGGCTAGCTATGAAATGTCGGGGTTTGTTTTGATTGGGGTTGGGCTCACTGAATAAGGATTAGGTCAAGAGGATTATATTTGGGCCAATGAGATGGAATTGTAGTCCATTTGATGGGGCAAGGTCGGTAGAATATTCAACATTTATAGGTGATTTGGTGATTGTTGAGCCCCAAATATGTCCTTTTCTTTCACCAAATTCCACTTCATTTCATTTGTCCTTTATCAGTTACAGGCTTAAAATATCAATAGGATTGATTAAAGTCACTTTAGGAATGCATACAATAACTGACTTACTAAACTTTTGTGGTCTTGTTGTTGTAGTAATTTTTTATTAGACTTAGCTACAGAATGCAGCCATTCTGTAGCTAGTCGCCTATTCCGCAGCTATCTTCATGTTCACATAGGTTATAGGTGTCACTTAAAGGAAAAACGCATATGGTTGAATTCCAGAACTCACCTACATCATTCCTTGCTCTCTACGAAGTCTGAGCAAATATATACAAGTGGTTATGCACGTGGAGGAAACCCAAACTAAGAAGTAGATTCCTACCAGGACAAGGACTCTACAGATGTCTTCAGCAAAGTACGAGGCCTCCACAAGAGTTCTAATTTGATTTTAATTAAAAAATACACTTATCCCTATTTATTCTCCAGGGCAGTTATGTATTTCTCTTATAAGATTAACTTGGGAAACCGAGAGACAGTTATTCAGTTAATGTTTTATTGTTAAGTTGTCCAAGACTGTAATACTCTGTTTTGAAGCGTTTTCCTTTAATGAAAGAAGAAAAAATTTAATACATGATCTAAAGCAATCTTGAAGAGATTCGTGTGCTAATCTGGTGGTAGAGGGCCCCTACTGCCCGAGAGGCTCTGTGCATATTGTTTAGATAATTAATTTTAGCTCTGTTTCGTTCCTAATTTAGGTAGTTTTCTGAACTTTATATTTTATGCTCACTTACATCGAATGTTACAGCCAGTCTTGTTCTTATGAATTGTTCCAAAATATCACTAACACTGAACAAGATAGAGCTGTAGTATTTCAGAGATTAATTTCATTTTAGTTCAGCTGTAGTATTTCGGAGGTTAATTGCATATTAGTTCGGGTCTGTTTAATGTATTTTAAGTTTTATTAGCTAGTTGTATTCTAGTTCTGTTAAATTAGACTTAAAGGCCTTCATTATTTACAAACTTCTCTTGTTCTTAATCTCTGCTAATACATCATTGTCATAGGAACAAGAATTGGTAATGTCATTTTGAAGTCTTGATTGTTCTGCAATTTCTCATAATTTTTAAAACTTGCCTTTTTCCAAAACTATTCCAAAAGATTTCTAACCCTTGAATGAGGCTTAATAGTGACATTTTGAGTTGCAGAATGGATTAATTTTAGTGTCATAAGTTAATTTAGAGTAGGGTTCCTTACTATGTTGCAGATAATCTTTTACAAATGTGTTCCAACAAATTTCTAACTATGGATGAGATTTTCTCTGTGATAATTGTAAGTTGTTGTTTACTTAGAAGAACCTCATTGCATTAAACTTATCCTTTTCTCAAATTGTTCCAACATACTTCTAGTGAAATGAATTGGAATGAGTTCATGTTATGAGTTATTTTTCTTGTCAATTTTTGCAATCTGTGAATTAGCATTTTCTGTTCTTAGGTGCCATACATAGTTTAGAATATATTTTTCTCTGTTTTAGTGTGACCAACAACTCCTCTTTGCCAATAACTTAGTTCTTTTAATCTTAGCATAAAAACACAAAACCAAAAACAATAGAAAAACACTAAACACAACGAAGTAGGAAGCAGATACCTAGGCACATACAGTGCACTTCACTTCAACAGTTTACTAGCCCTGGTTGACAATTTATGACATCAATTTAGGAACACTAATTTGAGTAGAAATTTTGGTGCCGTTGCCGGGGAAGTGTAACTAGGTAGCCTTGTTTCTTACCTCCCAAAAACAATGATATGCGTAGAGAAAGAGACTCAAGGAGTAGATTCATAAGAAGCAGAAGCTTGATTCCTAGAACACCATACATGCCACCAAGACCAAGAGGCAGCACACCTCCAACTCAAACCCACATCCCATACTCCACTGATCATAGACTTCCAGAGGACTTAAGATTAGACATTCCATCAGAAGAACCTTCCACTTCATCCACTGAACTTGTCTTAGAAGAAGATTCAAGGACCCCTACTAGAGACCTAAACTTTCCCACTTCTAGAAGAGAATCAACCATGGCAGAAGAAGGGGGAGGAGGAGTCTTTAATGGAGAACACACACTATTTGGAGGGGGTAGAGGTAGTGGTAGAGGAGAAGGAGGTAGAGGTGAAGAAGTAGGCAGAGGAAGAGGTAGAAGGGAAATGGGAAGCTCTTTTGGGTTTCCTATAGTAGATGAAGAAACCAATGCAACTATGAAAATCATTTCACCCTCTGTCCTTCCAAAATTTTATGGACTCAAAAGTGAAGATCCCGAAACCTTCCTATTTGAATTTGAAGTCCTATGTAGAACCTATGATTACTTACAAGATGCCAAAAAACTTAAACTATTCCCTTCAACATTGAAAGGAGCAGCATTAAAATGGTTTATGAGTTTGATCAACAGTTCTATTAGGACATGGGAAGGCATGAAACATGCATTTATAGAGAGGTATTTGGATTACTGTATGCCAGTCAACCATAAGGAGGAATTGTTTAAAATGTTACAAAAAGAGGATGAAAACCTGGAAGATTTGCTGGAAAGTTTAACTACAACATCAAAAGAGAAAAAATGGAAAACCTAGACCAAGATACCTTGAAAGCTCTCTTGTTGAAGACAATTACGGATGAATGGCTATATATCCTTAATATGATGGGAAAAGGGGATATATCTCAGCTCACATTACCTGAAATAGTTGAATTATGTATCAACCTTTCAAGAGGGAAATCTAAAATTTTAAAAGGACCAAGAGACCCTACTCTTGCAAGGGAAAGTAAGTCTACTTCTGGGACAGTAAGTAGGGAAGAAATAGGATATATGCTTGATGAATTCAAATCTAACATTTTAGGGAGTCTTAGTGATCAAATAGACACCCTCAAGCTACAAAACAAGAAAAAAGTTGAATCTGATGTCTTAGCAGTCTTTTGTCCCAAATGTAGAAAGAAGCATGCCTTGAGAGAGTGCCCTTTGGATGCAAAAGTAGTAGATACTTGTGTAATTTATTCATAAAAACATGAGACCAAGAGTTTTCCTTCACTTCCTGGTCTTAAAGTTGTCTTTCAAGAAGAAACCCCTACAAATTCCACAGAATCTCTCAATTTTTTCTCTATGAGGCCTTGGCAAGGACCTCAAACACAAGGATTCCATGATCAGATATATAATCAACCCCCACCAAATTGGAATTCTTGGCAGCAACCTTGGCCCCAATTCCAAAATCAATCTCAAACTTGGGCACAAGGAGCACAAAATCCCTATGGAATATACTCTCAGTACTATCAATATCCACCATCCTATCCACCATATGCACATTTCCCTCCTCAACAAAATCTTCAACAAAACCCTCAACAGAATCCTCAAAATCCACAACATCAAAATTCACCACTTCCATTACCATTTCCTCAGAAAAAAAATCAGTTGCCTGCCCAACCTATACCAAACCCCAACAATAAAAATCCTCAGAACACATACATGATAGAAGGCCAACAGTTTCCAACCTATTTTATCACTTCTTTAGACCTTAATGATGTTCAAATTAGGTCTAGAAGAGTACTTGAAAAGAAGAAACCTTCTGTAATCATACAAGAAAAAAACAACTCTGAGGAAGATTCTCTACGGGTAAATAAAAGTCTTGAAGAGGACACATCTTTTCAAGACCCAAACATTGAAAAATCAAAACAAAAAGAACCAATAATTTCAACTCCTATATTAGAGCAGCCATCAACATCCACCTCTACACCTCCCTTTCCAGAAAGATTAAAAATTGATAGGGGTGTAGAAAAACAAATTATGGTGCCTAATTATGATTTCCTAGATGAGCTGAGAAATGTTTGTATTAAGATCCCATTATTACAAGCTATCAAGGAAATTCCAATTTTAGCAAAAAAAATAAAGGATTTGAGCATGAAAAAAACAGAAAAAAGAATCAAAGAGACAAAGAAAATTCAACTGGTGGGAAAAATAGCAGATATCATGATGGGTAAGATTTCCATTCCAAAGTATCTAGACCCAGGAAATCCAGTTGTTAGAATACACATCAATGGAACTGAGATCCAAAACACACTTATTGATTTAGGAGCAGCAATCAATATCATGAGTAGACAAATCATGGATAAACTGAAACTTCCTAATCTTCTTTTTACACCCACATTATTACAATTAGCAGACAGATCTGTGATCAAACCTGATAGGGTAATAGAAGACATTCCAGTGTCCCTAGATTCTTGGGAGTATCTTGTGGATTTTATGATCCCAACTCCTAAGAATAATCTAGGAGGGCATCCTATTATATTAGGAAGACCTTGGTTAGCTACAGCTGATGCTTTCATTAGTTGTAGATCCGGTGATATGTACATCTCTGATGGTAGTTCAACCAAGAAATTTACCTTGTATCCTCCAGCAAAGACAATTACAGAATTAGATGATACTCAATGGATTGAGGATGAAGAAGACATACAACCTCTCTTCACAATTTCAAAAATTAGTGAAGACAGCCAGATCCTGAATACCTTAGAAAATTTTGAATCCTCTTTGGAGTAAAAACATGAACAAATTCAAGAAGAATCCAACATTGAGTTTTTATCATCAAGACATATGTCTCTTTACTCCATGGATAAATTTGGCAGCTCTACAATTGAGATATTTCCAGGCAAAACTTTAAACATAAACAAGAACCTAGAGAAATCTCAACAAGAAAAGCTAGTCAAGATATTACAGAGACATTCTTGTGCATATGCATGGGAGTACACTGATATGAAAGGGATAAGCCCTAATACTTGCACTCATCACATCTACATAGAGGAAAATTTTAAACCAATCAGACAACCTCAAAGACGGATGAATCCAAATCTTAGGGAGATTGTTAAAGAAGAATTGCAGAAATTGTTAAATGTCAACTTTATATATCCCATTTTAGATAGTCAGTGGGTTTCTCCTTTGGTAATTGTGCCAGAGAAAAATGGTAAATGGAGGGTATGTATTGACTATCAGGAATTAAACAAAGCTACTCTTAAAGATCATTTTCCCTTACCCTTTATTGATCAAGTGTTAGATACATTAGCTAGCAAAAAGTACTTCTCATTTTTAGATGGGTTTAGTGGTTATAACCAAATTCAAGTAGCACTTGAATATCAAGACAAAACCACATTTACCTATCCTTGGGGTACCTATTCTTACCGAGTATTGCCATTTGGACTATGCAATGCACCTGCAACATTTCAAAGGGCAGTACTAGGAATCTTTTCAGATCTAATACATGATTGTGTAGAGGTATATATGGATGATTTCATAGTCTATGGAAACACATTTGAAGAATCCTTAGTAAACTTGGAAAAAGTTTTAAAGAGATGTAAAGAAGCAAATCTTTCACTAAGTCATGAGAAGTGTTTTATGATGTTTACTGAAGGAATTGTTTTGGGGCATCACATTTCAAGGAATGGGATTAGAGGTGATGAGTCAAAAGTTGAAGTCATCTCTAACTTATCTGTTCCAAGTTGCAAAAAAGATGTTAGGAGTTTTCTAGGATTTACAGGATAGTATCGAAGGTTTATAGAAAACTTCAACAAGATAGCATATCCACTTTTCAAATTACTTACCAAGGACTGTGAATTCAAGTGGAATCTTGATTGCTAGTTAGCCTTTGAGACCCTGAAAACAAAAATATCTGAAGCACCTATTTTAAGGGGACCTAACTGGAAGTTACCTTTTCATATTTCAACAGATGCCTCAGATACAGCTTTAGGAGCAGTATTGGGACAAAAAGACCTGATTCCTTATGCCATCTACTATACAAGTAAAAATTTGACTCCTTTAGAGTTAAATTATATTGTAACTGAAAAAGAGTTCTTAGCTATTCGATCATGCCATAAATAAATTCAGACACTATATAACAGGCTATGAAACTTTTTTTCACACAAATCACCCTGCAATTAAATATCTAATGAACAAATCAATCACTAATGGAAGAGTCATAAGATGGTTATTGCTTTTACAGGAATTCAAAATTACCATTCTAGATAGGCCTGGGAAACAAAAAATAGTAGCTGATTTCGTATCTAGACTCCAAAACATCAAAGACAACACTCCAGTTGAAGATCAATTCCCTGATGAATATCTTTTTGCAATTTCTACTCAAACTCCTTGGTTTGCTGACATTGCTAATTATTTAGTTTCAGGGAATTTTCCTTCAATAATGAATGCAAGAGACAAAAGAAAGATCATTTATGAAAGTGAAAAATATTCATGGGTTGCTAATGAGTTATACAAAACAGGTCCAGACTTTATCATTAGAAGATGTGTTCGAGAAGATGATATGCCTGAGATTCTCAAGGCATGTCGTGATGAACCTTGTGGCGGACACTTTGCTGATAAAAGGACAGCTTCTAAGGTCCTTCATTTAGGATACTATTGGCCATCCCTTTTTAAATATGCTAAAGAGTATGTCAAAAGGTGTGACAGTTCCCAAAGGGTAGGGAAACCTTCTCCTTCAGGTGAGATGCCATTGCAGCCTCAGGTACATATTGAACCTTTTGAGAAATGGGCTTTAGATTTTGTAGGACCTATTAGTCCTCCATCAAGACAAAAGAAATATATATTAGTTTGCACTGATTATGTTACCAAATGGGTAGAGGCCAAGCCATTACATTCTGCTACTGAATTATCTGTAATCAATTTTCTTTTTGAGGATATTTTTACTTGTTCTGGTGTCCCAAGATAAATTGTTACAGATCAAGGAGCTCAATTCACATCAAGGTTAGTGGAACAAATGATGGAGAGGTACAAAATCAGACACAGAAAATCTACTCCTTATCATCCACAAGCAAATGTTCAAGTGGAATCTACTAATAAGGTCATTGAAGGGATCCTAACAAAAATTGTTCATTTACATAGAAAAGATTGGGCAGAGAGGCTTCCTGAAGCCTTGTGGGCCTATAGAACTACATGGAGAAGCACAACAGGCCATACTCCTTATGAACTTGTTTATGGAAAACAAGTTTTGTTTCCCATAGAGTTTCACATTCAAACTTTTAAAATGGCAGTTCAGCTAGGACTTGATCTAACAGAGGCACAAAAGCACAAATTGGAGCAGATTAATGAATTGGATGAGATCAGACAAGATGCAGTCCAGAAAACAAGTATAGTCCAGCAACAAAGGACTAGATGGCATGATAAGTAAATCAAAGAAAAGAAATTCAAAGAAGGTGACTGTACCCTCTTGTTTGATTCAAAGTTCAAAGATTTTCAAGGTAAATTCCAAACACATTGGCTTGGGCCATATGAAATTATGAAATTTTTTTACAATGGAACAATAAAAATCAGGACAATAGATGAAGAGAAGGTCACTTTTCTTGTAAATGGTCATAGATTGAAGCTGTATCATAAGCCACTTTCAAGAGAAGAATTTGTCAAGAGATTCCAAGAAAACAGTGATGTGAAGTTAATGAAGAAGAATTCTTCTTCTTCATCAGCTTAATTGAATTTTTTGAATTCAAATGCATGAAAAAAAATAAAAAATAAAAAATAAAGTATAAACATGAAAACTAATCACTGATTAGCATGTTTATACAGAAAATATAAAGTGAAAATCAGAATCCTTCTGACACTTTATCTTTTCAAATTTGTTCTTTTCCTACAAGCAACTATCACAAAATCATAAGTGCAGACCCATTTTATATATCATATTCCACTTATGATCCATTTCACTCCATCATGTCTCACTTCATTCATATTTCATTCACTCCATTCATCCATACTTCATTCACTCCATTCCATGGTCCACTTCATTTTCATTTCAGACTTTTAAATTTGATCTCTTCCTGCAATTGAGTATTACAAATCATAAGTTGCAGGCCACTTTTCATATTTCATTCCACTTTACACCTATGATCCATTTCATTCCATTATATTTCACTTAACTCATGCTCCATTCCACCATATTTCATGATCCAGTTTATTTAATTTCATACTATACTTCATCCATGTTTCAAATCATTTCATTTCATGTTTCAAAGCTCCTACAGGTATATTCTGCAGCCAGATATTCTGCAGCTAGACATTCTGCAGCCAGATACCCTGCAGGCAACTATCCAACAACCACTTGTTCAGCTGCAAATTGACCTTGCATACCTATGTCAACAAGAAAAATCAAAGGGATTATGAAGACTGAAGGATCAATGATTTTCAAAGGAAGACAAAGCATATTAAAACCATAAAAATCAAAGGAAAGGCTAAGGTAAAGTTGTGAAATTATTATGATAACAGATTATGAAAGTTATAGTATGGTTAAGTTATATGTGTGTTTCATAAAGTCATTTTAATTATTCATATTGATCGAGCTTATCATAAAATCCTTGGACAAAATCCCTTCCATTCCACCATACCAAATCATCATTTATTAAAAATTAATGGTTAGTACTGAAGTGACCTATTAGGTCATGTCACTAACCCGAAGTATTCAGTGATGATTTTGAAATTCACACGAGAGTTTTCCGCGATCTTTTCCTCCATGACAGCTCTCAAGCTCATTAATTCGTGTGAATCACCCCCACCGTATTTCACTCATCCCATAACCACTTCATGTCATCTTTCCGTAGCCAATTCCTGCTGCATAAATAGAGAATTCATCTTTGGGGTGAAAACAACTCTCTACAGCCATTTTTACCATGAATAGAAGAGCAGTAACGGAGCAGTAAATTGAAGGTTGAAAAAAGAAGCCATGGGTCTCATTGTAAGGTCTGAACCAGTCGGAACCAAACACTTAGAGGGTTACCCACAGATTAGAGAGATGCTACAACAGGTTGGGTGGTTACAGTTTTTGGAAAAGTTCAATGGTTTTCATAAGGAGGTAACCAAGACATTTGCACGGTCCTTCAATGGATCAGAAGTTGAAATAGGAGATGTCAAGTTCACTATTACAGAATCCTTCATTGCAGAAGCAGCAGAATTACCAAGGCAAGGTGAATGATGGTTCAAAAACAAGGAATTTCACAATGAGGCATGGAGGTAAATGCTCAAAACACCAGGTATGGATATTTTAGTTTTCAAGAAGGGCATTCCTAGCTCAGCACTGAAGAATAAATTGCGAAATGTGTTGCTCATTTTGCAAAATTTTATAACTTGTGAGGGAAGGTTTGGTACCCTATATGTTTATCACATTCAGCTTATGATGCATTTCCTAGATGAAGAAATCAATTTACCCTTTTTCTTACTTCATAACCTAAAGAGAATGGCTTCTAATGTCCAAAAGAGGGTTCAATTCTTGGAAACCACCTTGTATCACCATGGCCTAGTTAAAATCCTAATTGAGCATCATTTGAGAAAGGTGGGAGACAATTGGGATGAGTTCCTCTTGAGGAATCACTTTGAAGAACCCAAGGAATCTCCATCTGAAGGCAAACTTGCAAGAAGAAGCAGGAGAGGGAAAATTTCCAAATCTGTTGAACTTAAAACTGGTAAGTCCATACAAGAGGATAGTGAGGAGATTATCTCTGAGAAATTGGCTGAAATTAAGAAACAACTTAAAAAGGAAAATATAATAAGAAATTATGCTAAGGAGAGAGGTGAGGGACCATCTAAACTAAGACAAAGCCATAGGCTTAGAGGCATATTGAAGAAGACAACAGTTAAGCAAACAGGCATCATAGACATTGAAGATGAAGAGACACCAACTGATAGATCTCCTGAGTACCAGTACGAAGAGGATCTTGATGAAGGAACTCCGGAGATAGACCCAGCACAACAAAAAATCTATAATTATGTTGAGCCATTAGAAAAGAGAGCCTCGGAAAGCAGAGGAAGAACTCCTAGTCCACCAGGATCTGCAATTGAAGTACTAGGAAGAGACAAATATGAATTAGAAGTACTAAATAGGCATATAAAGAATGAAAATGAAATTTTAAAGGAACAAGCCAAAATGAAGAGTAACATGAACACAACTCTCTCTCTGCAAATGGAAAAATTGTACAAGGCTAGTGAAAAGCTGAAGAAGAAAAACAAAAAGTTGAGCAGGGCACTTATAAATTTGAGATTCAAGTTGGTCATAAAGAAACCTAGGATGCCATTGAACACCAAGAAAAGCATAAAAAGGAGGCTATATGTCCTAGTAGAAGTTTCAGAATACATCTATTGATTGCATGAGGACATGCAAAAGTTTTGCAGTGGGGGTATGTTGAGCCCCAAAGATGTCCTTTTCTTTCACCAAATTCCACTTCATTTCCTTTGTCCTTTATCAGTTATAGGCTTAAAATATCAATAGGATTGATTAAAGTCACTTTAGGAATGCATAAAATAACTGACTTACTAAACTTTTGTGGTCTTGTTGTTGTACTAATTTTTTATCAAACTTAGCTACAGAATGCAGCCATTCTATAGGTAGTCGCCTATTCCGCAGCTATCTTCATGTTCACACAGGTTACATGTGTCCCTTAAAGGAAAAACACATATGGTTGAATTCCAAAACTCACCTACATCATTCCTTGCTCTCTACGAAGTCTGAGCAAAAATCTGCAAGTGGTTATGCACGTGGAGGAAACCCAAACTAAGAAGTAGATTCCTACCAGGACAAGGACTCTACAGATGTCTTCAGCAAAGTACAAGGCCTCCAAAAGAGTTCTAATTTGATTTTAATTGAAAAATACACTTATCCCTATTTCTTCTCCAAGGCAGTTATGTATTTCTCTTATAATAATAACTTGGGAAACCGAGAGACAGTTAGTCAGTTAATGTTTTATTGTTAAGTTGTCCAAGACTGTAATACTCTGTTTTGAAGCGTTTTCCTTTAATGAAAGAAGAACAACTTTAATACATGATCTGAATCAATCTTGAAGAGATTCATGCACTAATCTGGTGGTAGAGGGCCCCTACTGCCCGAGAGGCTCTGTGCATATTGTTTAGATAAGTAATTTTAGCTCTGTTTCGTTCCTAATTTAGGTATTTTTCTGAACTTTACGTTTTATGCTCACTTACATCGAATGTTACAACCATTCTTGTTCTTATGAATTGTTCCAAAATATCACTAACACTGAAGAAGATAGAGCCGTAGTATTTCAGAGATTAATTGCATTTTAGTTCAGTTGTAGTGTTTCGGAGGTTAATTGCATATTAGTTCGGTTCTGTTTAATGTATTTTAAGTTTTATTAGCTAGTTGTATTCTAGTTCTGTTAAATTAGACTTAAAGGCCTTCATTATTTACAAACTTCTCTTGTTCTTAATCTCTGCTAATACATCATTGTCATAGGAACAAGAATTGGTAATGTCATTTTGAAGTCTTGACTGTTCTACAATTTCTCATAATTTTACAAACTTTCCTTTTTCCAAAACTATTCCAAAATATTTCTAACCCTTGAATGAGGCTTAATAGTGACATTTTGAGTTGCAGAATGGATTAATTTTAGTGTCATAAGTTAATTTAGAGTAGGGTTCCTTACTATGTTGCAGATAATCTTTTCCAAATGTGTTCCAACAAATTTCTAACTATGGATGAGATTTTCTCTGTGATAATTGTAAGTTGTTGTTTACTTGGAAGAACCTCATTGCATTAAACTTATCCTTTTCTCAAATTGTTCCAACATACTTCTAGTGAAATGAATTGGACTGAGTTCATGTTATGAGTTATTTTTCTTGTCAAGTTTTGCAATCTGTGAATTAGCATTTTCTGTTCTTAGGTGCCTACATAGTTTAGAATAGATTTTTCTCTGTTTTAGTGTGACCAACAACTCCTCTTTGCCAATAACTTAGTTATTTTCCTCTTAGCATAAAATCTTAAAACCAAAAACACTAGAAAAACACTAAACACAACGAAGTAGGAAGCATATACCTAGGCACATACAATGCACTTCACTTCAACAGTTTACTAGCCCTGGTTGACAATTTATGACATCAATTTAGGAACACTAAGTTCAGCAGATAGTGATATGAATAGACCAGTGAGGAGATAGGAAGAGAATATGAGATTAATTCTCCCTAAATTGAAGTAAAATGGACAAATTATGCAAAAATTCCCAAAAGCATGAAAAACATGAATCCTGCCTTTCAACTTTAAATTAAGCATATCATAGACATGAAAAGGTTTATGAGTTTACAATACATTTATAAAAATTATCATAGAGGAAAAGACTATGTAAACCATTCATACCACATGAATCCGAAAGAAATAGCTGCAATTTGTCATTAATATCCAGGCCAAAATGTTTCTTGATCAATACACAAACTTTCAAATTGATGCCAACTATTCCCCCCCTTGACTCCTATGAGGAACTGAGCTAAATAGACCTTAAAACCACCTCCACTAATCCATAGGGGTCGAATCCATGAGGTGAGGGAGATATTACATGAAAATCTGAACTGAAATCTAGAGTGTAGGATGAGAAAAGTGACTCATTCCTATCTCTAGGAATTGATTCATTACACCTCACCTGATTGACTTACCTAATGCATCTACCCTAGATAAAAGTAAAAAAATGAATTTTAAATTCATCTTGAACATTTACATTAGTAATTTCTCATTTCCCAAGGTGAAAATTCAAACTGGAGAAAAATTGCTGAAGACTGTGAAAATTGGAAATTTCTTGGTAAACACGCAGCGTGCAAGCAGAAAAAATAGCATGTTTTCAAAGCTAGTTTTGAGTGCCTTTCCGATGTCAAAATCCTCTCCATGATAGCTCATTGGAAATATCTCTGAGTCTAGTTTCCCAATATACCTCCAGTTTCCAAAATGGTGCACATTTTCCCTGTCCAAAACTTGATCTCCCAAAACTGGTAAACGCGCAGCGAGTCGGCCAAAGAGGAGGCAGAAACATGAAATTTTGGTAGTTTTTTTCATTTTTGCGGGACTAGTTCTCCTCCAAATCTTCTGAAACTTGCTAGGGTTAATTTCCTCATAATTATGAACATGATGGTGGTGGCCATTTTTCAATTGGAGGCCCCAAAAAATAGCGCAGCGTGCAGGTCGTTGCGCCTTTGGAAAATTTTATGAGTGCAAAACTACTCAAAAACACAGAATTTTCACCTTTTTTAAGACCACATTTGGAGGCCTTCCCAGTGTCAAAATTGGACCTAGGATATCTCGTTAGAAATAACTTCAAGTATAAATTCCAAATATACCTTTTTGTTTCTGATTGGAGTTGATTTTCCTTGTCAAAACTTAATTTTCCCAAAACTGGTCAAAAAGTGCTGAATAAGGGTGCAAAAATGAAGAGTGTTGTTGCAGGCAACTTTTGGAGGCCTTTCTCAACTCCAAATTGAGCACATGATAGCTCATTGGAAAAATATCTTTGTCTAGTTTTCATTTGAATTATCAAACAAGTGACTTGGACACTCCAACTATGAGAAAACTTAATTTTCCCAAGGTCACTCTTGAAGTGCAGCAACTCTCCTGTGGCACCTGTGTTTTTGACATTTATCTAAAAAAATGACACTTGTGTAAAATATGAAGGAGGTTTGTCTTCCTTGACGTATGATTAACAAAAACCTCTCTCACTTTTGTCAAATTCATCCTTTTTTTGTTAGAAACACAGTTTTAATAAAAACCAACCCTATGAGTGGAAAATGGCTTGACTCTTGGAATGACTTCTCAAAAAATGGAGACATGATGTTTATGAGATGAAATGAACTCATACTTACTGATATGACCTACCTTATGGCTCATCTGCTGAAATTTCTGGTTTCTATAGCAAACCCTAGCTCAGTGGGAAAGGAAATTAGGGTTTAGTGCTTGTGAACAATGATGACTTGGGCACCTTTGGGAAAAGACAACTCTCTTTTTAATTTGATCAATTGATGAACTAAAAACTCGTTCACTTTGAAATTTAATGTGTTGGCATGTGGAAATCTGAGTTGGTAGCCTTTGGGAGACTAAATACTTATTACATTTGAATTGACATAAAATTTCATGAATAAATAAAATTACATCTTGGATTGAAACTCACACTTGAAATCAAATTACAACTTTAGAAACCGTCTTGGAGATATTAATGGGATAACTCTCATACTTTTCTGACCTTATGCAAATGAAATGGTGCATTTTTGGACCTTAAAATACAAAACCCTAATGACCTAATGAGACTTTAAATAACCTAACTTCCATGGTTGACTTTAACTGAGACAAGACATGGTGAAATGAGCTTTTCATAGGTGTTATTATGCTCAAGACATGGAAGTGAGTCAGAAATGTGGATCTATAAAGGAGAGTGAATTTTTATTGAGGGAGGCTACCATCAGTGAAACAATTTTTAGCATGACCTAATGGAATGGTATAAGAATTTCAGAGTGAGACACCTAAAATGAAAATGAAAGGAATGATATCAGTCACTGATGGCAGAATGCATATTCTGACTCTAACACAAGGTACAAAGTAGTTGCAAATTATTATTCATGCTTTTGGTGGACCAAAAGCTCCTCAATGGGGAGGATTGATTGTGGTGGCTCTAGACACCCTTAGGAGACCAAGAGGCCTGATGATAGGTCAAAATTAAAAGTATTTAGATTTCTCTCGAACGAGGATGAGACTCAAGTACTCGTTTCCCTGATTCCAACGGTGCGAACGGATCTCCAATCCAAGCCCATATGGAGAAGTTAGAGCGAGACAAAATTTTGGTCAAAGTTGGGTAGGGGCTAGGTTTAACTGTCCCACAAATTCACCGTCAACTAGCAGGGAACCCAACTCCCGAAAATAGTTGAAATTGTGGCCTTGTTAATTTCCCAATGACCTTTAATTTCGTTAAAATTGAAAATTATCATTTGGATTTAAAAAACGAAAAAAAAATAAAAATAAAAAAGGAAATGGCAGGCCATCACCCCTGTCAACCAAACCATATAATATTTCAAAAAAATATATTAAAAGGTTCAAAGGGTCATGACCCTCGTTGAACCCAATGGTCCAATCCATCGTAACACACAATGGTGTTGATATATATGGTAAGGGTGAGGTAGGTCGGGTTGGGGCCGTGTGGAGCAGACCCCTCCCACCCGAAACCATTTTTAAAATGACATATGACACCGTTACACAGTCCACCCAAAGGCAGTAGAGGAGTGGACCGGTGGGGGTCGAAACTGCCCAGCCCACATGGCCAGCTCCTAAGCGCACAATCCCATAATACAACCATAATATAACAAATAAACAACATTTAAATGTGGTTATGAAGTTAAAACAAACCACCACCCTTATTTAAAAATGTTACAATGTTTTAAAACCAAAAATAATATTTGTCGCGTGCTATGGGCAGAGTTTCCAACCCACCTCCAACCTGTTTCTCTCTGCCGCCAACTACCTATTGGACCTCACATTGAAAACTCTTCCATCTATATAATATATAAACCCTCATTCGTAGAGCACCAGAACATAACAAAGAACGAAGGTAGATAACGAAGGTAGAATGGAACAGGATGGAGGAGCCCGAGAATGGAACAAAGAACAGGGTTCCATACAATGGAACCATGTCACAGTTCCAAGACACTGAATGATGGCACGCAGTTCGAGACAAAGAATATTCCTTTGATTCCCAAAGATTCCTTGGGATGTAAAATTTATCTTTGTCAAAATGCATTCATGTTTACAGTCATTTTTCTCATATTTTCGCAGGGAACACAATGGCGAGGTCAGATTCGCCTTTTGAGCAGTGGATTTACATATTACCAACAGAAGAGAATCTTTGAGAATCTTGAGGGAATCTTCTAAATTCCTTAGAGGCCGAAATTTGTCGGAGTTGGAATGAGGTCAACTTTATACTCATTATTCTTATAATTTCAGAAGGATCTCAATGGTGAGATCAGATTCCTATTTTGAGTTGCAGATTTTCCAGTCAACCATGGAGAAGCATATTGGAGGAATCTAGGGACCAAATTTCGACAGTGTCAGCATTCAGAAAATTGACAGTCGATCCTACACCTCTTGGTGACACAAATCTAGCGGTGTAGTCAGAGTTTCCATATGAGCCATATATTTTTCATTCATTTCCAAGATTGGAATAACGGTGTGGGAATTTATAGTTTGGACAGTTGATTTCATGCCATTCGATGCCACGAATTCGATGGTGCATTCAGATCCACTAGCTTAGTAGCCCATTCTTCAACCAATATTAGAGTTGAGGTATATGAAGTGTTGTTGCCATGTACTTCATTGATTATTGTTTTGAGATTCTTTATGTCGTGTCGATTCCTGCTTGATGTATGATGCAGAATATTGATGTTTATGTCATGTGATATTTATTCATCATGGATGGTCATTTATTTTTTGCAATCCCTTTGTTGCCTTGATGGCGGGATACTCTTTGTCACCATGTGTGAGGTTTTCATGCTGATAGGAGGTTTGTTTATGAGTGAGAGTTCCTTTTAGGGGACGTCTCATGGAGAGACTTTGCCACTCATGTCGAGGCCACATTTCCTTGTATGACAAGTAAACAATGTCCATGTACATCATCACATTTTCCAGCACCAAATGAAGCGGACAACACCATCGAGACACCAAGGCCCGAAGACATAATCCACATTGGACAAACTCCATTATTAAACATCTTGTGTTTTGTTGTGTGATTGTTGACATGTTTTCCTCTTAATTATATATGCATGTGTGTTCATTAATGCTTTGATAAAATGAAATTCTAATACATCACCAAAATAAAAGACTATGGCTAAATCCGGTCACTGACAATACCAGATTAGTTACTAGCCCATTTTAGGCAAACGCCAGCTGTCCATATCTTGGACCATCTCCACGAATGGCGGCGATGTCAAAGTTTGTGAAAATCCAAAATCAATGATAGAGTTTTACTGGACCTATTTTTGAAAACTCTCACAATAGATATTTCAAAAGACGTGGTGACCCAAGGACCTACCTTTGAGGAGGACTCCATTAGTAAATCCTAGCAGCTCAAATTTATATACACCCATGTGTGCAAACTTACAGAGAATTTCCAGGTAATTTGAATACTACACACAGCTTGATCGGGTCATTTGACCCAAGGTAACCTAGGCAACATTATCTAGTCCCCAAGTTACTCGTATGATTCTAACTAGAACATCACACGACCTGGCTACCACTAGAGTCACTCTGCAGCTCTGTAGAATATGACAAATAGGGTGTCATCATACCATCATCAGTAGGGAGGATCGTACCCTCCCTCGCAAGGGACCAAGTACGTAGCTAGGAATGTTGACAAAATATATTACCCCCTGCAACCATATACCAATCAGGGATAGTGAAACCAATATTCCCCCTCCCCCGCACAAAACCTACCACCGCAAAATAACGCGTTGATAACCTTCTTAAGCTTAGTCGCACTAGTCTTATGACCAAGAGAATCGTAGTAATCCTCCTAACGCTACAAGGAAAAATCATAAAAATAAACAAAAGGGAGACTCTGGACATGGGGCTAGCAACCAACAACATCCCCCATGATCTTAAGTTGGGGGAAACCCCAAATGAAATCAAAACTAGGAGCCAAACAACTCCCAAGGGCAGAACAAGAGAGTCAGTCTACCGACAAATAATTCTTGTGCTATATGTGGTGAGTACGGCCATTACACCCATCACTATCCTGAGCTCCATGAACTAATGAAACTTCAGGGGAACCGTGGACAAGGGGGACCTACACAAAAAAACTATTGTAATGCAAGAGCCCTTCCCTTCCCCCACCAAGGAGTCGTTAATACCCAACAACAATAACCACCCCCAAATGATTCCACGAACAATAGCCACAAAATTTACATGACGGGCGAAGAATTATTCTTTCAGACGAGGAATCGAAATTATGAATCCCCCAGACACCAATTCATTAGGGGAAAGCATGAGTGTGCCTACTGCACCGTTGATTATATCCAAAATACCTATTGAACCCCTGCCAAAGATGGCTAAGGGTCCAACTAGGCGAGTAGGAAACCACTCAAAAGTGGCCCACAACTACAACATCGTGGATTATTTATCACAATATCCCACTGCCATGCCAGCTTTAGAGGTCCTACAATCTTTCCCAAAATAGAGGAAATCCTTACTTTCCACATTAGGCGCCATAGAACCTTCTAATTCGCGCCTAGTGGCTTTCGACTTAGAAAAAGCCACCCATAGGCTTCCTTCACTAGTCGCCTCTTAGATATCGGTATCAATCCAAAATATCACTATACATCAATGTATCATCGACGAAGGTGCATATACATGCATCATGTACAAGACTGTATGGAAGAAGTTTGGATCTCTGGAACTGAAACCATCTGCTATCATGCTTAGAGCATACGATGGGTGTTGTTCAGCTCCCGTCAGCCTGTATCAGAATGTACTTATTAACTTGTTGGAAAAATGGTGCTCATAGACATTGAAGTCTTGGATGCTCAGCTTGACTACAATATACTACTTGGGTGGAGTTATATGTATGCCATGACTGCCATATCCTCCTCTTTTTTCTGGGTGATGATGTTCCCCCACGAGGATTGAATCATCACCATTGACCAACTGACATATTAGGATAAGAAACCCATGACGATTATCAATGTCGTTCTACCCTATGTAGACACAACTATAGAGTCGTTGATGCAGTAACAACAATATGGCCTTGGTCAATTCAAGTCATCATCAATCCTAGGATCATTCCAAGGAGATTCCCCCTGTCATACCATAAGCAATATCAGATTTCATAGGGGCCCCAGTGTGCATGATATTATCATCAAACGCAGAAACCAACCAGGAGACGAAGACTACTAGTACCAAAAATAAGGCCACTAGAATGGCTTTTCTGCCCCACGCCATCTCACAAACTCCATTCTTATACCCTCCACCTGTTTTTGTGTCACAGAAAGTCTTGGAAACTATAACATTGCCAAACATGTCTTTCGCAATACATATCTAGTATTTGGTCCCACCAACCATGCTGAGAAGCCCTGGCATCACGTCTATAGGGATAACCCCCATTAATCCTTAGGAGTTGACACTGGTTAAAGAGACTCCCGTAGCAGTGCCAGTTAAAGCGACCAAGGAAACCAACAAAAAATGGAAAAAAGATAGAAAACCCCATCATACCTAGGGCATTGAAACACTATGTATTATGCAATATTGTAAGACATCCAACCAATATTTGCCTAGAATTAGATGAATTAAAACCTATGCTAAGCTCTGAAAGAAATGTTGCGGCCCCAAATTCCCATTAAAGGAACACGCCATGAAAAATCAAGGGAAACAATTACGCACCAACCACGTGTGCGTTATCTGTGACCATTATGGGTAGTACAATCATCATTTCCCATAGATGCCATGGTATGGGGATGCCTTGCATTCCCTAGAACAATCATACCAAGAGGACCCCTGAAATCCCCCCACGTAGACAGATGAGGGAGAACCTCGAGTCATATTATACCTACAAGAGGCGAGGCCGACACCTAAGAGACCATCTCACCCTTGGTATTGCCCCCCACCTCCCATCCAACTTTGTGCACTCTGTGATGAACGCGATCATTTCATTTTTTATTGCAAGACCCTAGAGTTTTTTCAGAGATGGTATCCTGTTGACCCCGTATACTATGACGCCCTCCGGGAAGTCCAGTATTGGTGTTAGGTGTGTTCTAGCAACCACCCAGCTCATCATTGTCATTATATCCCCTGATTCCATTCGGTGTTCAAAAAATTACGCATGGCCATATGACACCTCTCCCTAGTAGACAGATCAGATAAAAAATCCATGCAAATCTAGACAATGCAAGAATATCACGTGACAAGAAATTCCATTCTCTTCATGTCAGTCGAAAAGTAGTCAGTCAGCGGGCACATCGTAACCCCCAACCGACCTGTAATATTCCCAAATGGGAAAGCAACAATATATGAACACAAAACTAGAAATAGCAGTGTAAATCAACACACGAACAATGGATACCAATATCGAGCCATAAAATTATGTATAAGAATAGAAAATCAATACAAAATAATGAGGCATAAATCATATGCAATGAGGAAACAAGCCTCCCATAAACAATCATTCCCAAATATGAGTTGCTGCTACAAAAAAAAATGCCAGAGAGCTACTACAGTGTAGTAATATTAAGCATAACTACAGCTAGAGATCATACAATTATATAAAAATACTGATATATGCCACAATAGATACTGCACATACAGATCTGGGCACTAGATTAGCATTTCAAGATAACCCAAGAGGGTTTCCAGAAAATGCACATAATGTGCCAATGTAAGCTGCAGCCCTAGGGCTGAAGGTATGTTGCAAAAACAGAAATGAGAAGATATGGCTGAAGTTGATGTATAAATCTACAAATCTTCTCCAATAGATCCTCTAGATGAAAGAATGGCTCCTCCACTGAAGAAATCACCTCCCAAAACAACCACTGCAACCACCTCTGCAACTTCTCCCTAAAATAACGCAGATCTGGACTGAAAATGTGCTATAGGGGATAACTACCCCTTGGCATGATGCCAAATATATCAATAAATCTCAAGGGGATTATTTACAAGCCTTCCAATGGATGGAAACCTTCCTCCACTGCAAAACTAGCTCTGAAGTCACCCAATATAATTCTCCACTATTGCACCCTGCAACACAACACAATACTCTACAGAAACTGTGCTGTTGAAGAAATTTGTAGCTTGGCCTTAAGCTTGAGTGTGGAAATGTAGTGCAATACTCCTCCAAGAGGCCTCTCAAGGAAAGAGGTGGGATTCTTGCTTGGGAACACCCTGTGCTAAACAACACTACAATCTTAGCTAAACAGCTGAAGAGAGAAACAAGTCTAAATAGACATATCAAAATAATAATCCAAAACATAACCTCATATGGCCTCCATCCTCTTCCTTATATAAGTTATGAGTTTCCTCACCCTTTTCCCCACTTAATTAGGTCACTACTTTCATGCAATCAATCTCCCTCCAAAACTGCGCTATCCCACCATGATTTCCACTCCTCCATAACAACACTGTTTGATTTGGTCAAAGTTGACCTAGTCTTCATGCTCCAGCCCCTTTTCACACCAAAGGGTCTTCAATACATCTTTTAGGTGACCTCCATTCACACTAGGAGTGTCTTTTATTCCTACTAAGGAGATGTATGGGTCTCCATACCCTCTTATTCCTCTATCTAAGAGAAAAAATCAAAATTTAATATTCCAATTAGCTATGTGCTAATTAAGGAATATTACGTCCTCCCCTCCCAAATGTTGCTTGTCCTCAAGAAACTATAAGGATAGAACTGAAGAGCCTCTCCTCTTCCTATAGCATCCTCATATGTTAAGTTCCTCCAATGAACAAGATGATCTCTCATCAATGTGTCCTCAAGTTGCTCCTCCCAAGTGTATAAGTATGCCTTTGGTGAAAAATCCAAATGGATCTCATTATGAACAAGGGGGATATCCATGGAAGAAACTATATATGGTCTAGAGGCCTTCTTGAGGCATAGGATCAGCAAATGATTGGGAACATTCCTTCCCATGTGAAGCTCCAAAACCCAAGCTATCATCCACAAAAAGTGAGTCACCCTCCATAATGGTAACTCATGAAAATGCTCTTCCACCTTAGGCTCCTGCAAAGAAAGTGGGCTGCATTGCTGAACTTGATAGACCAAATGACCTACCCCACGTTGTATCTCTCTCCACTTATGGAAAGTGTAGAGCTTCTGCTGATATTGGGCTGCAATGATGTTGCCCTCAAGATACAAAAGGACAATTGGATCTCCAAAGACCCCTCCTCTATTTTTATGAGCCCAAACCATCCCATACAAAGTGAATGGTACATCATCACCATGTGGTATCCAAATCAGAAAAATCCTGAAGGTTATGTGCAATTTTGGATGGTACCAATGGTTTCTCTAGTGGATAGAGTGCAATTTTACTAACTGTTGATTTAGAACATCATGTGGAAAGTTGTCTCCCAACAAGTTGCTAGTTGTGCATGTTTTCTCATCTACTATGAGGTAGTAAATGGCATTATATATCATCTGAGCATCACAAGAATAACACCAAATTTTCCCAAAGTCATGCAAAGAAGGGCTATCTCCATCATAAATGTTGGTCCTAGAATGACCATGAAACCCATAGATAATCTTGCCCTCTTGTGGAGCAATGCACTGTACATAGATGGTGAGAGAATGCAAATAATTTATGAAATGATCACTAAGTACAGAAATAAATTTCTTACCATGCATTGTGAGTAGGCTGAAAGTGAGGTCCATATATGAGCTCTCCCATGAGAATCTTCTCATGAAGGTTTGCAAAATGAAGGGATGCATACTCCCCTTGGAACACTCCATCAATAGAAACATACTCCCAAGTGATAACATTGTTGGCCTTAGTGATAAGGCTCTTGCCACTCCATG
The DNA here is from genome assembly GCA_034641835.2 of Pinus albicaulis. Lineage (NCBI taxonomy): Eukaryota > Viridiplantae > Streptophyta > Pinopsida > Pinales > Pinaceae > Pinus > Pinus albicaulis. Next base: position 1,139,301,282 of record CM076583.1, on the reverse strand, counting down.
ACTCCATTCTTTGACATGCCATATGCCAAATTTATCCCCCATCATGCTACTATGTGTGGAAGTTCCTCCTGATCCTTCAATGCTAAAGGGTAGCCTCCTTGCACTTTGATTGTGCCATTCCGTTCTCCTGAAACATCCTACAAAGTATGGGAGAAATACAACCCATACTCTCCCAAGAGTAGCCAAAGCAATAATAGCTCTTGCTGCCTCCTCACACCTCCATCATACAAATCATGAGGTGAAAATATGATGATTGACATGAAGAATTCCATATCAACATAATGCACCCAAACTCCCTGCTGCCATATGATGCAAGTGTCATGCCAAATCCCAACCACCAACATACGAAATATAAAGTGGTACATGATGACCAAACTCTTTCAAGACTAGCCAATGTAGCCTTGCCTCCTACTGCCCTATGTAATAGATCTGCAAGTGGCTTTCTAGCCTCTTGCTCATCAACATCACCCATCCAACCAATGGTGAGTGTCTATCATCATGCTCAAAATTGGTATCCCTCCAATGGATAATACCATCCTCCCAAATCGGATTTCTATATTTTCATTTCATGGGATGTTGAAATGAAATCTCCTGGAGATCTCCAAATGAAGACCACTCATCAATGACCAAGTTGATCCATAAGGATCCAAATATACTGAAGGAAAAATCTTCTCATTGAGCAATGAAATGCTCATCAAGAAAGGTCCATTATAACAATGGAAGATAAGATGTCTCTCATCAAACATCTGTATATCCCCTACTACACATGTAGAATGGTCATTGGAATGCTCCAATAAAGTTTGGGCCCCCAAATCATCACTGCTACTCAATGACAGCACTGCTGATCTCCATGATGGTGAATCTACTATCTTAATATCATGCTCAATGTTGAACACATAATTCTGCATTGGATTTCCAAAGATAATGTTCACCCCATCCTCCAAAAATCCACACTCCAACCCCAAGAGTTTTGTGCAGCTCAACAATGACACACTATGATGAATGTACATCTCCTCCTTTAAAAAATCAAGGCTCCTCAGTGCAGTGATAGTCTGCTGCTCCAAATCAGCAATGCTCTTTGACCCTAGGCCATGCATTTTCCCTAACAGCATATCCCCATAATCCTCCATAAGATGTACTGAAATAACAGGAAATGGAAATATGTACATACCTTGGAAAAGCTTGGGAACATCTTGTACTTCTACAAGTGTTCCTTCCTCTGGTGTGATGGCTTCCCCAACTACTGATGATGATGCCTGCTCTCCTATGGCTACATTAGCGTTGGTACAAGTCTCCTCCTCCTCATGCATCTCCAGAATAGTGCATGGGACTCTAAATGTCAAGAGATCAAGACCACTTTGCAAAGGTGCAAGTGTTCTTTCTCTTAATGCAAGTGCTCCTGCAATAAGTGGTGGTGAAGGCCTCTTCTCCTCTGATTTCTTCTTGTCAAACTTCTTGATCAACCTTTGAGTAAAATATGCATATGCAGTCACTCTTACATGACTCAAATGAATGAGCCACCAAATGTTTGCTTCACCCTCAAGGTGCAGCGCTACAATCTCAACAACTTCTCTTTATACCACTGGATGTAGTAGGAAGAATGCATCCAACTTCATTCCCCAAGCTCTTGTTGTACATGTGGATGAACCATCAAATGTAGGCAATAGAAATCTATTGTTGCCAGGTATCCTTTCTTCTTTGCGCTGAATGAACTGTGGGAGAGTTAGATTCTCCTTGAAAGCTCTAGGTTGAGACTTATATTATGCAAGATACTCACTTAGAATCTCATGATCTAAGTGTCCTCCATCTCCATGCCTCTTGTCTTCTTCTTCAAAGGGAAATGGCATAGTATGTTTCTTTAGAGCTCTATGCAATACCAGATTTTTCTTTTGCTGATAGGAAGTACATAGACCTTCCTCATCTTGAAACCCCAGCATGGTTTCATTGCCTTTCTCCATTTTTCTTTGCTTGAACTCCTTGGTGAGGTCCCTATAGATCTAAAAATAGATGAGATAAAACTCATTCTTCCCATCATTCTTATCTCTTTCTCCTTCTTCTTATTCCCTTGATAGCATAATGGTTGAGATCCACAGGCCGAGCCAAGATTATGCTCTAATACCACTGTAATATTCCCAAATGGGAAAGCAGCAATATATGAACACAAAACTGGAAATAGCAGTGTAAATCAACACATCAACAATGGAGACCAATATGGAGCCATAAAATAATGTATAAGAACATCAAATCAATACAAAATAGTGAGGCACAAATCATATGCAATGAGGAAACAAGCCTCCCATAAACAATCACTCCCAAATATGAGTTGCTGCTACAATAAAAAATTCTGGAGAGCTACTACATCACAGCCATATTAAGCATAAATACATCTATATATCATAAAATGATATAAAAATATTTATATAGGCCACAATAGATACTACACATACAGATCTAGGCACTAGATCAGGTTTCCAAGAGAACCCAAGAGGGTTTCTAGAAAATGCACACAATGTGCCAATGTAAGTTGCAGCCCTAGGGCTGAATGTATGCTGCAACAAAAGAAATGAGAAGATATGGCTGAAGCTGATGTAGAAACCTACAACTCTTCTCCAATAGATCCTCTGGATGAAAGAATGGCTCCTGCATTGAAGAAATCACCTCCCAAAACAACCACTGCAACCAACCCTGCAACCCCTCCCTAAAATAATGCATATTTGGACTGAAACTGCACTATAGGGGATAAATACTGCTTGGCCTAATGCCAAATATATCAATAAAGCTCAAGGGGATTCTTTATAGGCCTTCCAATGGATGGAAACCTTCCTCCACTACAAAACTAGCTCTGAAGTCACCCAATATAATTCTCCACTTCTGCACCCTGCAACATAGCACAATACTCTGCAGAAACTATGCTGATTAATAAGGATGTAGCTTGGCCTTAAGCATGAGTGTGTAAATGTAGTGCAACACTCCTCCAAGAGGCCTCTCAAGGAAAGAGGTGGGATTCCCGCTTGGGAACACCCTGTGCTAAACAACACTGCAATCTTAGCTAAATAGCTAAAGGGAGCAACAAGTCTAAACATACATATCAAAATAACAATCCAAAACATAACCGCATATGGTTGCCATCCTCTTCCTTATATAAGTTATGAGTTTCCTCACTCTTGGCCCCACTCAATTAGGTCACTACTTTCATGCAATCAATCTCCCTCCAAAACTGTGTTGTCCCACCATGAATGCCACTCCTTCATAATAACGTTGTTTGATTTGGTCAAAGTTGACCCAGTCTTCATGCTCCAGCCCCTTTTCACACCTAAGGGTCTTCAATCCAGCTTTTAGGTGACCTCCATTCACACTAGGAGTGTCTTTTACTCCTACTAAGGAGATTTATGGGTCTCCTTACCCTCTTATTCCTCTATCTAAGAGAAAAAATAAAAAATTAATATTCCAATTAGCTATGTGCTAATTTAGGAATATTATACAACTTCCATGAATAAGACCACCTGTGCATTATGCACCACACGTAACCATTTGGTCACCCAATGCCCGGACCTAGAATCGCTTCGTAAATGGTATCCAATCACTTCAGAAACCTAGAGGGAAGGGAATACTGAAGAAAGAAAATTGTGTTTGGTCTCTCAAGGCAACCATCAGACTCGACATTGTACTTACATATCCCAAGTGCACCCACTAATAGACATCATGCGCTCGTTAGAGACACAACGCCGGTATATATTTGGTCTAGAGCCAAGACAACCTAATGTAAGGCAACCTGCTCCCACGCAGCGTGCCCCCCATCAATACCAAAACGTTAGGAGAGCTAAATCAACACATTGTCCTAGAAGGACCCAGGACTAGCAAAGGACGACAAGTAGGCTATGCGATAAAATAAACCACCAAGTCAATCAATGTAAGGAACTGAAGAACCTTATGAAAAACCTCCGCATGGTCACCCCCATCCTGCAGATCAATCTCTCTAATGAAGAGAATATCACACGTTGATATTGTAGGATTTGCTCACAATTCCACCATATGATGAATTGTGAGTACCTCCCAAGGCTATGAGTAGAAAGAGAAACATTAAGGCTAAACTCCTTGAAGGAGCTAGCCCTTCCAAAACCAAAAACTTGGAGATGGAAAAAGCAGAATCATAGCCCAATGCCTGATCCTTTCCGAGCATCCACTTCAGGGAAAAAGAGTAGTGTTGGTTCTCATACCATCTACTCAATAAGAACCATGATACCATACACCATTTTCATCGGCCATAATCACGAAACAGAGTTTTTCTCCTCAATGGAAACATTTAGGCACCTCTACACTCGGCATAACTTCCAAATCCAGGAAAGTGCAAGTACCCTTGGCACACCTCGGGAGGAACCTAAACTTTCTCTCATGCAAGCTAGCATGATGGAAATTCCTCCACCACCCAACGTCGATGACACGCAACACCACATATGATTCATCTCGTCATGCATAGGAACCATGAATCATGTTGTATGCTCATTCATCATTGGTGTCGAGACCGCTACAACTACGAAAGTAGTTGTACCATCGACAGTGCAAGCTCAATCCGTCTGCACCTTGTCGACCTCTTCTGGTTCCACAACATTGACTATGGAATCCTATTCATGTATGTCGACCAACTTCGTTGCAACTGAACCACTTCCTCATGGCCTCACACAAACTCACTCCCCCTTAGATACCTTGTTCCATTTAGACGAGGATATTTTGGAGGCCATGACGAAACCAGATTATCTGTGGGATGCAATGCATCACCACTCATTTTTTCTTCCTGAAAATACATTTGGCCCAAACAAACCTGAAAACCATGAGATATATGCAATCTAATAAAAATATTTCCTTCCGTCTGGGAAATTTGACTAGTTCAAAGATCCCATCTCAGTGCCCGACACATTCGAAGAAGGGAACATGTCCAATATTTCACCAACCATTAAGGAAAATATCTCTAGAAATTCAGAAAAAATCGAAGAAATCTCATTGGGGGCAGCATGTTCTCTAGACGAAGTAATATCTTACACAAACTAGTTGCAAGAATATAGAGACATCTTTTCATGAGATTATTTAGAAATTTCAAGGCTTAGTCCCACTATCGTAGAGCACCATATTGACATGTCGCCTGACATACCACCGGTACACCAGAAACAATGTCAATTGCACCCATCTAAGGTAGAATCAATTAAGAGAGAAATCAAAAAGGTTCACAAAGCTGAGTTTATCTACCCCATAGCTTACACATCATGGGTTTCCAACCCTGTTCCCGTCATGAAAACACAGGGCAACATTCGTGTCTGTACTAATTTCTGAGATTTGAACAAATCTTGTCCAAAAGACAACTACCCTACCCCGTTCATCGACCAAGTCATCGATGCTTGCGCAGGACACAAAGCCCTCTCTTTCATGGATAAATTCTCAGGGTATAACCAAATTCAAATACGGCATACTGATCGATACAAAACTGCATTCACCACCCCGTGGGGCACTTTGGCATACCAAGTTATGCCATTCGGTCTTAAAAATGCTGGAGCCACTTTCCAGCGGGCCATGAACTATATCTTCCATGACCTAGCCCACCTCTTCCTTGCATACCTGGATGACCTCACTGTTTGATCCAAGAAGTGAAGCAATCATCTGGAAGATTTACGGATGGTATTCCAAAGGTGCCAACAATACAAGCTACGCTTGAACCCTATCAAGTGAATCTTCTGTGTCAACGCAAGTCAACTTTTAGGTTTTATAGTATCCCAACATGGGATTAGAGTGGACCCCCTTAAAGTCCAAGCTATCAAAGAGGTGCCATCACCATGAACCCTCAAGAAACTCCAAAGCTTGTAGGGGAAATCCAATTTCCTGAGACGTTTTGTCCCAGATTACGCCACTTGCGCGTAGGGATTCCTACGCCTTCTCTGTCAGGATATCCCATTCAAGTGGGAAGATCAAGCCCAAAAAAATTTTGAGGCACTGAAAGACACATTATCTTCAACCCCATTGATCAGCCCACCAAATTACGACAAATATTACACCCTATATATGTCAAGGTCATAAATCACTTTAGGTGGGGTGTTAATCTAAGATGGTCCCAATGGTAAAGAACACTTAATTTATTACATCACTAAGAACTTATCAGGCCTTGCATTAAGGTATGAACCCGAATAAAAAACTTCCCTAGCCCTAATACACATAGTCCAGAAGCTTCGGCACTGCATTATCTTATGAACTACAACAGTCGTCGCGTCTATCAACCCCATGAGATACCTGTTGACCCGCCATTTGATGAACCATAAATACACTCATTGGGTAGTCAAACGGTAGTAGTTTTAATTATATTTCAGTTCCCCCAAGAGCAAGAAAGCTTTGATCTTAGTTGAGTTCATCACTGACCTCCCAAGTCAGACCAAGGATCCCCAGTCAACAACTCACTACCTGATGGACATCTCTTTCTAGTGACGACTGGCGATCCTTGCTATAGAGATATCCTCTTATTTCTGCGAACCCAAAAGTTCAATTCAAAGCTCACATGTGATGAGAAGAGGCACATACACCACCAGGCCCCTTGATACCTCCTACGTCGATGCCTCACGCATGACCAAGCTAAGCAAGCCCTCAATGATTTTCATAGTGGAGCTTGCGGCAACCACCTCTCCGGAATGGCTACCGCCCAAAAAGTTCTACGGGAAAGATATATTTCGCCCACCTTATTCCGCGATTGCATCTCCTTAGTCAAAAGGTGCGAGCGATGTCGATGATTTTCCCAGAAGGTAAGAGCACCTCATGTTCCTCTGCACCTGGTCATTGTAGCCGATCCCTTCTATAAATGGGGGATCAAATTCATGACTTGCAACCCTGCATCGTCTGGAAACCACAAATACATCATCGTTTCCATCACCTATTTCACCAAATGGGCAGAAGCCATGCCCACATATGACAACACAACAGAAACCGCAGCACAATTTTTGTTCAACCATGTCATCGCACAGTTCAGTGTGTCAAAAGAGTTAGTCTCAGATCATGGAAAACATTTTGAAAACGAAAATTTTCAGGAGCTATCTCACCAACTTAGGATTCACACATGAATTCACATCACCATACTATCCTCAGTCCAATGGAAAGGTAGAATTTGTAAGCAAAGTTCTCAAAAAAATGTTATAGCGAATGGTGAATAACCATAAGAGAAATTGGCACCATATGGTTTTTTCGACCCGGTGGGCATACTGCATGGAAGTTAAAAACTCAACAGGATTCACACCCTTCCAACTAGTGTACGGGGTCAAATTCATGATTCCCATCGAACGTGAAATCCCCAAATTTCACGCTGCCATCAAACTCCTCGATGATACCTAGCCTCTCAAACAATGATTGGTACATCTAGAACTCGTCAAGGAAAATCGACGACAGTCGCTCCAACATAACGAGGCCCATAAAAAATGGGTAAAAGCATCATTCGACCACAACAACACACCTTTCTAATTTACCGAGGGAGAGTTATTCCTCTTCTATGATGTCACGAAAGAGGCCCTGGGACCTGGGAAGTTTGAAACACTATGGAAGGGTCCCTATGTCATAAAAAATTGCCTCCTCAAGGGGGCATACATCCTGTCATAGCGCAAAGGTACATGCCTCACTAAACTTTTCAATGGGCTCTACCTCAAAAAGTTTTACCCATAAAGGGCAGGAGGCCTCAACCCTAGAGATAAGATGCATGTATAAAAATCTATTTTTTTATCACTATCATCGCAGGCTTGTTCTAAAAATTTCTCTGGTGTAACAGATGGATCATTCCCCCCTCCATTATTTTGGATTTGTTGATGGAGCGTCATGATGGTCTCAAAACCTAGCAACAGCTGCCTAGGCCATTTAATATCCTAACCGATCACCATTCTTCACCAACATAGTATGCATCAAATCAACCACCAATAATCAGGCAGAATATGATGCAGTCATCGAGCTGATGAGTGATGAATTCAACCAAGGCATTCACCATTTGCATATCTAACTTGATTCCTCCCAGCTAGTGGTTTCGCAGTTAAACCAAGAATTTGAAGTATGGGATTCTCAAATATTTATAAAATATTTGCATGCACGAACATTAAGTCGTCATTTTGATCATATTACATTCACACATATACTAAGAAATTAAAACCAGACAGCTGATCACATAGCTAATCACATTCTAGAATGCAATGCATCTCATATAAACCATCATCCATATAAAAACAAAAAAAAGGTAACAAATAGATCTCCATCAAAGGTACACGACACCCATCAAACAAAATAACCATAGAGACATCATCAAGAGCAGCAAAAAATACATATCTCGCATATATATAAAAAATATGCATGAGTCAAAATATATAGGTCATGTCTCTGACCCACAGGTCAACCAATATATATATATATATATATATATATATATATATATATATATATATATATATGTCATAAAAAAATAAGGGAATCTTCCTCATAATGGACGATTTCCATGAATACATATCATCCCTAGGGCCAAGCCCCGCTAGGTGGATCCTCTTGACCCACCGCTGCACCTGGTGCCAGTACAGGTGCAGCAGCCAAAATGGAAAGTGCCACATGGCCCCAATGTCAGATGATACGCCATCTATTGAGCCATCAACACCTCGAGCCATGTGTCTTCCAAGTCATCTACAAAACCCTGGGTTGGCATACCCTAGGTCAACCTCTCCACCTGGCCCCAAGCGTTAGCTAAGTCTATGGATCGAGCCTCAGAATCAGCTATTTTCTCCTCAACCACCACTACTCATGCCTCTACTGCCTCATCACGAGAAAGAAAAATGGTGTACTCAGCAGCGGCCACACTGTAATATTCCAAATTAGCTTTTAGCTAGTTGGAATATTAAATTTTGTTTTTGCCACTTAGATAGAAGATTAAGAGGGTAGGGAGACCCATAAATCTCCTTGGTAGGAATAAAATCACTCCTAATGTGAATGGAGGTCATCTTAATAGCTGGATCAAGCACCCTCATGTGTGAACAGGGGTTGGAGCATGTGGATGGGGCCAAGTTTGACCAAATCAACAATGCTAGTATGGAAGGAGTGGATCATAAATGAAAGACAACTTAGTGTTAATGGGAGGAAGTATCCATGATAGTAGTGGCTTTAATGAATGGGGGCCAATGTGAGAAGGATCACAAGAATATAAGGAAGGGGAAGGCAACCATAGATCTCATGTTTATTATTATTATGTTTTTGGTTTGTATGACTTCCTGCACTCTTCAGCTGTTTAGCAGAGACTGATGTGTTGTTTAGCACAAGGGTTTTCCCAAGCGGGAATCCACCCTCATCCTCGGGGGACTTCAAGTGCCCACTTAGGAGAGGTTATTGAGTTGCATTTCCACATTCCGACCTCAGACCAAGCTTCAACTTTCTTCTATAGCACAGTTTCTGCCAGGGTTGTGCTATGTTGCACGGTATAAGTAGTGGAGGGTTTGCAGGGCCATTTTCTGGGCTTGTTTTCAGTGGAGGAAGAATTCTTTCCATCCGGAGGCCAGCAAGGGAGGTCCTTGAGAATTATTTCACCATTTGGCACCATTTCATAGATTGCGTTATTTCAGAGGACAGTTACAGGGGTGGTTTCAGTACATCATTTGGGGAGTTAGGTTTCTGGTGAAGGGATCAGCCTTTCACTTAGAGAATCTATTGGGAGGAGGCTTCATTCTTTTCTACACCAGTTCAACCACATGTTTCCAGCTATTCAGTTGTAGTGAATCTTTATCCCTAGGGTTGTAGTTCACCATTTGTATTTTTGTGTATTTCCGGAAACCCTTTCTGGGTTGTCTTGGAAAAGTGTATGAGGGCCTAGACCTTTATTTTCGACATCTCTTGAGAATTGTATTATTAGATCCATATTATTTTACTTTCCCAGTAGTAGTTTTTTAGTGTCCCGTGATTTGGCAGATTGGTAGGCCAAATAACAGGGTAACATGGAACCAAGCTTTTGAGTCCGAAGACCTAGCCTTCCTGGACTCAGAGAGGGATCTCTCTATTGGGTGCAAAGGATGTGTTTTTTTTGCTCTAGGGTTCTGATTTTAGGCTAGTTATTAGGAGTAGGGTTTGTTGATTATTTTGGTTGGGAAATATGGTCAAATGGAATAAGAGGAGTGAGAGGATATCAAATCCATTGGGCTATGAAGTCAAGTGAAAGTCAAGAGTGTCTAAATGATGAAACAGAGTGTGTTGCAGAGCCGATTTAGCAGGGTGAATGGATCCTTAATGTGATGTATGATGGTGTAATGAACATTAAGTTTGGGAAAGGAATAAGAGGTCTTACACTTATATAATTTGAAGCATAACTCATGAGGTAGTCAAAACCATTGATCTCATTGAACAATACTCAAACTGATAAACATATAAGATGAACATTACAGTGAAACATAGAAGCATTAGAACACCTAACTTTAGAAATTCACCTTCAAATTTTGGGAAAACATACAAGATTTAAACAAATAACTTAATTTATGAAGAGGGAACTCCTAAAAATCATATTTTAAGCTATTGGGATCTATGAAACAGGTTGACAAGCATGGAAAAAGGGCAAGATCGAACGATACCTCTTTATCTTAACCTAATCAATCAATATTCCACAGAAAGGCTTCAAGATAGGGTTTTGAGAACTTCAAATAAGCAGGGCATACCATAAATATTACTTGTAAGCTAACATACTAACCATGCATGAAACAAAAAAAAAAATTGGTGGACCTAAGGAGCAGCAAAGAATTCCTTAAGATGGCCAAAAGAGAAAACATAAAGGCTATAAGAAAGAGGAGGACTAAAGTGCCTCAAAGAACATGTCTCAACCTATACTTTTCTATTTAATAGCAGCTAAGAAACATGAAACATAATGATAACAAAGGAAACAATAGACAAATTAGGAAAACTTCACAATTCACCAAGCTATGGAATCCTACAAACATGCTTCCCCATCATCCAAGCAAACAAGCCATTCATCCACTTCACAAAACCAATTTCTTCTCCAAGCTCATGAAACCATGTATATTGCTCTTGAAGCTCATCAAATGCCAACCAAATACATAGGGGCCTCATGCTCTATTCATAGAGAAAATGAGGACTAAAACCCTAAATGTGGTAGCAAAATGTCAAATATAGTCATAAATATCATTTATGGCCAAGAGCCCATGCAAGGCCCAAGGCACATAATATCCTAAGAAATAAATGCTAAAATAACTATTTGCACCTAATTATAGCTTAATCTACCTCCAAAAACTCAAAAATATCTATTTGCAATAAATGAGTGTGTTTTGTTGACTTTTGGTCCAAAACACACTAGGCAGCCTCTATGCGTAGTGCCATTGCAGCAGAAAATGGGGTCTCTTGCAGCTGAGTTTTGGACCCCTTCCCAACACTAGATTTGGCTTCGTGATGGCCCGTTGGAAATATTTGTGAGTCTAATTTCCAAAAATTCTTGATTTGTTCTGAGTGGATGCCATTTTCCTATCAAAAAATTAAATCTCCCGACACTGCTTTGTGCACAGCGCCTGGTCTAAAAATGAGGCAAAAAGGTCAAATGTTTGATGTTTTTTGACCTTTTGAGGGGGTAAAAATTCTCCAAATGATTTAAAAATAGGTCAGCACTGTCAGTGATGTTTGAAGTCCAAAAATTCAAACTTTGACAGCTGAGGATGCACCAATTTTGTGTGTAGCGCCTAGGGAGCTGCGCTCCTAGGGGTCAAAATTTGGAAAAAACTAAAAGTCGTCCAATTTGCCTCAAACTTGATGGAGAGGTCCTTCAAGGGTTTATATGAACCTATGAAAAATCTTAAGTTATATCTCCAAGCTTTTCTTGGTCTTTACTTTATTTAAGTGCTCAAATTTCAATGCCTCTTTACTGATTTCTTCATTTTAACTTTGTTCTTCTTTTTTAGTTACTTGTTGCACTTCTCTCACTATCACCTTGCTTAGCATGAAAACCACTTTCTTCTTTGTCTTCACCATCCCTTTGCCTTTTATATTGCTATCTTTAGTGTTGTTGCGTTGGTTTTGGAGTTTGATCATCAGCCTCTGTATTTGTTTCACTTTGGCCCTGTCCTTCCCTGATGTCTTCTCCTTTGTCATTTTATGTATTGTCTCTTTGATTTTCCTTTGTGATTTAAGAACCTGACTAGTGTTATGACAGTCATGATTATCCCTTTAGCTGCCTTGCTTATTTGAATGTATTATCAGTGTTACTGTCTTTGTCCCTGCCTATCTCTTCAAAATTAGTCCCAGCCTTATCATCTATCTTTTCCTGATCTTCTATTTCTTCATCATCTTCAGTCGTTAGGCTTTGTTTCTTATCTGTTATCTCTATCATTTTCATTATTTAATTTTCTTGATTAAGCTCAGTACTTGCGTCACTATTTTCTGCCTTTGATTCATTCTCATCACTTTCTTTCATGCCATTATCATTCTCTTGGTTTTCCTTATTAAATTATGCCTCTTCCAAGCTATCGTTATCTCCTTGTTCCTCCTTTATCTTTGTCTTTGACTCACTGATTCTTCCTTAGACATGGTGGCTAGTTTAGAGGCAAATGATTTTTAAACTTTTTTTGAGAGCCTTTAGGTCAAAGGATGACAATGAGTGATGTAAGGGCAAATTTTGCAAATGAGGGCCAAATGAAAAAAAGTATGGGACAAATTTAGAGTTTTTAGGAGGAGGGTTATGCGCACTGAGTATCTTTAGGCTAAGGCCAACCTATAATTTTTAAATTTTTCCTTGGAAAGGTTTAAAATTTTGATCTTCACTGATATTAGGGTTTGGTCATCTTAAGCCTTAAATGTCCTCATTGTTCATGAAGATATTGCTTGTAAAGTGAGGAAGAGAGTCAATCAACCTTGTTTGACTGAAGGTGTAGATTTGGAGGAAAAAATTTTGAGTTTTTAGCCTTTTTGAGCAAATTGGGTGAAAGTTTGGTTGTGCGTAGCGCCTACCTAACTACTCGTTCAGGTCGGGTCAGGCCAATCGGGCCTGTCGGAGCACAGCACCGACGTGTAGGTGGGCATTTGTGCCATTCTGGGCCTGTGTGAAGTGCCTTCCCAGGTGTGTAGCATTGGGCACCAAGTGCGTAGCGCAATGTTAAATAACATTGTGGCTACCCTGTCTGTGCGTAGCGCCGAGGGCCAGGTGCATAGTGCAGGCCTCGGTGCATAGCACCTGCAAAATTTTTCAAACTTGCACAAAAATTTTAAAAATATTTTCTAATGGTTTGCTTATTTTTGCAGGGGTAAATGAGGTGTGGAAGAGATTTAGGAGACTTCATATTCCTCTTTAAAAAACAATTTTGATGCCCAAAAACCCATTTTTATAAGGTTCATCTTCCTTACTTTTTCTCCCTATGCTTTGTGGCTTTTTGGCCCTGTAGGTGGTAGTGTTGGCATAAAATGTTTCTGTTATTTGCTAGAAGCCCCTAGATGTCTTCCTTGTGCTCTTAAAACCTTCATTAAGTTTCAACAAGTTCCTTTAAACCATTTTGAACAATAAAAACCTCTTTATGACAATTTTGACACTTGTAAAATAGCAGATTCTGTGAAATTTTGACAATATCTTCTTTACTGACACTTTGTCAAGTTTCCTCTCTAAAATAGTGAAACAGTATCTCAGTATGAGAAACCTAGCATAAAGAATTAATATTCCCTTTATTTTCCATGTGGTTCATCATTATGATAGAAATTTGGTCTGCTCATTCTTTATCAATTTTCCTGTAGGTAGCCATCTTTATAATCCTACAGAAATGTCATTTTATGACTCACCTATCTTTTGTAAAATATATCTTGATAAAGGAGACATTTTGGATAGCCTTACTTCCCTCAAACCAACTACATGTTTGTTCCTATTTTGCAGATGATGTATGTTAGTGAAGGAGGTGAGGTGTCTAAACCATTTTTGTGCTTCTGCTGGCCATTTCTGTTCTAGCAGGTGCCTACACAACTTCTTATTTTGATCACTGTCTCTTCTGCCGATACCCTTCATTATCATCCCTCCTTTGGTGTAGTGGAGTACTGGTGTTGGGTTTGCCTTCTTAGATCCCTTTAGCTGTCTGATTTCAACCTTTGATGATGTGGAGTTAATTTTCTAGACCAAAACCTTGTTGATAGTTTGAAACCCTTTGAAGCCATCTGTTGTGATGAAGGAGGCTTCTTATCATTCTTTGACCAGTTTTGTCAACTTTACCAAACTGTTAGGTTTCAGGGCTACTTAGGAAGCAATATATAGTGTTGTCTTCTAAGTTCTCAAAAACTTTACAAAAATCACTAATAATTCCTAAAGTCCTTCAATGTGCACTTGAAGGAGTAGAGGAGGCCTTTGCCTTTGTAACCCTAGGACTAATTCCTTGTTTGGTCAAAACTATTTCAAACCCTGATTTCCATCAAACATATGCTTGCTCCTTTCTTCTTGCTATGAATGGTCTTCTAGTGATGATATTTTTCTTTACCTTACCTCATTGCTAATTTGATGGCTTGTTGACCCTTTTGCATAAATGTGAGTAAAGGGCAGCTGTCCCTTTGAAGATTCATGCTTTATGCTAAAAACCCTCCTTGAATTATCTCTTTTGTGAATCTAGGACAAAAAGAGTTGTCTCCTTTTTGAATGTATTTTCTTCACATAGGAAAAACAAAGTTTTTAGGGCACCAAATCCATCCTATGACTTTGTGAAACCCTAGGTGACCTATTGGAGGCCTTCTTGGATTTGGTTTTTGGATTGAGACCTAGAGCTTAGGGTTATCAAGTGAAAGATAGAATTTTAGGATAAACTAAGGTATTGAAGATCTGAAATCCAATGTAATTGATTTATCTAAAGAGTCTACAGAGATAGTTTGAGTTTATTAGTGTTTGGGAGTACTTTGGGAGACACAACAAGGTTGTTTGTTTGGTGGGTTTAAGTAACAGAGGGGGGTTTTTAGGCAAAACAAGAGAGAGGATTTGGGCCAGAGGTGAAAGCATAGAGACAATAATAGTGACATAAGCTACTAATGGGTTTTTTGGGACTGATAGACAACGCTAGACATGGTGGAAAGATGAAATAGTGAAAAAATATCTTTAAGGATGATGAAGGCAGTGAGATTTCTAGAAATCACAATGTTTAATAACTCTGTTTCTAGAAATATAGGGAAAACATTTAGTCATCTATGCAGGCAAAATTATTGATGACTAACAGTGGCTCCACTTGGGGAGGGCAGCTACTTTTCAGGAGGTGTCCAGAACTTCAGATTTCTGGCTTTATGAACACCAGTGCCTCATCCATTGGGGAGATTGTATCTCTTTCTCTTGTTGATGCTTGTGCAAAGCTTATGATCTCAAAAAATATGAAAGACATTCTTAGCTTAAATCCACCTCTACCTACCCAACCTATTTGCCTAGCATTTTTTTTTTCTTCTTCAGGTGCATTTGGACTAACAACCTTGGCATTGTTTGTTTTTTGAAAGAAAAATAAAGTATCTAATTCTAACTTATATCTTCCTGGAGCTCAGATTAGGCTAATGAACTCCTTTGATTCTCTACCTATACTATTCAACTGTCAAGGTTAAGCTGTTTGATAGGATTTATTTACTAGGCTACAAACATGAAATTGAAAACATAGTTAAATCAGGATTAGACAATCTGATTTACCATGGGTTTGTGGCATAAAAAACAAGCTGCACACAAATGTTATTTTTGTACAAAACAAGACTAGAAAAACTAGGGCTATGATACATTGTTTGTTACTCATCCCTATTTTTCTCTTTGGTTCTATTTTAGGCATGTGGAACCAATATCTTTCTACTTAATCTATTTTTTTGACAAGTCAAGCTTGAACAATTTGACCCATTATCTTCATTAACTTATCAACGAATAAATTTAAAACATGATTAGGCTAAATGACTGAAACAAGACTCCTTTACGCACTATTAGTGGTATTTAGACTTACACACTTTCAAAAGTTCTATTTTTTGGGTATGGGGCTTTACCTCTTTTCAAACCTGCCCTCTTTTCCATTTTATTTTTGTATATTTTTTTGTGATTTCTCTCAATATCCTTTCATCAAACAGTGATATGTACAATGAATGAGAAATTCTAACAAAGAATCTAAATGGCCATGGTATTTTATTACCTTGTCTTCCCTAGGATCATCTACCAACCCTTTCTCATTCAGTTCTTGCAGATAAGGAACATGACTATCTATTTTTGGGGGCATGGTGCAAGATTTCTGCCAAGATTTTTCAAATATGCCAAGTTCTCCTTTACATTCCTTATTTGAGTTTTGTTCCCAAACCTTGTTTTTGTGAAAGAAAATTTCTAGGTGAAGAAGGCCATCCTCATTAGCTCCTAAACTAATGACAAATTCATCAATGTAAATCATAGTGAAAAAGTTGGTAATAGGAGTTATGGCCTCTTGGAAGGTGTTTTTAGCTTTCCTTATTCCAGGAAAAATTTGGTAAAGCATGCAGTCATCCGAAGGAACTTTTAAAATGTCTTTGTGTTGATTTATTTGAAGTGGTATCATCTCATGAAAACTTGAAACACTACCAATCAAAGTCACCTTGTTAGAAATTTCTATTTTTGGCATAGGATAACTTATTTTGGAAAAAGGGTGTTTGTATCCCATGGAGGGTTTGCCTAAGTGTCTAAAGTCCATACACAGTCTGCATCCTTTGGTTTTCTTAGTTAATAATAGGATTTTTCCAAAGGTTTCATAGTTATTCTTGGAAAGAGGTCTCTTTGGGACAATGTCTATGTCATCAGGTTTTGAGCTTTTACTTCTATAAACAAGAGCATCCTGAAATTTCTTGCATAACCTCGAGTATTTGATTTTCGTGTGTAATGGCAAGGTTTTGGATAAGTTAATCACCTTGGGTATTCTTAGATTGCCTATATTGTATCCCTCTATATCAGTTTCGACAGACATCCCTTTAGGATCGATGGCCACATCAGTGAGGGTCAACAGCTTTTCAGGAGGAACAAGACTCTCTGATAATGAGGTGTCTAGATAAGGTAAGAACATAAGATTTATTTGCTTAGGATCACCTAGGATTTTTTTCTATGAGGGAATATTAGCATTTTGGAATAGGTAAAAGGGAAGGGTTGGGTTTCTGATGTTTGACCTCCCTTTGAGCAACCTGATCTATATGCCAAACTGACCATTGTTTTTAAGGTTTCATTGTTAGTCTATAGAGAGTCAAGTTTGATTCTATCATGATGTGTTTGCCCAAGATTGCTAAAGGCCTTAATACTAAGTTCTCTATGTAAAATCTTATTTGACTGTTGTAGTGTGTCTTGATGTGTTTCAACTTCATATACCTACTCAACATTTTCTTCCTCATTATATAGTATGAAAGAATCAAGATCTGAGTGAATAGAATAGAGAGGAGTGTTGTCTGGTCTATCCTGACTGCTTGCCATATATTTCATATCTGATTATCGATATAATATTCTTGTCTAGTTGAAAACAGGGATGGTTGCATAGGACATATCTAGTTGAAGGTTCCCCTGAAGCTTGGCTCCCCAAGATCTGGATAAGAGCATGCCATACTTGGGAGGAATATTTGCCACTACTATTTCCATGACTAGATTATTTGTAGGCACTTGTGCCAGGTTAACAAAAAGTTCCTTGATGAGGCCCAAACATTTGACCCTACTAGAATCGAAGGAGTACAGGTCTTTGTAAGGTTTAGTTATTTCTAGGCCTAATCTCTCCATCACAACTTTGGGCATGAGATTGTGAGAGGCACTGGAATACAGCGTGGCATTATGTAATATTTTTTCATGTATTTTCAAGCTGATATAGAAAGGGGGAATGGCTTCTTCTTGATACTTTCATTCTATTTTGGGTCCAAACAACAACTCAGGTGTGTCATCAACCAAGTGTAAATTGTTAGCATCATTGCCTATGTTTAGTACCTTCAATGTCTGAGATCTATATAAGGGTTGAGTAACTAGTTCAATGAGGGGCATATTTATCTTAATTTTGTCAATCTCTCCCTCAAAACTGAAATGCACTAATGTTTTGGACATATTAAAATCATTTCTATCAACCATGGTCTTCTCTACATTCTTGATTTGTTGATCCTGATTTGGATTTTTGGTCAGAATAGTTTTCTTAGGGTCACTGGTGGAGGTACTAGGACAGCTAAGGTCAATGTTTGGCTGGCTGATTTTCCCTTTGTTTGCTTCAGGTTTCTTAACCACAGTGTTGACATTTTCTATTGTTTTCTTAGGGGTGTTTTCAGGTACTTTCCAGACAGCAGTCTCTATTTCGTCTTTCTTGGTTGAATCTAGGTACTTTTTTCTCCTAAGATCATATTGCTTATGGATTTCCATGATGGAATTTTCAAACCCTAAGTGGTAGTATTCAGATTCTTCAATTTTTGTGTTAGTTTGATCTGAGGAAAAGAAGCTTTGTTCTTCTTCAGTGAGAAAAACATCCTCTTCATTTTCAGAACCTATTAGATTTATATGGCTTTCTTCAGGTTCTATAATTTCTCCTTCATCCTCATCTACACAATTTTATTGAAAGGAAGGTCTAATTTGTTAGTCATTTTCCCTTTGTTTGATTTGAGGGGTATCTCTTCTGAAGTTTTGAGTTTTATTTCAGTTTTGGCAGTTGATTTGGTTGTCCCTAGGAGGTGCCTTCTCATTTAAGTTTATCTTATCTATCATTCTCTCCACAGTCCTCATTAGGATGTCTATTTTGGTATCAACAGAGGAGGTTGAGGGCATGGTTTCATCCTTTTAGGTTACCCTCCTTTACGATTTCAACCTAGCTCTCTTTTCAATTAGGTTTACCTCTACACTAATAGCTTCCTTTTGCATTTCTTCTAAGGTTTCAAAGTCTCTTTCTCTTAATTGGAAAGTCATGTCAGGATCAAAACCTTCAGGGAATTTCACTAGTGCTAGGCCTAGTGTAGCTTTCATGTGAGGTGGGAGGGAGTTGTAAACACTATTAAACCTAGTGCAATAGCCTTGCACACTTTCCCCTGCATTCCTTTTAAGGTTGTTGTATTCAGATAGGATTTGGAGGGGGTTTTTCTTGATTTCCCATTTGTTTATAAAATTTTGGTAGAGGGGTAAATGAGGTGTAAATGAGGTGCGGAAGAGATTGAGGAGACTTCATATTCCTCTTTGAAAAATAATTTTGATGCCCAAAAACCCATTTTTATAAGGTTCATCTTCCTTACTTTTTCTCGCTATGCTTTGTGGCTTTTTGGCCCTGTAGGTGGCAGCGTTGGCATAAAATGTTTATGTTCTTTGCTAGAAGCCCCTAGATGTCTTCCTTGTGCTCTTAAAAACCTTCATTAAGTTACAAAAAGTGCCTTTAAACCATTTTAACCAATAAAAACCTCTTTATGACAATTTTGACACTTGTAAAATAGCAGATTCTGTGAAATTTTGACAATATCTCCTTTACTGACACTTTGTAAAGTTTCCTCTATAAAACAGTGAAACAGTATCTCAGTATGAGAAACCTAGCATAAAGCATTAATATTCCCTTTAGTTTCCATGTGGGTCATCATTATGAAAAACATTTGGTCTGCTCATTCTTTATCAATTTTCCTGTAGGTAGCCATCTTGAAAATCCTACAGAAATGTAATTTTATGACTCGCCTATCTTTTGCAGAATATACCTTGATAAAGGAGACATTTTGGATGGCCTTACTGCCCTCAAACCAACTACATGTATGTTCCTAGTTTGCAGATGATGTATGTTAGTGAAGGAGGTGAGGTTTCTAAACCATTTTTGTGCTTTTGTTGGTCACTTTTGTTCTAGCAGGTGCCTACACAACTTCTTCTTTTGATCACTGTCTCTTCTATTGATACCCTTCATTATCATCCCTCCTTTGGTGTAGTGGAGTGCTGGTGTTGGGTCTGCCTTCTTATATCCCTTTAGCTGTCTGATTTCAACCTTTGATGTTGTGGAGTTAGTGTTTCTAGGCCAAACCCTTGTGGATAGTTTGAAACCCTTTGAAGCCATCTGTTGTGATGAAGGAGGCTTCTTATCATTCTTTGACCAGTTTTTTCAACTTTCCCAAATTGTTAGGTTTCAGGGCTGCTTAGGAAGCAATATATAGTGTTGTCTTCTAAGTTCTCAAAAACTTTACAAAAATCACTAATCATTCCTAAAGTCCTTCAATGTGCACTTGAAGGAGTAGAGGAGGCCATTGCCTTTGTAACCATAGGATTGATTCCTTGTTTGGTCCAAATTGTTTCAAACCCTGATTTCCATCAAACATGTGCTTGCTGCTTTCTTCTTGCTACGAATGGTCTTCTAGTGATGATCTTTTTCTTTACCTTACCACATTGCTAATTTGATGGATTTTTTACCCTTTTGCATAAATGTGAGTAAAGGGTAGATGTCCCTTTGCAGATTCATGCTTTAGGCTAAAAAGCCTCCTTGAATTATCTCTTTGGTGAATCTAGGACAAAATGAATTATCTCCTTTTTTAATGTATTTTCTTCACATAGGAAAAAATAGAGTTTGTAGGGCACCAAATCCATCCTATGAATTTGTGAAACCCTAGGTGACCAGGCCTTCTTGGATTTGGTGTTTGGATTGAGACCTAGAGCTTAGGCTTATCAAGTTCAATATAGATTTTTAGGATAAACTAAGGTATTGAAGATCTGAAATCCAATGTACTTGATTTATCTAAAGAGTCTACAGAGATAGTTTGAGACTATCAGTGTTTGGTAGTACTTTTGGAGACACAACAAGGTTGTTTGTTTGGTGGGTTTAAGTAACAGAGGGGGGTTTTAGGAAAAACAAGACAGAGGATTTGGGCCATAGGTGAAAGAATATAGACAGGAATAGTGACATAAGCTACTAATGGGTTTTCTGGGACTGATAGACAATGCTAGACATGGTGGAAAGATGAAATAGTGAAAAATTATCTTTAAGGATGATGAAGGTAGTGAGATTTCTAGAACTCACAATGTTTAAGAACTTTGTTTCTAGAAATCTATGGAAAACATTTAGTCATCTATTTAGGAAAAAATTACTGATGACTAACATAGTTAACCCACTGGGACTACATTGTCTTATCTTTTCGACATTCTGCATTACAACAATAGTATATGTTTTGACATATGTTTTCATTGGAAGCATATCTCATATAGTTTGGGTGGCTTATTCCTCCTTGTATTGTATTCATTTGTTGTTTTTATTCATAATATAATGGATCTATATTTAGCTTATATCTTGGAGTTTTGACATTTGATGCTTATTTCCCATTGTTATGTTCAATATTTTTGCTTTTCCTATTTTGGAATATTACACGCACTGCTACCCTTCCTTGAGGGTCCAACACCACCACCCCACCCCCCAACCTGGGGCTGAGAAACTCCACCTATAACCCTCCTCAGTGGTTGATGCCCCACTAAGAAGGAAATCAGACGCCCAACCGCTCCCACATCTGCAAGAGAAACAAGGATATTTTCAGTTTCACCACAATAGAAATATAAATATAAACATCATAAATACTAAAAAATGCAGAAAAACATCAAAACATCATACCTACAGGGCCCCACATATAACCAACAGGAAGACACAGATCTGGATCCCCCTCGAAATCCATCCCTACATATGGATAATCCATAAACATCTGTAGGTTCGCCTGGAACAAGGCCTCTGTGGTCGCATCCCAATAGTGACCAACCTCCCCTCCTCCGCCACAAGGCATAACAGGTGCCCACCGCCGCATTCGAGGATCCCGACGAGGACCAATGGTGATTGGCACGATAGTCCGCAGCATCACCAAACTCTCAAACATGATACTGCAGAGGATGTTGGCATAAGTAAACACTTTGGATCCACCCTGGACCTTCCCCAGGCACGTCACCATGCCATCATATACATGTCGCACCCAATCATAAAAATGACCAGCTCGGAGTTGGCGCAACACACCAATCTGCAGTCCTGGCATCCTATTGGACGATGATGACCCTATCAACCGAACTGTCATAGCTAAGGCACACCGCTCATTTGAATCGATCAATGATGCAATAAGAATGCACCCCTCAGAAAGAGGTGCACCTCCTTAGTGATGCTCCGCCCAACGACGGATACTCACCCTCCCAGATGGTAGTGGGTGTGGTAGCGTCTCACCTTGAGGCAGTAAGCCAATCACAAAATACACATCTGTCTCGGGATGGATGGAGACATCTTGACCCCGCATGACCATCACCTTTCGCTTCCTATTCCAGTAGTGGACTAGGAAATGAAGCAGGCTGTCCTGAGATATCAAAATATCATTCTCTAGAAACTTGAGAAGACCCCACTATGCTAGGAACCTTCGTGCATTGTCATATTTTTCCATGGAAATGCGCAAGTTAGTCAAATCATGCTCACGCCACAACATCCTGTCACCAAACACAACCAAATCAGTGACTCAAAAACAAAAATAAAAATTTTTAAGCAAAACAATTCTTGGCTCATGTTGGCTTGAGGGGTCCTAACCTAGGTTCGGAGGTTAAGGTTTGCCAACAAACCCCTATACTACTTGCGCTTTCAGCAATGACCTACTTGCGTAGGCCAAGGTCTCACCTGAAGTAGTATGGGAGGGTGCTGGAACCAGGTTTCCACACCTTGAGAGAGAGTAGGTGATTCGAGGCAGATCTGTGTTATAACTTACAAGGTTTGCATCGAATGAGTATATTCACAGCCATTTTAATAGTGTAATTAGCATATAACAGAACACAACTATCATATTTAATCAATACATTTGCATCCATGTGCGTATTATCAAATACCACCACAGAGCACAATAATCGCAACCAATATCAGATCATAGATATACTTAAGCTAATTCCAGAACACAGACGCATTCGCAACTTAATTAAATATCACAGATGTGCTTCAAAAATAAACATAACCAATTCAGATAACACACAAATACGTTAACGATACTTCGCATTCATTAACATTCAGATCCACTTACAACCAAAACACAACCCGCGCACACAACCTAGTGGGGTCTGCACATAGCAGGACTGAGGATCTCCGCGCACACAGCCAGCAGGAGTCCTCACCCAAAACAACCCGAAACAGATCTAACAGTTCGCACGTAGCATAAATCTATCAACTTGCTTACTTACTACCAACTAACTAGCTATTTATAATATCGTAGCCTTCGCTATCCTATGGTCTGAAAACCGTGTTTTGCAGACCCTAGAGCTACCCTTTAACCTATTACAAAACATTAGGGGCTTTGACCCACCCCAAAACCCCTACGCAGGACTGCTTGTAACAAAATTGAACCAAAAATGCAGGTTAGGGAACCCCGTTCCAACGTCTCATCATTGCACCTATTTTCTACACAGGTGTGATGTTCACATGTCTATATCAATAAATGACACGCGAGTCTTCGAGTAAAGACTTGGCCATGCATGAAAACCTTGCAGAAAATTTTATTTCCCCGCAAGGTCCACGTGCCTGTACGTTGATCGCCCGCGCAATTAAGAATAAAAATAGGTAGGTATCCATACAAACCTTATTTGTACGGACACCCTAGATAAAACTGAAAAAATTGAATTACTGGATGTTTAGGTCCCTACCTGGCACTAACGACACACATCCTGGGTACATAGGCTAATCGCAATAGCAAGAAAGGCTCGACAACAGGGGATAAGCTTTGACTTCACAGTTCTCAAACAACACAAATGATCTGAAATAAGCCATATTGACCCATATATCGCCCTTTTCGACTTATTCGACAGACCATAATGGGAGCTCAGATCACCCAATTGAAAAAACTAAAGCAACATAGTGATTAACACTTCACCATGTCCAAATTAAGCTTCACACATCCATGCCTCAGAAAAAATCATTTTTTAGTTGCGACAGGTACGCCCTCTCTTATCGATTTTCATTCAACATTATTTTCAATATATTTGAATACAAAATATGCTTTCACTTGGGGTATTGGTTTCAAGTGTTACAAGCACGAAAAATCACCTATTGCCCCAACCACTGGAGGTACAAGAGTAGGTATCATTCTACCCCCAACATGATAGGCTCCCCAAAGAAGCTTTGCATATCCTGACATCATTTATCCATAAGAATTGCCCATAGGGTCTAGTCACCCGACCATGTTTATCATCACCCCACCTTGCATATGATAAATATCTTTGTCGGTCGGTAGAGCCTCACCCTCCATGGCGTCCGTCACTCAAGTAGACCATACATCAAGAATATTGTGCCATGGCCATAACATCCAAGTTCGGGAAGCACTTCATGTTCATTCATGCATTATACATCAAGTCAAGTTTTACCATATCATGATAAAACCCCTTTCATGGACTTTCAATCTCATAATCATATCGAATACACACCACCGAGTCTCACACTTGGCCTACCACACCCCCATCAGCATAGCCCATCTGCGACACTTTCCATCTGCTTCATCACCCTCGCACTGAGACCAACCAATGGGGCCCCCACCCTCAGCAGAAAAAACCCTCCTCACATCATCAGTGAGTGATCAATTCATGTTTATTGGGGCACCCATCTCCATGCTTATACATCCAAACCCATTCTATATTCTTTTGGAAAGTGTACAAATATTTTTTAGGAGAACAATCCCACCCATACATCTACATTTCCCACCAGGCAGCAATCCCTAATCACCCTTGGTCAAAGCTTCGCATTATTTACCCAACCCCCCATGACACTCATAACAACCACATACCCACCCTAGACGTCCTACCGACCCTAGGGTTTTCCTCACCAGAAACTGTTATGACTATCTCCACTTGCATTTACAAGCTCTGACCTTGGGCCATTGAACTCCCATCACCAGTTATAGGCATTTCTCATCATCATGTCTATGTTAACCTATCATACCGCACTTGCTACATCAGAGACCCTGCTCCCTTGCACCAGTACTTCTCTCGATTAGTTGAGGCTTCCTTCTTGTCGACTTCAACAACCATCTTCCAAGAAGGAGTCAATACCTTGGATGCCTCCTCACCTCAATAGGGGCATTCTTGGATGGCACTATGGGAGTCATCATTGCCCATCGATGTCATCAATCCTCCTGACATTCAATTACAACATAAGATTTCATGTCAAGATGGTATCGTACTTCACAACCGTTGTACCTTGTAAAAATTTGTCGAAGACCCATGCCATCATAAGCGTCTCTTTCAACAATGCTTACATAGGAAGGTCCCCAGTCATAGACCAATGCATATAATGATAATTTACTCTAAAAAACATGCCATACCAAGATTATGCATATGGGAACTAAATTCAACCTATTATCAAGGAAAAAACTCCCTTGAGGGCATCAGCAACCGTTGTCATCAACCAAACAGAATGTCACTACCACACAAGTGACATAGACAGATGCCCTATCTATCAGATAAGCTTTAACTAGCTAAATCATCACGAGCACAGGACATTCTCGCCTCATAGAAATATTGTATTCATTTGATCTCGTGTAGGTCTCCAACAGAACATGGTACCTCTCTTACTCACAGCAAGGGGTCTGCAACCTCAGGCTTCACGTAAGTTACTCTCTCTCTCTCTCTTAAATGGATTATACAAAAAATAAACTATAATTTATTTCTTCTATACAGTTCTTCCTATACGTCACACATTAGGGGGCAACTGTTATCATTGAAAAATCGTACAACCAAAAGGCATTAGCAAATGTCAAGCAGAAGGTACAAATAAGGATTTATAGGGAAGAAAGACATTACAGAATCTGAAACTTTTTTAACTTTTCCTAAGTTCAAGCAAGAAAATTTATCAAATAGTGCACAGAAAGCACTAACCCTAAGATATCAGCTCGACCTTTTCTTCGATAGTAGCAAAGATATTCCCAACTATTCCTCTGATAGCTGCGTGATCCTGGGTATGGTATAAGGTCACCATCTGGGACCACTTGGAAAAGTTGAAGAAGAATATTCCCCACTCAATCCAACCAAGTATAGCCACCTTGAGGCCTCAAGTGTAGCACACAATGGAATCAAACTTCCACTCTTGTGTCAACATCCACATTGTACCAAAAGAGGGAGGGAAATTTGAAATTTTCCTATAAAAGACCACCATGGGAAGAAGAATGGGAGAAAAAATTGTTATGCTGGCCAAATTTCTTAAGAGAAAACCAACATTGTGTTTTCCAAGCAGCAAGCAGTGGAAGGATTAAGTTGTTGGCCATCCAACACGTCAATCCAAGATAAGAAGTTCACCAAATGTCTATTATTCTACCATCCGTTGAGGAGAGAGAGAGGCTTGAAAGAATCTTAAAGGGAAGAGACCCCCTTGCCTTGATTATTAAAGCTCCATAGCTCTAAGTATTCATTGCAAGTGATTTAGCATCATATTCTCTTATACCATCAGCAACTAATAAAAGGGGAAGAGTTCTCTGTTTGGATTATTAGTGTGTTTGACTCGATTGAGCTTGTTATTGTATATGTGTATTTGGTTTTTGTTTTCTCCTCTATTGTAGCATGTTATGTTCTTTAATTATTTTACTATGTGTTATATTGTTCCACTAACAATCTAACAAACCAATTGACCTGTTACTTACTTGTAGGAAAGCAGCCTCCCTTACCAAGCACAGTACATTTTGTCCGCCCATGCGTCGAATGCACTACAACAGTAAAAATTGAAAATGGGTTTATGGGTGTGATGAAAATTTTTCTGAGTTCGAGTAGGACCCACTAGATTCCCCTTTCCATGTGTGCAGACCTCATAAATGCCTAGTCACCACTTGCGCAACAAAATTTCAAATTCTGATTTTTCTTATCAGTTCCTGCACCAAAAAAAATGCAATGTCCAAAAATTCATCACATATACCTTATGAATCTCAACATGCTTCCAACCTACCAAAATTCAAATTTACGAAACGAATTTCATAAATTTTAGATTTTTTGTCCGCAAGAAATAGTGGAAAATGTGTCTCCAAGCGACACCTATAACTCCCAAACTGTAACGCCTGTGTAGATAAGGAGAGAGGTTTTTGTATATGAACTTGATTTTTAGATAAAACCATTATATTACACTTGTAAATTAACTAAAGGAGGTTTTTTTATTTTCCCCATTTGTAATATTCCCAAATGGGGAATGGAGCAATACAATGTAGATATGCAGGAAAATAATGCAGTTCATCAAAGACAAAGCAGGAGACCAATATGGAGACCTTTCAAATGTACTTACAACAGAAAAATAGATGTACAATATGGCCCATGAGATGCATAACAAGAAATACAAGTCTCCAATAGAATAAAATCCTCAAAAAGAGGTGCTGCAACCATGTATTAAGACTAGAAAAGGCTTTACAATGTTATTTTATGAGGTTGCAACAAATATTGATTACACTTAAGATCTAGAGAAAATAAGTGCATGAAAATTCAGATCTGTAACAGATCCATACACTATATTGGCTCTCCTTCAAAATCCCCTTGGGGTTTTCAGCATTACACCATGTACAAGGAGTAGATCTAAGATCTAAATCTGCAGATCTGCAGAAATATTCAGATATTCAGAAATATTCAAATCTTATTTGCTATGAACAAGTAATAGATCTCCTCCAATGGATCTCCAAAGTGAAGGGTATATCCCCAACACTTGAAAACCAACTCTCCAAATGGTGTGCCAAAACACCCTGCAACTGCACCTACAGGAATAATGCAGATCTAGAAGTAAAACTGCATAGTAGGGTTTAGAATGAGGTTAGCCACATGCCAAGATCAGAAAATGAAGCTCAAGATGTCCAATACTCTCCTCCCAATGGATTAGAAGCCTTCCCCACTTAAAGAGAGCACTAAAATGGTCTAGATCTAAAAAGATCTAGCCTCCACTTGTTGCAGCTTGCAAAGACAACCAAACCCTCAATAGGATCTACGTTGTAGTTGGAAGAAGAAGCTTGGCCTTCAGCCAAATAGTGTACTATGCAATACAAGACTCTCCCAAGAGCTACTCAATGGGAAGAGGTGGGATTCCCGATTATGAACACTCAATGCTAAACAACATTTGCAATCTAGGCTAAACAGCCAAAGAAATCTATATGTCTAAACAGACAATATATCAAAATCCAATATCATCAACAACCTTCTAATGCTGCCATCCTCTTCCTTTCAAAAGTTAAGAGCTTGTAAACCCTAAACCACTTCCAATGAGATCACTTCTTTCACACAAGCCTGTTGAGTGCAGGAATTACACTTAAGCAAACTCCTCAACACTTAATTTGTCAACCTGGGGGATCCGTAAACTTAGAGAAGAAGCACAGGAAATGCCAGATATGGTATGAATCTTCCTAATATAAATCCCTACTTTATTTAAAGGAAAGATCGCAAAATCAAATTAAAAAGAGAAAAAGGCAACTTGAACCATCAAAATAATCTAAGACTAGAACAAGAAAGAATGCATTTGCAAGAGGGAATTAAAGATAAAAGGCAATCACTCTAGCTAATTATTGTTTAAATACTGAGTGTGTGTTTTTCTTTAGCAGAGACACTAGAAGTCTCATTAGATGGGCCCTTAAATCTGCTCCTTTAGAGATTTCCTTCTTGCGCTAATCTGTCCTACATTATCGCAGTCTGCTTGCACTAGTGCAGGAACAGAGATTTATGCAGAAGGTATAAATGGTGTCTTTAATAAAGGATTTTTACTTCATGCATGGTCTTGAACTTTTCCAGGTTCAAAGCACTCAGATCCCATGGCAAGAAACTAGTTCTTGCACCGGATCAGAGCTTCTTGCACTTAGCATTTAATTATTAAAATGAGTGCTTAATTATTGCAAGTACTATTATACTGTTAATTCAAATTGCACACATAAAAATTGAATGTTTTTATCTTAACAGAGTGCAGGAATAAAGAAACAATCAATATACATTTATCCTGTCATAAGCATTTAAGAAAAGAAAGAAGATTGCGGGAAGTAGACTGAGAGGGCTTGCTGCATCACACCAACGTGCATTGGTGCAGGTTCATTTCTCCTGCTTGGACCAGGCAGGGAAAACCAATATAAAAAAATTGCAGAAAAGGAGATATCACACCAACGTGCACTAAAGCAGGGTTATTTCTCTTGCTTGGACCAGGCGGGGAAAACCAATCAAACAGAATTGCAGAAAAGGAGATATCACACCAATGTGCATTGGTGCAAGGTTATTTCTCCTGCTTGGACCAGGCGGAGGAAAACCAATCTGAAATCAAGTGCAGGAAAGGAAATTACAGGAAAAGGAAATTTATCTACTTCACACAATGGATCCACTTTCACTCAGATAGGAATGCATGTGCTTAAAATTAAATCACACTTGACAACGTAAACACAAATTACAGGAAAACAGGAAATGGATTAAACATGCTGGGTTGGCTGGGCCCTAGCCAACCAACATGTTTCCCTTTTAAAAAAAAATGCTGCTCAGTACCTTAATCAATTCATCAGCTCAAATACAGAAATGCAATTTGTAAAACATGAGACGTAGCTCATTTTTATTAATTCACTGAGGCAAGCACATACATTAATACATCGTCCAGCCTAGATTCGGGCGATAACAAAATACATCAACCTGTTACTGCCTCTCTGGCTGTGTCTCTGTTCTATTTTGCGATCAAAACTTCCTCCTTAGTCCTATTTACATTCTACATTATATAGATCTTTGGCCAAAGGCCAAAATAGATCATTCAAATGATTACATAACCAAACGTAGAATTTAGCTTTTCGGCCTTCAAAATTAGATAGTTTAGAAAAACTGGTCGTAGACAATTTCCAGCTTTCGTCCTTCAAAAATTCGGTCTCGGTTGCCTTTGGGTCAATCTTGTTGTCGTGGTTGAATATGCTTAGAATGAGGTGGTGATCAAGGAGGTTAGGATTTGCTGCAAGGATTTGTTGTGCTAGCAACGGTGCAAGATCCGATCCTGCACTAGGATCAGCGGTCACGGTAAGTACTCTAACTACCAAATAAACATTGGAGATATCGATAAGTTACAAAGAGTGATTAAAAGTAAGAAATAATGTAATAAATAATTAATTGATGCTAATTTGAATTAAAAATATGAAAAATAAAGTTTATACGAAATATGTCACCGTGCTTAGACTGGTGCAAGATGAGGGTGCATAAAAGAGGTAAAACAACGGTAAATGGTTATGATTTAGGAAGGGGAAAATGGAAAAAAAAAAAGAGAAAATTAGGGGGCTAACATCCTCCCATTCCTAAGATGTTGTGTGTCCTCACACAACTCTTTACCTTTGCAAAAAACTTCAAAACTTTCACCATTCCAGCTCAATCCTTCTCTGACATACTGACATCAACCTGCAATGTTTCAAACTTCTTCTTTCTAATGCTCTTTAGTTTCTTTGTCACCTTTTTAAGTCGCTTGAAACATTGCGCAGCTCGGTACTTCCGAACTCTAACTTCTCCTTTCTTTTTCTGCATCTCCGCAGTTAATTCTTCTTTAATCTATTCTTTATCCTCCTACGCTTTAGCTATGAGTTGTTCTAAGTTCTGCACTTGAAGCTCTAGTTCAACTATCCGAGCAGCAAGAGTTATCAAATCTCCTTATTTTTCTGTCTTGATAGGGGCAGTGTCTTCCTCGGGGACCTCAGTATCCCTCATGGTTTCAGCAAACACTTCTTCCTCTTCTTCTTCTTCTTTTTCTGGTTCTTCTTCTTCTTCTGGTTCTTCAACTTCTTCTTTTGTTTCCTCTTCTTCTTCTGGTTCTTCTTCTTCTTCTTCTAGTTCTTCTTCTTCTTGCACTGGTGCAAAAGGGGATTCAATGTCCTGTGGGGACTGTGGTTCTTTTCCTGCACTAGATTCTTCATTCTTTTTCTGAGCCTTTTTAATGAAATCGACCAACAGAGTGTCATCTTCGACCTCTACAAAATTTGTTGCATCCGCAAGGACTGACAGGTTGTCTTCTTCGGGGGTCTATGCCTGTACTGATGTCATAGAAGGGGTCTCTTCAACAGGTGCACTAGCTGTCTTCTTATTTGGAGATGGGGCCCTTTCTTCTGTTGATTTTTCAGGTCATTTCATTTTTGCACTAGTGCAAGAAGGACTCCCCTTTACATTCTTACTCGGACCCTTGCTTGTGCTAGCGGGGTCCTCTGTCTCCTTTCCAACAGCTTTCTTTTTATGTAGCTATTTTAACACCGCCTCCCAGGTCATGCATTTAACTTCTAATTGTTTCTAGACCAAAATCTTTATCAGGCCGTGGTGATATAACTTCTTGTCGGCCTGGTCTGCCCATCCGTCCTACACACCCTTAGCCATTCTTTCCAAGCTCTTAAGAAAAAAATGGGGGAAATCAATCCTCCATCAGACATGATGGCCGGCTTTGAAATGTTGCAACATCCTAAAATGGTACACAAAAGTGAGGGAGTACCTTCCCACACAGGTTGAAAATTTCTGTAGGATGAAAATGAGGTCCCGCCACTGTCCCATTAGGGTACTGCGCAAAATTCCTTTCTTCCAATCTACCTTCATATTCTTGTTGACAATGAAAAGCTGCCATCACTTCCTTTCTAGTTTCTGATTTTTAAACCACTGCTCACTAGTATTTTCCAAGCTTGTCGCTGCTGCTATAAACTCTTCTGTAACCTCAAATTTTAGAGGCCCAATTTTTACTTGGCCATTTTTTAAACTTCTGGCAAACTTTAGGGCCACTTCATGGTTGTGCCCGTCAAACGTTTGCAAGAATTGAAGAAATCCTGAGTCTCGCAATAGTGCAAGACTATTGTGATACTCAGCAGTCTGTTCTACCCTACTAAGAGACTAAGGTTCACTTCGAACAGGGAGCATCACTGCTTAACGGTATGAACAGTCAAGAATTTACATGCAACACCAGGAAAATTGGTTCTTATAGATAGGAACCCAACCATCCACCATCCCTTCCATCTTATCACCCATTCATTCCACTGAAATAGTCGTGGATGTGCGGCATCTTTGAGATCGTGTCGGACTGGTGCTTGTGGAAGTGTTTTAACAGCTAGGTGAGGTAATCATTAAGAGTGAAGGACATCCAGGAAAATGGCGGAAAGGGGAAATTATATCCAAGCAACGGTTAAACACTTCCACACTCCTTCATAATTCAAAAAAAGAACTTTAGCATTCATGAAAAAAATGATCATGATTCTTAACTTAAAAACACCTTGTACTTTAAATAATTTTCTCCTAGTTAATATGATAGCACAAGTACTCATCGACTAAGTGAAAAGACTTCTTATAAAATTTCATGATGACCACTTTCCTATGACGTATGCTATGAAAAGAAAAAATTGTACTATGTTTCTGACAGGGTACATGCTTGCACCGCTTAAACTATGCTATTCTGCTGGTATCATTCTGCTTGCACTTATTATATAGGACGACATGCTTGCACTATTGCAAGCATAATATTTGAAAAACAAGAATAGGGAATTTAAGTAAAATATAGGCTGGACTTCCAACATGGCTTCCTCAACGTATACTGGAAATTTGCTTCGCCCTTTCTTGATGCTTCAGAGCATATCCTTTAGCTCTTTGTGCGCGAGATCCTGCAATGAATTCATGAGGGAACAAAGAAGTGGGAAAAGGGAAATTTCAGAATGGGAAGGAATTTTATTACAGGGATTCCAAGAATAGTACCATAAGAGGGGATAAATAGAAGTGGGATAGGGAAAAAAAATTCAAGGGTAAAGTGGGGTTTTTACGAAACGGACAGGGTAAATTCAGAAGAATATGGGAAGGTTAATCATTCTGGGATTGAAGAAGAAAACTGAGGGAATATTACGAAAGTGGATTATGAAGAAAGGAAGAAATTTTTTTGGAAGGTCTGCTTGGATTGGTGCAAAAAAAAAAAACTTCAGCGAGAATTAAGCATTACTTGAATAAAAATATCCATGCTAATTACCCCAATTGTATAAAGGTTGGTTCTACTGAACCTGCTTTTACTTGGTGGTCGCTAGCATATCTAAAGATCAGGCAACGTTCTCTTTTTATTAGAAATTTTTGATCTTCCTACCAGCAAGCTGGTTTTCAGGTTGATCCTTCTGCAATCATGTCAGCAAACTGATTTTCATAATTACAAGAAAATATTTTTTCTTTACTTTTTATTTTTTTATTTTTTTATTTTTTTGAAGAAGACGATGAAGAGTTCATGTTTTCAAAAGGTTGGTATTACCATTCACCACTACCGTCCCAAATTTTTGTTGGACTTGCTGTGTAAAATCTTTCCTGGCAAGTGGCTGAAAATATTTTTTAATCTGTATCCATTTACCAAGAATACTGAATTTTGTCCATTCTCGAATACTCGGATCACTTCATAAGGTCCCATCCAACGTTAATGGAATTTCCCTTTAAAAATTTTAAATCTAGAATCATAAAGGAGCACCAAATCACCTGGTTGGAATTGCTTTTTATGAATAGACTTGTCATGCCACCTTTTACGTTGCTGCTGAATTAGTATGTTCTGTTGAACAACATCCCTATGAAATTCATCTAACTCATTTAATTGGAGAAGACGTTGTTGTTGTGCCTCAGAGAGATCTAGTCCTAACTGAACTGCAGTTCTGAAAGTTTTGATCTGGAATTCAATTGGTAACATAACCTATTTTCCATATACCAGCTCATATGGTGTATGTCCCGTGCTATTTCTCCAAGTGGTTCTATATGCCCAAAAATCTTCTGGTAATCTTTCAGCCAGTCTTTCTGATGCATATTTCCTATCTTTGTAAGAAATGACTCGATCACTTTTTTTGTGGATTCCACCTGGCCATTTGCTTACGGGTGATACGGCGTGGATTTCTTGTGCCAGATCCTGTATTTCTCCATCACACCCTATACCAAATTATAAATAAACTGCGGACCATTGTCAAAAAAATTTCTCTAGGCACACCAAATCTAGTAAAGATTTCATTAAAAAGAAAATCAACAACAAATTTTTCTGTAGCAAAGGAAACAGCTTTAGCTTCTACCCATTTTGTAACAAAATATGTACAAACCAAAATATGCTTTTTACTTAATGGCGTTGGATTTATTGGCCCTATAAAATCAATAGCCCATTTTTCAAATGGCTCAATCATAACTTGGGGGCATAAAGGCATTTCATTGGTTTGATTAGGTTGGCCCATTCGTTGACAACTATCACATCACCTGACATACTGTTTGGCATCCTTAAACAAGGAAGGCCAAAAGTAACCAGCACACAATACTTTATATGTAGTCTGCTTATTAGCGAAGTGGCCTCCACAAGGTTCATCATGAGTAGATTTCAATATGTCAAACACTTCCTCCTCTCTTACACATCTACAGATAATCAGATCTGGACCAGTGTAAAAGAGATCTCCTTGGAGTATGCAGAACTTTTTTGAATAATATTCTACTTTTCACGAGCGGAAAATTGGGGTGGTGTTTTCCCAGTAACCAAGTAATTAGCAATGTCAGAAAACCACGGAGAATCTGTTGACATAGAAAAAATATTTTCATCTGGAAAATCATCATTAACAGGAGTTGCTTCACCAGGATTATCTAATCTAGAAGGAAAATCTTCTTCAACAGTAGATTTTCCTGGTCTATCAACAATAGTAACATTAAATTCCTGCAACAATAGCAACCACCTAGTCACTCTACCACTAGTCAATGGTTTTTTCATCAAATATTTAATCGCGAAATGATTAGTATGTACAAATACTTCATATCCTGTAATATAGTGCCTGAACTTATTAATTGCAAAAATTACAGCTAAAAACTCTTTCTCTGTAACTGTATAATTTAATTCAATGGAAGACAAATTCTTACTAATATAATAAATAACATAGTATTTCTTATCTTATTCTTGTCCTAAAGCTGTGCCAATAGCCAAATCTGAAGCATCAGAGGAAATGTGAAAAGGTAGGGACCAGTTAGGACCTCTCAAAACTGGTGCCTGTACTAACTTTTCCTTCAATGTTTCAAAAGACTGTTGGCAAGCTGTGGACCAAGAAAATTCACTATCCTTAGCTAGAAGTCAAAAAAGAGGGGCAACTATCTTAGAAAAATTTTCAATGAATCTTCTATAGTAACCAGCATGTCCTAAAAAACCTCTTACTTCCCTTTGAGTTTTGGGTGCAGGAAGATGCAGAATGATTTCAATCTTTGCTAGATCAACCTGGATACCTTTACCAGAAATCAAATGGCCAAGTACCACTCCTGCTTTTCACATCAATCTAAATTTCTTGTCACTCAAGGTGAGATGGGATTCCTAACAACATAGAAGTACTTCTCCATATTTTTGAGAGCTTCCTGAAAAGAATCACCAAACACAGAAAAGTTATCCATATAAATTTCTGCAAATTCTAGATCAACAAAAATGGCTAGGACTGCCCTTTGAAAGGTAGCCGGGGCATTGCATAAACCAAAGGGAAGCACTTTATAAGAAAATGTACCGCATGGACATGTAAAAGTAGTTTTATCCTGATCTTCGAGTGCAATCTGTATCTATTTATAGCCACTAAAGCCATCCAAAAAGGAAAAATATTTCTTTCCTACAAGGGTATCAAGAACTTGGTCAATTAAAGGGAGAGGGAAGTAATCTTTGAGAGTGGCTTTGTTTAATTCTTGATAATAAATACAAATACAACATCTTCCATCTTTCTTAGGTACTAGCACTAATGGAGAGACCCACTAACTATCGGAAATAGGATAGATAAAATCGGCATCCAAGAGTTTCTGTATTTCTTCCTTCACAATATCTCTTAGAGCTGGATTCATTTGCCTTTGGGTTTGTCATACAGTTCGGGTTCCTTCCTGAATATAGATATGATGTGTACAAGTTTCAGGAGGAATACCCTTCATATCTTCATAGCCCCAAGCAAAGGCACTAAGATGGTTTTGCAACAAATTCACAAGCTACTCCTGCTGAGATGAGTCCAAATTTGAACTAATATGAAAGGATTACCAGGGCTAATCTCAACAATAGTAGTTTCAGGCTCAAGAGTACTCAAGGGAGTGGTCAAATGAAGCGATACAAAAGAATGAGAAACATGATTATCTTGAAAATCTAGGTTGAAAATCTGGCTCAATGGCTCAAAATTAGGCATAGTGTCTAGGTTATTCAGGAAATCTTGAATCTCATCTTCTTGTGAAGACCCAGTATAATGATGGATAAGGGAAATGGGTTGAGTCTCCTCATCACTACTTTGATCCAACCATAAAGTATCTTGAAGGTCCTGAATGGATTTGGCAGGGGGTATAAGGTAATTTTCTTCCTAGAATCTCCATGCGAAATATACTTATCACCAGAATGACATCCAATATATGCATCGACTGTAGCAAGCCATGGTCGACCCAAGATCAAGGGATGTCCTCCCACTGGGTTCTTTGGCTGAAGCACAATGAAATCAGTAGGATATTCCCAAGAATCTAATGAGATGATCACATCATCCAATACTCCTTCTGGCTTAATTTTAGATCTATCTGCTAATTCAAGCACAGTGGGAGTAGGGAGAAGATGAGATAACTGAAGTTCATCCATGGCTTGCTTATTAATGACATTAATGGCTGCCCCCAGGTCTATAAGAACATTCGAGACAATGACATTACCAATCTGAACTGAGACAACAGGGTTTTCAAGATCAGTATATTTTTCCATAGACACACATCCCGTCATCAACTCTGCTACCCTACCAACAAATTGAATGGTTTGGGGTTCCAATCTCTTCCTCCCGGGTTTCTTGATATAGAGTTCCTTAATAATCTTGGTACAAATGGGGATCTCTTTAATGGCTTGAGGAAAAGGTATCTTAATGAAAATATTCCAAAGCTCAGATCCTAAACTAGTTTCATAAATAGGCTCACTTCTTTCCATTACTAGCCTCTCTGGGAAGGGAGGCTGGTTGGAAGAAGATGGCAAGGATTCATAAGGTAAGGGATACTTAGTGACAACTTTCGGAGAATGGTTAAGAGTTTCCTCTTCTCTTTTCTCTTCAACAATCACTATAGGTTGCTTCTAATTTTATGATGTTATAGTCCTTCCCGATCTTAATTGAATATCATGAACCCCAACTGGAATAGACTAGTACTCGAATGGTAAAGGTGGGTTTGTTACATATATCATTTACATTGCTTTATTATTGTTAGGATTGGGCATAGGTTGAGCAGGCAACTGAGGAGATCGAAAGGGTGGAGGTAAAGGAAATGGTGGAGTAGACTGACTCGAGGCATTGAATAAGGTGTATGCATAGATGGATATGACTGCATAGGTGGTTGGTGGGAGTATGGAGAATGAGTTGGCCCTCTCCAACCTTGTCGCCATGGTTGAGAAGGTTGCCCATGCTAATTTTTATTCCCATACTACCACTGTTGATTAGTGTTAGGATAAGAATATGCATGTGAATTATAACCAAAATATTGTGGAGAAAATTTAGGAGCCATACCTACACCTACCTAAGGCCAATTCCTTTTTGATCCCATAGCATACAAGTATTCATCTTCAGGCTGTACCCCTGTAAATACAGCTTTAAGTCTAGGTATAGAGGGACATTTTTTTGTGACATGGTCTTCTGTACAAATGGCACACTTACTAGTTTCTTTCAAATTAAGAGGACACTCTTTAGGAGGATGCTTGTCTCTACATTTAGGACATAAAATACACAATGACTCTTGTTCCTTCATGATTTTTTTCTGAAATTTTAAAAAGTCTAACTGTTTGGTAACAATATTCATTATATCAATTTTCATGTTTTCCATTTTATTTTCTAGTCCAATAATCATAGCATCGGTAGATTCAGTTTTTCTATTTCTATTTCGAGTTCCTCTACCGGATCTATACTGATTTCTAGAAAATTTCCTACATAATTCACAATTTTTTTCAAAATTTTGCTGAGAAATATCACCTTGTCCTAACAGGTTTAAATTATTTCTAGCATTATCAGTAAGTCCTCTTAAGAACAAGGTTCTAATAGTACTGGGATCAAACTTAAGTTTCGACCTTTGTAAAATATACAAAAATCTTTCTAGGTAATCTTCAATATTTTCATCATCATCCTGTATGATTGTAAAAATCTCATCCTGCATGTCTTGATTTTTTCAATATTCTTGATATTTAGACAAAATCACTCTCTTCATTTGATCCCAAGAGTTTATAGTGTTTCCTCCTAACCCCATAAACCAGCGTAGAGCTGAGTCCTTGAGAGCAACAGGAAATAATCTTAACTTCTGAGCGTCAGTTGAATAATCATAACTTCTACACAGAATATCAAACTCGAATAGAAAAGAGTCAGGATCTTCATGAACTTTACCATGGAAATGAGGGAGAGCTGATGGTGGAATATTCTTCATTTGCGCCACAGTATCAGGATCCACAATTGGAATCACAAAAGTGGATTTTTATTTACTTACCTGGTTTTCACCAGTCCCTTGCAAATGATCTTCATGGTCCCCCATTGTTTCCCTTTTACTTGTACCGCTCTCAACAGGCTGATCCAAATATGAGCTGTTGTCACCAGAATCCAAGTGGATTGTTCTTGCGTGATGGGTTTGAATTGGATTAGGTGTCCTGCTTACAAAAGGAGACCCAATATGAGAATTGTTTTCAGAATTCTTTTGGCCCTTGGTGGGCTTCAAACCCTTACCTTTTCTAGGCATTCATTTCAAAAAAGAAAGAAAAATAACAAACATCTTCTAGTAAAAAATGTTGTCAGAAATCAATTAACACTAGTAAAATTCCTTCAAAGAAGATTTTCCAAACAATACAGCAAAAATAAAGGAAAAATTACCTCTATTGTATAATCAAAAAATTCTTACCAAATCAAATCGCCTCCTCGGCAACGGTGCCAAAATGTTGACTGTAGGAATTACACTTAAGCAAACTCCTCAACACTTAATTTGTCAACCCGGGGGATCCGTAAACTTAGAGATGAAGCATAGGCAATGCCAGAGATGGTATGAATCTTCCTAATATAAATCCCTACTTTCTTTAAAGGAAATTTTGCAGAATCAAATTAAAAAGAGAAAAAGGCAACTTGAACCATCAAAATAATCTAAGACTGGAACAAGAAAGAATGCATTTGCAAGAGGGAATTAAATATAAAAGGAAATCACTCCAGCTAATTATTGTTTAACTACTGAGCGTGTGTTTTTATTTAGCAGAGACACTAGCAGTCTCATCAGATGGGCCCTTAAATCTGCTCCTTTAGAGATTTCCTTCTTGCGCTAATCTGTCCTGCACTATCGCAGTCTGCTTGCACTAGTGCAGGAATAGAGATTTATGTAGAAGGTATAAATGGTGTCTTTACTAAAGGCTTTTTACTTCATGCAAGGTCTTGAACTTTTCTAGGTTCAAAGCACTCAGATCCCATGGCAAGAAACTAGTTCTTGCACCGGATCAGATCTTCCTGCACTTAACATTTAATTATTAAAATGAGTGCTTAACTATTGCAAGTGCTATTATACTGTTAATTCAAATTGCACACATAAAAAGTGAATGATTCTAATCTTAACAGGGTGCAGGAATAAATAAACAATCAATATACATTTATCTTGTCATAAACATTTAAGGAAAGAAAGAATATTGTGGGAAGTAGACTAAGAGGGCTTGCTGCATCACACCAACGTGCACTGGTGCAGGTTCATTTCTCTCGCTTGGAGCAGGTGGGGAAAACCAATCAAACAGAATTGCAGAAAAGGATATATCACACCAACATGCACTGGTGTAGGGTTATTTCTCCTACTTGGACCAGGCGGGGAAAACAAATCAAACAGAATTGCAGAAAAGGAGATATCACACCAGCGTGCACTAGTGCAAGGTTATTTCTCCTGCTTGGACTAGGCAGGGAAAAAAAATCAAACAAAATTGCAGAAAAGGAGATATCACACCAACGTGAACTGGTGCAAGATTATTTCTCCTACTTGGACCAAGCGGAGGAAAACCAATTTTAAATCAAGTGCAGGAAAGAAAATTACAGGAAAAGGAAATTTATCTACTTCACACAATGGATCCGCTTTCACTCGGACAGAAATGCATGTGCTTAAAATTAAATCACACTTGACAACGTAAACACAAATTACAGGAAAACAGGAAATGGGGTAAATGTGCTGGGTTGGCTGGGCCCTAGCCAACCAGCACGTTTCCCTTTTTAAATAAAAACATTTCTCAGTACCTTAGTCAATTCATCAGCTCAAATACAGAAACGCAATTTGTAAAACATGAGGCAGAGCTCCCTTTTATTAATTCACTGAGGCAATTACATACATTAATACATCGTCCAGCCCAAATTCGGGCGATAACAAAATACAACAACTTGTTACCACCTCTCTGGCTATGTCTCTATTCTCTTCTGCTATCAAAACTTCCTCCTTAGTCTTATTTACATTCTACATTACATAGATCTTTGGCCAAAGGCAAAAATAGGTCATTCAACCAATTACATAACCAAATGCAGAATTTAGCTTTTCGGCCTTCAAAATTAGATAGTTTAGAAAAACTAGCCGT
Organism: Pinus albicaulis; assembly: GCA_034641835.2. Taxonomy (NCBI): domain Eukaryota; kingdom Viridiplantae; phylum Streptophyta; class Pinopsida; order Pinales; family Pinaceae; genus Pinus; species Pinus albicaulis. Next base: position 1,139,260,870 of record CM076583.1, on the reverse strand, counting down.
AGCTAATCTCCAGATTTCTTCCTTCATAGATTCGGTCTCGGTTGCCTTTGGGTCGATCTTGCTGTCGTGGTTGAAGCTGCTCAGAATGAGGTAGTGATCAAGGAGGTTCGGATCTGCTACAAGGATTTGTTGTGCTGGCAACGGTGCAAGATCTGATCTTGCACTAGGATCAGCGGTCATGGTAAGTACTCTAACTACCAAATAAACATTGGAGATATCGATAAGTTACAAAGAGTGATTAAAAGTAATAAATCGTGTAATAATTAATTAATTAATGCTAAGTTGAATTAAAAATATGAAAAATAAATTTTATATGAAATATGTCACCGTGCTTGGACTGGTGCAAGATGAGGGTGTATAAAAGAGGTAAAACAGCGGTAAATGGTTATGATTTAGGAAGGGGGAAATGGAAAAAAAAAGAGAAAATTAGGGGGCTAACAAAGCCATCTCCATTTAAAACTGGGTTGTGCCTCATTGATGGCTACTCCTCCATGACAACGATGTAGATTTGGTCAAGGTTGACCCAGTGAAAATATCCAGCCCCTTTCACACCTAAGGGTGCTTGTTTAAACAACCAAGATTTAGCCTTTTTCACATTTGGCATTGATTTATTATTTATTAAGGAGTATTATGAACCTCCTTTTCTCTTTTATTCTTCAAACAAATAAATAAAACAAAAATGAATATTCCAATTAGCTTAGGACTAATTTGGAATATTATAGTCCTCCCCTCCCAAATGTTGCTTGTCCTCAAGAAATTGATAAGGTGAGTGTTGCAGCTCTTCTCCTCTTCCATTGGTGACACCAACATGTGATAAGCTTCCTCCATAAGCTAAGTGTTCACCAATCCATCCCTCCATGAATTTCTCCTCCAAAGTTCTCATGAGATGCAAATAGTCCATCCCATAAGGAGACAATAGTTCACATGAAAAAAACATGGTTTGCCCAATGTTCTCCCTTATACATGTAGCATAAGGTACATGGAGAATATCCATCCCAAAGGGAACATAAATTCCTTCCCTCCTCCCTCCATTCATTCCCATAAAAAGTACAAGTATATCATCAATGTATGGGATCAAAACAATATACATACAAACATAAATTTGTGCATATGGAGGTGGGTCATAGTCCCACATGTGGAATTAGCATAGTGCATCTCCTGACTACATTAGATCAAGATGTTGTAAGTGGTTTCCCCACCACTTACTTGCTTCCCAGGTTATCTCACCATGGCTGAGAGTGTGAGATATATTTGGTGCCTTAGGAATGCACCCATCATGAAACAAAATATCCCTTTGTCCTCCAAGGGAGTGGTCATACTCAGAAATTTTTGTGGCCCAAAGTTGGCCATGAAGTTTATAAGGTACAAAAATCCTTCTTGGAGTTATGGCCTGCATATACATGGTAAAAGAATACATACAATCAGAAAATAAAACATGATTTACATGAGTATGTCCTTTACCAACAATCCTCTTGTACAAATGGAGTGGTGCATAGATTTTTCTCCTCTCTCAAAAGAAGGAAGATATGGCTGAAATAACTCTTTCATAGAGTCATGTTGTTGTCCCAAATCCACATGGTTCATGCATTCTTGGAAATTTTGATGTAGTTCTCCTTCAAAGCCTTCCTAATCAAAGCTCCTCATGATGATGTTGTATATCTTCATGGAATATGTGTGGCTAAAACAGAACCCTTCATAGGCTCTTTGTAGCAACTTCTCCTTGATCTTGGAGGCTCTACACAAGAATATCCTACCATGATGATAGATGACCCCTTCATGGAATAGATAGCCCTCTTCATGCAACTGGTCATCAAGTATCATGCAAGTGTAAAGATCCTTGGAATAATCCACCAACAGTTGGGATTTCCAATATGGATCTAAACTCCCTAACAATGACAACGTTGATGATCTATCAACTAAAATGTTTGTCATGTGGCTATTCTCCTCCTTGACATCTCTCATTCCAAAAGTATAAGTTGGAAGTCCATTCCTTCCATGCATCTCCTCCCACAGCGTAGAATCTAAAATGAGAGTCGGTGAAGATGATATTGGGAGAAGATCTCCCTCCTCCTTGAGCCTACCAAAGACTTCCAGCGTTGTATCATGGTATTCCAATGCTCCCATCCCTCCTAGATCTATGATTGGAGCATCATGTTGTGAGACATCTCCCACAAATTCTGAATCAGGTGGCCTCCCAGGTGGTTTGCCACTAGATAACAGTGTCCCATGCAACAATCTCATGAGCATGATAGATGGGACCGTAAGGTCCTTGCTTCCACTGCGCAATTCCATATTTGTTCTTTTTGTGGAAGTGGTATGTGAGGGATATGTATGCATACCTTTGATCATTTGAGTTTCACCACTCTTCTTCTCCACCCATTCCATTTTCAAAGCCTCCCAATCAGTGGTGACTTTTCCCAATGTAATCAACCATTAAACACCCAAAATCACGTTTGTTTCAGGTATGTCAACCACAAAGAAATGATCAAAAAATGTATATGTCCCCATGGTGACTGAAAGTGATGGAACATAATGCATGCATTGCATTTTTCTATCTCCTGGGACCAAAATAGAGAATCCCTCAAAAGAATTAGTGGGTATTTCCCTCCTTTGCACTAGTTGGGTATCAATGAAATTGTGGGTATCCCCACTGTCAATCAGAATAGAAACCCTATGATTCAAGATGGAACCTTGAACTCTTAAGGTCAAGTACTTAGGTACCCCTCTCAAATATGAGAGATCCCCCCCAATAGGAGCAAATGATCCATTCCCATCTCCTTATGGTGTTGGCTCTCCTCCTGCAGTGTCAGCGCTATGACCTCTTCTTGGTTCATCTTCTTCTTCCTCCTCATCATCTAAGAAGACCTCTATGTAATGTTCTTTTCTAGCAGCACATCTATGTCCAGGTGCCCATGATTCTTAGCAAGTGAATCAAAGCTTCCTTCTTCTAAGATCTCTCCAACTTCATCATCAAGAGGTTTCTTGTAGGAGCTCTCCTTGGAAGGAGCAGCTTTTTATTCCTTTCCCTTTGAGGGAAAAGAGGGCTTATGCTGAAAAGGTGCCTTTTCTTTTGGCAAGACATCTTGAAGGTATCTATCCCCTTCAATAGCATCATGTAGGGTAGTGGGCTTGGTATAATTAACCAACCCATGAAGAGGTTCATATAAACCATCAATGAACATGTACACCCTTCTTGCTGCAAAAAAATCAGGAACCACAATAGATAATCTTAAAAATTCAGAAATGTAAGATTTTGTATTACCTAATTGTTTCAACTTTGCAAGGATCATGAATGGTGCCTCTGGATCTCTTCTATCAAATCTTTCCACCAACCTTCTATTGAACTCTGAATAAGTAGTCACATTGGCATGACCCAATGTAGATAAGCCATGGAACCACCAATCATGTACTTCACCTTCAAAGTGCAGTGCTGCAATCTTGATAGCCTCCATCTCTGTAACCTTGTTCAACTGAAAGTAGATGTCAAGTTTTTGTACCCAAGATTTGGAAAAACACTTGGATGACCCATCAAAATTGGGTAAAAATAATATGGCCATAGTGTGGTTTCGATCATGATTCTGGATGAATCCACCAACTCTATGATGATGCCTTGGTCTTCTATTGTCCTTTATGTGACACAACTCCTAAAAACTCAAGTGATCTTTGAATCTTTGATTTTGAGTCTCATATGCTTCAAAATAGTCTTCAAGGGATTCATGCTCTTGAAACCCTTCATTTCCCACAGCCAAAAAGGTAGGCATGGTAGAGCATTGGGAAACTTGTGGCTGATGCACTGGTTGATCATTTTAGTAGTGAGACATGCCGGAGCCTTCTCCAAGATGAAATCCTTTAGGGGATTCCTTGATTTTGTCCATTCTCAACTCTTTGATCTCTCTAGAAAGATCTTGCATGGCTCTAAGAAGGATCTTAGGAAAATCCTTTTCTTCATCTTCACTTCCAGATACAGGGGCTTTACCCTTGTCTTCATTGTCATTTGTGTAATCAAATTTCTTCTTATGTCTTCTCTTTAGATACCTTTTCTCTCTGTCAGTAAGAGGTTCTTCTTCTTCATAAGACATATTGGCTTCTTAGAAAGCACAGGCTGTGCCAAGATGATGCTCTGATACCACTGCAATATTCCCAAATGGGGAATGCAACAATACAATGCAGATATGCAGGAAAATGACGTAGTTCATCAAAGACAAAGCAGGAGGCCAATATGGAGACCTTTCAAATTTACTTACAATAGCAAAATAGATGTACAAGATGGCCCATGAGATGCATAACAAGAAATACAAGTCTCCAATAGAAGAAAATCCTCAAAAATAGGAGTTGCAACCATGTATTAAGACTAGAAAAGGCTTTACAACGTTATTTTATTAGGCTACAACAGTTTTTTATTACACTTTAGATCTAGAGAAAATAAGTGCATGAAAAGTCAAATCTATAACAGATCCATACACTATATTGGTTCTTCTTCAAAATCCCCTTGGGGTTTTCAACATTACACCATGTACAGGGAGTAGATCTAAGATCTAAATATGTATATCTACAAAAATATTCAGATATTCAGAAATATACAGATATGATCTGCTATGAAAAAGTAATATATCTCCTCCAATGGATCTCCAAAGTGAAGGGCAGGTCCCCAACACCTGAAAACCAACTCTCCAAATGGTGTGCCAAAACACCCTGCAACTGCACCTACATGAATAATGAAGATCTGGAAGTAAAACTACGTTGTAGGGTTTAGAATGAGTTTGGCCACATGCCAAGATCAAAAAATGAAGCTCAAGATGTCCAATACTCTCCTCCCAATGGATTATAAGCCTTCCCCACTAAAAGAGAGCACTGAAATGTTCTAGATCTGAAAATATCTAGCCTCCACTTGTTGCAGATTGCAAAGACAACCAAACCCTCAATAGGATCTATGTTGTAGTTGGAAGAAGAAGCTTGGCCTTCAGCTAGACAGTGGACTATGCAATACAAGACTCTCCCAGGAGCTACTCAATGGGAAGAGGTGGGATTCCCAATCAAGAACACCCAATGCTAAACAACATTTGCAATCTAGGCTAAATAGCCAAAGAAAGCTATATTTCTTAACATACAATGTATCGAAATCCAATATCATCAACAACCTTCTAATGTTGCCATCCTCTTCCTTTTATAATTTAAGAGCTTGTAAACCCTAAACCACTTCCAATGATATCACTTCTTTCACACAAGCCATCTCCATCTAAAACTACGTTGTACCTCATTGATGACTACTCCTCCATGACAGCGTTGTATATTTGGTCAAGGTTGACCCAGTCAAAATATCCAACCCCTTTCACACTTAAGGGTGCTTGTTTAAACAACCAAGATTTAGCCTTTTTCACATTTGGCATTTCTTTATTCTTTATTCAGGAGTATTATGAACCTCCTTTGCTCTTTTATTCTTCAAACAAAGAAATAAAACAAAAATGAATATTCCAATTAACTTAGAACTAATTGGGAATATTACACCATTCTTGAGAAAAAACTCTTGTTTTTTTGAATTCATCTCCATTTGGTGAGAAAATGTTTTTGAAAATGATGCCTAAAACAATAACTTTGTGCAGCAATTGCGCATTGAATGTGTAGCTTCAAAAATTTGTGCAACTATTGCATAAAAAACTTTCCCACAGTTGAAAGAACCTATCTTCGAACCCCTGCCAGACTACTCTCGGCCTTGTGTTGTACCAACTGTCGAATTTTCTTAGAGAAGAGTGTGAACCATTTAATAGAGAGAGAATGAGGGAAATATGAACAGGCATTTGAAAATATGCGCCTCATTTTTTTTTTTGTTCATAGGTATAAAATTTGGTTAAATGGAAATTATGATTATGGAATATGAATGATGGTAATGAGTTATGGAGGGATGTAGTAACAATGATGATTAAAGGTGATTTAAGGAGGGAAGGTGTGAATATGATGTTAAATGTAAATGAAGGGGGTTTATGGAAGGGAGCATATGAATGAAAAAGAATGTGGAAGGGGTATATAAAAGGGACCATGAATTATGAATGGTGGAATGAGGACATGATGCACATCATTAACAACATTCCCACAAAACCTTAATAAATGAAACATGACTTGTTCTATTCATGGTTCTGACTTGTGATGCATAACCCTTGAACCCTACATGACTCTTCATGAAAAAATGACCTCATGACCTTCTCATAGGCTTAGAATCTCTCAGATCTAATCTTGCCTTTAAAGACCCTCTATAGCATGAAAAATATTACAGTGACCTTGGACAATGATGCTTTAGAATATGACAACAAATGGTTCATAGGCTAAACTGCTATATAAAATCCCAAAATGAATAAAAGAGACAAATACATTTGATACCTAAACGCTAGGACCCTAACATTGGCTTCAATGGGGGTGTCAGACTCCTAGTGAGGTGCCAACAACACCATAGACTAGTAGCCTAAGCATTGGTTAATGGAGTCAAACACTAAAGACTGAAAATTAGCTGACTGACTGACTGGCTTAAATACGACAGCAGATCACTAAAACATTAGGGTCTTCTCCTCGAGCTTCAAGATCCAATGATAACCACCCACACTTGCAGTACTGAAAAATAATACCTAACTACCAAGGAAAACTACTGGAAAAATATGCTTAGATGGTTGAGCTTATTTAACACACCTACTCACTCTAAGCGATCCATAACTTTCTTGATCTGAAAAATTCAAACAACTTGTGTTACCATGCAAGCACCTTATCCACTGATTGAGTTCTTGGCATGTGCTTATTCACGAGAAAAATAGAAAACATATTGAATGACAAATCCAATAAAAACTTGCAAAAAAATTCAACTTTGATGGAATTGAAGAACTTATGCCCACCTTTTGATTTCAAAAATGCTGCAAAATGATCCTCAAACGAATGAACAATAAATTTCATCTCATCTAACAGATTTCAATTCTTCTCTAGGTGGTCTACATACCATGAATATAAACCTTTATCTGCATCCTTTCTTTCATGAAATTTCAACTTATAGCTGTCATGATAGGGTTTTAGTTCTTCCTGTGACCTTTGTGATGAAACTATTGCTGGAAAATACAATGATGTTGGGTGACGAACTAAGTCTCCATCACCCCTGTTTTCAGACTCACAACTAGCTAAAGGAGGAGAACTTTGACTGCATAAACCATCCAAATAATCGGATATTGGATAATTGAAAACCAAATAAGGTTGTTGCAATTTACTGTGTATTGGTTCTAAGGAGACTGTATGATCCTCAATCTCATGGTTACTCAATGGTTGTGATTTTAGACTGAAGGAGTCTTCCATGTAACAAGTAGCAGGGTCATCAGATATGTAAGAAGGTTTCTTCCAATTTATGCTAGTTTCAAATTTCTTTCATGTTTCCTTAATGATCTTATAATTTTCTTTCAAAAATCCAAATGTAGCATAACATAAAGGTAGAGAGTTACCATCATAAAATTAATTGTTTTCTTTATGTTCAATGTCAAAACTATAGGACTACTCGCATCATTCAATACTTTCATCATATTCTTCATTTTTTTCATAAGTGACACATGTAGGATTACTTCATTCCTTAAATTGTTGAAATTGAACATGCTCTCGCTGAGAACATGTCGTTGGTTCCTCTTCAATACTGTCTTCAAATGAATGAACAAAATGTTAGTGTCGGTATCTTCATCCCTCCGTCAGTGATCAAATTTCTCTTGTTGCATTGCATATTAGGTGTCTCACTCAGTCAGATACATTTCATTAGGAGCATGGATCATCTGAAAAGAGTGGCTTGTTGCTCATGTCCCTCATGTCCCTTACCTGTTGGCTGATTTCTGTTCATTAAGATCATTTACAGTCACTTTTTGTCTCATAGTTTGCAAAGAGTACTTTTTAGGGTTTTGGTGTCATTAGGTCTAGGGTTTCATTAATAAGGTATTCAAAATCCCCCATAATGGTGAGCAAGAACATGAGGAGTTTGATATAAGGTTTCAGTACTAAAAATTTCATCATCATAGGCTTAATAATGTATTTTTCTTCGAAACTCTGTTTTGAATAAAAATAGAGTATTTCATCTTTATGTATAAATGCAATGTAATAACGAGTTTTCTCAGTTGTAATAATATTTTCACTGGAAACCCTGGTCACCTTTGTCAAGCTCCAGCCATCCATTCCCTGCAAGACAAACAGAAAGCACATCATTCAGTAAAAAAGCCAAAATGAAGCAAAACAGAGTTTTTTTTAAAAAGTGTCAAAATATGAAACATTACAAAGTGGCTTTTTTTTTTAAATGGAGAATTAAAATCCTTGGCATATAAATAATTTTTATGTTTCAAGAGTTCATTTGTATGCCAAGAGGACAGAGTGAGCCAAGGAGAAATCGTGAGGGGCAAAGGAAGCAATTTGAAGGCGAAATTGTGCAAGATCAGCTGCGCGGCACATTGGCTGGGCGACGCGACGCATTGGGTTGGCCCCCACTATGTTGAAATTACTCCTGCACAGTGCATTGGAGGTACGCGATGCGTTGGGTTTTTTGCGCGACGCGTAGGGCCGCAAAGTGTTTTGAACCCCAATTGCATTCAAACTTCAAATCTGCTCAGTCTCTTTTGGTCCAAGTAAGTCAAGTAACCCCTCCACTGCCAATGAACATGTGCCTTGTGTTGTTTATGAGGATTTAATACAAGAAAATTAAAACCCTATTTTCTTGTTCAAGGATTGTTTCCTTGGGGTTTAGAATTTGGTTTTTTTCCTATCACTTCCAATTCCCCACCTTGTTATTCCCTCATCACTGTCATTCTTTTTCCATCAACCCATTTCCCTATTCCCTCATATCCCTAAATCACTCATTCCCTATCCCAATTTCCATTGTCCCATCCTAATTACAAATTTTCCAAATCCCAAATGCTATCCCAAAAAACCTAGTGACTGCCCCTAAACTCTTCAATTGACAGATTTCAATTGGCAATATCCCATCATTCCCCTTACCCTCTCCCTCCATAGTCCCTCACATATTATCACACATTTGGCAACAAAAGCCAAAGACACCAAACTCCTCATATTCATCCAAGACAATATAGACTTTGGAAATCATGGAGAGAGATTCTTCTTATGACCGAGACAGTGACTCCACAACTGAATTGCATGCACCTAAGAGACCTCACAAGAGTGGAAAACATGTGAGGGAGGAGCCTACTTCATTGGCTGAGCTGTAGGCCTGTCCTCTTGATATTTCATGTTTTCAACAGAAGTCCTGTTATCAATTTTGTGAAATGGTTGCTAGGGTTCACCACCATCATGAGCTGGCCCGATTGTTTGTGTTGCATTTACATAATGGCCAAGTCACTCTTGCAGGTGTGACATTCACTTTAACACCTGAAACTATCTCTCAAGCAACCGGAATTCCAAATGTTGGAGAGCAATGGAACAAAAGGCAGCAGGTTGACAAGGAACACTATGAGCCATATATCAAGCCTAGTTTTTTGAGACAACTCAGTAGATTTTTTCCCTTTCAGTTTCTAAAAGATTCATATGCTCCTTTGATGAAACTCATTATCAAATATTTCAGTTGTGAAGGCCGGTTTTCACGTCTCTATGCCTATCATATCAAGTTGCTGATGCATTTTACCAGGGTGAGAATGATGAACCTCCCTTATTTCATGTGCCGGAATATTGAGAAGATGACCACTCTCGTGCAAAGGAAAACTCCTGAGCAGCAGTATAGCAGTATCTATCACTTTGCACTCATCAAAATTGTGGTTATGCATCAGCTCGCCTTGCAGGATATTTTATGGGAGGATTTCATTTCTAAATATTTCTTCATAGCTTCTCAGGTACCTTCGGTGGCTTTTCATGAGGCAGGTGAACCTTCATATCAGCATGAAGGTCATGAGACACAGACCGCTAGTGTGCCGATGTTTGTCACTTATCAGAGGGGCACTAGAGGTTTGTTTGCAGCAGCCAGGCGAGTATTATCTCAACCCGGGGTGGAAGGGGTCTCGCTTCCTTCATCAACAGTACAGGTACAGGACAAGGACAAGAGGCCAATACATGATGAGGGGCCTTCAGGAGGCCAGGATACAGATTTCATACTCATTGATGATGATTTGGGCTCACCAAACTCAAAGCTGAGAGAGATTGTTCAAGAGCAGAAGGAAGAAATAAACACTTTGTCCGTCAAGTTGCAAAGAGCCCAATGGATAATCAACTACCTTGAGCAGAGAAACAAACAGCTAGAAGATCAGCAAACTATCATGGAGTTGCAAAATATACGTGAGAACCGGCAAGCTGCCAAAAGGAGCCAAACCGAGATGACATCCATTGAGCAAGAGATTGAGGCTGATTGTGAAACTTGGATTGAAAGGGTAAATATTCATTTGGAAAAACTATTGGAGAAGTCCAACAAAGAAAAGAACATGTTGAGGCACATGGAAAATCATTATTGGGCGAGAAATCATCTTTGCAAAGCAAGAATCAAAATTTTGAAGGCCAAGTTGAAGAAGGCCTCAAAACATCGGAAAAGGCATGATAGACTTCAAATATTGGCCGAAGCTTCCTTGTTCCAGCATAGCACATAATGGAGAACACTCAGCCCAAATTTCAAAAAATTTGGGACACTTTTTGCATTTTTGAAAATTTTGGGCCTAAAAACAGACTTTTCAGCTCTATGTGTCGCGCCACTTGGAGCGCGCTTATGATTGGGGGATCCTTTTGATGCAAACTCAGCATTTTTGGATTTTTCATGGAAAAATATGTATGCCTACCTATGGACAAGAAATTTTGACAGGTTTTGGGCTTCCAGAAGGGTCAAAAACACCCCAAAAATGACCTTTTTGCCCCTTTTTTGGCACACAGGAAGCAGTGTTGGGAGAACTTAGTTTTGGAGGGGAAAATGAAGACCAAATTCAGAAATTCCACTTGTGTTGGAAAGTAGACAGGCAGACCTTTCCAACACACCCACTTGGAGAAAATTTGGACATCAAGAAGGCCTCCAAAATCAGCTGCAAACTAGCGTGACGCATAGAGAAATCAGGCGCGGCGCATTGGAGGATTTTGCCTATTTTTGACTCAGTAACTCTGTTTTTCGCCTATTTTTTGAAATTTTGACTTTCTTACTTCTAAATGTCAAACTCATGATGTAATTTGATGTAATTTTATGGATCTTGATGTAATTTTGTTAAATTTTCACTCATGGGGATAGATTCATCCATCAAAAGGTGAATTACAACTGAATGAATCAGTTTCCTAGTTTATAGAGGCAAGTTGTTCCACTGCCTACTTTCTAGTTCTCAGTTTAGATTTTTTTGGAGCAGCTCCTAAAATTGTGAGCTCGACCCCTAGAGGCTAGGATGAGTTTTTGGTTGCTTATATCTTGTAATTTTTCAGTCATTAGCATAGGTTGGACATTTGGGATTGCTTTGAGCATCATTGTACATTCATCTCTGCAGTTTAGCAAAGGAATAGACCAGGGTTTGCAGCACTCCTTGGGATTCATGTGGCTCTTTGTTTTGATGATGTGTTTCTCTCTGTTAATTTAAGTTTACTGGTGTTTTATGTGTATCATTTTCCCTCTTATTTCTTCTTAAGTTAAACAAACAAGGAGAAAGGTGGAATTCATTAAAATTTGCAGTGCTTTACCTAGGGTTTGTTTAATTTTCTATGTTTTCAACTGCTTGAAGAGGATTCCTGAAATTTTCTTGCCCTCTTCAACTCCTCACCGGTCTAATCTATCCATTTCATTCAAAATTGAAGTGTCAAAACAATTGCCTACCTTTCCCCATCCAGATCTCTGCAAAAACTAGGCCTCATTCCCTAGACCCAAAATCTGCTTTTCCCTTTGATCCAACAAACACCCTCAAAATCAAATCAAACTCTTTTACATATATACCTAGCCTAAAATCAGCCTTTATTCAAGTCATCTCAAGCCTCACTGATTATTTTTGCTAAGATTGACCAGGAGAGAGCCCTCTCCTGATCTAGTAGGGCTAGCTACCAGATTAAGTGTGGTTTGATGTTACCCTAGATTCTGCCTTTCTCAGCTGAGGTAGATTTAGGCCATAACATAGTGGCAACCATACTGGGGACACAAAATTTTTTGTTTGTTAGTTTTATTCGTTTTATAAGCTACAGACGGAGCCTGAAGTTATGCCTGGTAGCCTTCGAACTGCACATTGTTTTGCAAGTGCATAAGTAGATAAACGTTGCTTCAGTCAATCTCCGGTCTAGTTTTATAAACGTAACATCTGACTTGTAAATTTCCCCAATATATCAGATAATTCTAGGCTTTTTGATGATGAGTTTAGAATTTGATAGGCTGAACAAGCTGTTTTTTTCCGTCTGATTTTTGGGAATAATTCAACACACTGGCTTCTAGACGACACACCAGGGAAAATCCGGATCCTGATCCACCTCCTGCGTACGAAAATCCAAATCTTATTCCAAGAATCCTTCGTCAAGAAATCCCTGTGACTCTTGTGTTCAAATCTCATTCATGTCCTGCTGTTTTTGAGTATCTTGAAGACCTTGAGTTTGACGAACAATTTGAGTTGTCATTGTTTGAGACTAAATCTGAAAGTGTTATCGATTCTACTGTTCTAAATCCACAGTTTGTCAAAGATCTTGAAATTGAAAAAGCTAATAGATCCATTGACAGTTACATCTTGAATATTCAGAATTCCATTGTGGCAACAAACATTCCCGAATTCATAGAGTCTGCATCTGCAACTCTTGGGTCATCCGCAATTACATCTAGTTCACAAATTCCTACCGAGCCTCCTTTTATTCCCAACATTCCCGTGCAACCTTCTATCTCTAATCAACAATATGAAGTAGTATCACCTCCCTCCACACCACATACACCTCATACATCAACTGCTCTGACTCCTCCTATATCCCAAAACCGGGTTGTAAATCCACCCAGAGAAATGGCTGCCCAATTTGCACCCCTTGCATTGCCTCAAAACTTGGATGACATGCCCGCTCATTATCAAAGCAAAATTCCATTGTTTGATGGCACTCCTCAAAGTGTTACTGCTCAGCAACATGTGGATAGGATGGCAGATTTCTTTGACCTCCATGAGATTGATGCGGAAAATGTGACAATGAGACTGTTTGTACAAACCTTCGAAGGGGAAGTAAGAAAGTGGTTCAGAGCTTTTCCGGCTAGAAGTATTGCTACATTTCCTAATCTTCAGAGACAATTCTTGGATCGATGGGAAGTGAAGAAAGACCCTCTTTCAATCCTTTCCGAATATGACAATATCAAAAGGAACGTTGGTGAGTCTGTTCAGGATTATTGTATTAGATTCAATTCTGTTTACAATGAAATTCCTGCTGATATAAAGCCACCTAGGGGGTCGGCTTTAACTAAGTTTATGGATGGTTTTGATCCTGACATGGCCTATCAATTAAGAGAAAGAGATCCAGGCACTTTAGAAGATATGCAGAAAATTGTAGTCAGTGTTGAAGCCAATTTGCTTGCCAGGAGAGCTAGAATGAAAGCTGAAAAGAAAGTAGCAATAAAGGAAGAGCTTTCCACTTTAGATCAAGTGCTCCGTAAGATGGAAAATATGTTTGAAATATTAAAAATTGATAAGTCTGAACCGCAGATCAAAAATCCTAACTTCTGTGGCCAGTAGCAACCACAATTTAGAATCAAGAAAAGAGAGCAGCGAACACAAGAACCAACAATACAACAACAAGTGAAGACACCTTTACAGCAGAATTTTCTACATGGTCCGGAATCATATGATGAGGAGGATGTAGTTGGAGAAGAGAATCATTTCTTTACACCTGATGATATGCCAATTTTTATCACTGAAGATGAGGAGTATTCTGAAAACACATCTATACAAAAGGACGATAATTTCATCTTGGCAAATGAGACAGCTCTTGAAGAAGAGTCTGATGAATAACAGAGGGGATACATGAATGCCTTGACCGCCCAACAGCGACAATATCCCATTAATCCAATTCAAAAAAAGAAAGGAAGCTACAGCACCAAAGAATGATCCACTTGTTGTGCAGAAAAAGGGAAAAGAGACAGTTGATCCCACTACTAGCAAATCACCATCAGCGAATGAAAGATCCCATCAGCCAAATATATCAAGGGAGAAAACTGAAAAGAAGGATGTTCCCGCTAAAGAGGTAGAGAAAACTTCAGTCTTTAACTTAGAAAATGAAATTGCTAAGTTAAAAGTGTCCATTCCTTTGAATGAATTGATGAAGAATAGCAGTTATAAGGGTCAGGTGTCTAAGATTTTGAATTTAGATCCATTATCTGATATGGTAAACGTGGAAGATGATCAACCTGAGTTGATTTTTGGTCCAGAATTGGATGGTGAGTATCCAGATAGTGATGTACCTCCTTTTTACATCAGCCTTAGATTGCATGACTATGTGTTACACAATGCTATGTTTGATTCTAGAGCCTCTCATAATCTCATGCCTAGGGAAATCATGGAGAAATTGGGATTGGATATCACTAGAAAGTATCATGACCTTTATTCTTTCGATTCTAGTAGAGTAAGATGCATTGGGCTTATCAAAGATTTGGTGGTCAGTTTAAATCAGATTCCGACTAAAAATGTTTTGATGGACATGGTTGTGGCAGATATTCCTCCGATATTTGGCATGCTTCTTTCCAGATCTTAGGGAGTGAAACTTAAAGGGACATTGCATCTTGATTTATCCTATGCTACTATTCTCGTGTTCGTTCAGATGAGGAAATTATACCAGGAGCAAAATATGAAGTATATGATCACTAGCAAGGAGAAACCGGTAAATCATCCAATCAACTATGTACATACTGATTTAGAATCCTTTGTTTTATACTCAAATAGCTTTAATGATGTAAATAGCCAATTAGTTGAAGTAGACAACATTTCGAAAATCACTGAAAATTTTAGAGAGGTCCTAAAGAAAGGGAGACAAATACTTGATAGTACCGCTGAGAAATCAGCCTTCCGGCAGCAACAAAATGTTGATGGACAGCAAGCAGAAGTAATAGAGCAAACAGAATTTCAGCATTTGGAAGAGGATGAAGATGGTTTGTGGACCATGGATTTTGATGGTGCAGTAGTAAATGACTTTGCTAGAATTGGCATTTGGGTACGTAACCCTTTTTCCTCCCCAAACAAAGTGCCAAGTAATGTAAGGGTCTATTCTTATAAATTGGCATTTTATTGTTCAAATAATGAGGCTGAATATGAAGCTTTAATTCCTGGTCTGAAAATTCTTAGAAAGTTAAATGCCAAAAGGATTGTAGTGTATGGCGACTCCGAGTTAGTTATCAAGCAAGTGAAAGGTGAATACCAAGCTAAGCATCCTCAAATGCGGGCCTACCGCAATGCGAGCCTACTGCAATGCGGTTCTAGATATCTTGAGATTATTTTCAGATTATACTTTGACATGTGTCCCTCATATTCAGAATGGTATCGCAATTGCACTTGCAAAAGCAGCAAGTAATTTGAAAATTCCGATGAACTCAAGCAACAAATTTGAAATTCATGTGAAGCATCGTCCGAATGTCCCTGACAATCAAAGGTATTGGAAATTGTTTCAAGATGACAAAGAAATTAATGAATTTTTGCAAAATGAAGGTAAATTCAAAGACACTTCTATTGATGGGGAGCATGATGATGGTGAGGCGGATGTGCAAGTCAATCAAATGGAAGTTTTGCAGCTGAAGGATAATTTCATTCCTAAAGGTCTCATACCTTTAGAGGAGCTTTTTGACCAAGATGATGTAGCTCGAAAACCAACCTTACAACCAACCGAGAAAGGAGTTGAGGAAGTGAACATCGGATCAGCAGAAAATCCTAAAATGGTGAAATTGTCTAAGGCATTATCTCCATAGGTAAAATTAAAGTATATCAATTTATTGTCTTCCTTTGCTGATGTATTTTCTTGGGACTATTCATATTTGAAGACATATGACACAAACATAATTCAACATACCATTCTGATCAAGCCAAATCAAAAGCCCTTTCGACAAAAATTGAGAATAATAAATCCAAAGTTGCTGCCCTCAATAGAGAAGGAAGTGAATCGGTTGTACAAAGCTGGTATCATCATTCCCATAAGATTTTTAGATTGGATTTCTAATTTAGTGCCCGTACGCAAGAAAACAGGTGAGATTCGCTTATGCATTTATTTTTGAAATCTGAATAAGTATCTTTGAAAGATAATTATCCTTTGCCCAAAATGGATCACATACTTCAGTGAGTAGTTGGAGCATCTCGCATGTCGCTACTCGATGGTTATTTCGGTTATAACCAAATTCTGGTCCATGAGGATGATAGAGACAAAACAGCGTTCACCACTCCGTGGGGAACTTTCCATTATGCTAAAATGCCTTTTGGTTTGAAGAATGCTGGTGCGACCTTTCAGTGAGCAATGGATATGGCATTTGCAAATGAAAAGGATGTTTTCCTAGTTGTTTATCTTGATGGTTTGATAGTTTTTTCTAATTCAGATGAAGAGCACCTTTATCATTTGAAGATTGTATTTCAGCGGTGTAGAAAATATGGTGTATCTCTTAATCCAAAGAAGAGTTTGTTTGCCATGGATGAAGGCAAGCTTCTTGGTCATATTATATCAAAAGATGGCATCCGCATTGATCCAACTCGAGTAGAAGCTATTCAGCAAATTGATCTTCCCCGAAACAAAAAGTAGATCCAATCATTCAATGGTAAGATGAATTTCTTACGTCGCTTTGTGCCCAATCTTGCAGAAAATTGAAGGGAAATCACAAACATGCTCAAGAAAGATAGTGTAGTGAAGTGGACTGAGGAAGCAGTAAAGTCTTTCAATTTAGTAAAAATGGCTCTTTCTTCAACTCCGGTTTTGATCAGCCCAGACTATACTCATGATTTTATTTTATTTTCATTTGCCTTGGATCATACTATGGAAACAGTCTTGATGCAGAAAAGAGATCAACTAGAGAAACCAATTTTTTTTTTCAGCCAAACCATAAGAGATGCAGCCTTAAAGTATAATATTATAGAAAAGCAAGTTCTTTCCTTAGTAAAAGTGTTGAAAGATTTACGAGTATATATTCTGCATTCTCACATTCTTGCTCATGTTCCTAATGTTGCTATTAAAGATGTCCTAGTGAAAACAGATCCAGAAGGGAGACGAGGCAAATGGATTGCAGCCTTGTTGGAATATGACGTGGAGATAAAACCTACAAAGCTTATCAAAGGACAGGGGCTGACTAAGCTAATGGATGAGTCAAATTTGCATGCCTTGGACATTAATCTCATTGCTGCTATGTCCGAGGAAAATGAAGAAAATTCGCTTATTCAGGTTTCAAAAATATTTGTTCTTTCTCCTTGGTACTCAGACATTGTTTATATGCTCCAAAATCTATCACCACCACCAGGAATGGCTAAAAACAAAAGTAGGACACTGAAATTAAAGGCTTCCAAGTTTTGTATCATGAATAATGCACTTTATTGGAAAGATCCCGATGGTGTCCTGCTAAATTGTTTGGTTGAAGAGGAGGCAAAACAGGTTATGGAAGATTTTCATAAGGGAGATTGCGGAGGTCACCTTTTCTGGAAAACAACGGCCAACAAAATTTTGAGAGCAGGATATTATTGGCCGAATCTCTTTGCTGATGTGTACAAAACTGTTAAAAGCTGCCATGAATGTCAGATTTTTTAAGGGAGGAAAAAATTGCAGCCTTTGCCGCTCAAGCCCATTGAAGTAAGTGCTCCTTTTCAGCAGTGGGGTTTGGTTTTCATTGGCGAAATCCATCCTACTTCTTCAGTGCAGCATAGATGGATCCTTACAGCGATGGACTATTTTACTAAATGGATTGAGGCGGTTCCCACCAGGCAGGCTACAGATTTGGTAATCATTTCATTTCTTGAAAACAATATTTTATCTCGTTTTGGTTGTCCAAACAAGCTGATCACTGATAATGCAACAACCTTTAAATATAAAAGAATGATTGAATTTTGTAATAAGTATCAAATTACTTTGGGGCACTCAACCGCATATCATCCACAAGGAAATGGATTGGCTGAATCCTCAAATAAATCCTTGGTAAATATTATCAAAAAGTTGCTGTAAATAAACAAGAAAAGTTGGCATAAGAAATTGGTTAATGAACTTTGGGCAGAGAGAGTGAGTCAAAATAAATCTATAAGCATGTCTCCTTTTAAGCTCATGTATGGTTGACACGGTATTCCCGACCTCTCTCGCAGTTCCAGTGGTTAAACTTCTGCAGGAAGTTGGCAGCGAAGATGATCATATGCAACGAAGAATCAATCAAATGATCCATTTACAGCAGATTAGAGACGAGGTTTTTCAGAACACTTTCAAGCTGCAAGAGAGAATCAAGAAGATATATTATCGGAAGGCAAAGGCGGAGAAGTTTCAAATAGAGGAAGTGGTGCTAAAATGGGATGCAAGAAACGAAGATAAAGGTAAGCATGGCAAGTTCGAGAATATTTGGAAAGGACCTTTCAGAATTGCTGCATATTGAGGCCAAAATGATTTCCTTTTAAAAGAAATGAATGGAGAAGAATGTCCAAGAGGGCCGGTCAATGGTCGGCTACTCAAACAGTACTATTTTTGAAGTGTTTTCTGCTGTCATACATGTCACTGTACATACCGGTTTGTTTAAGTTACATTGCAAGTGTGTGATGTCATCATTATTTTAGTTTGGGGCCTGAGGTGAAGGCTATAAAACTGAAGGTTGGTCTTAGTTTTGGTTTGGTTTGTTGATTCAGGTCTTTCAGTCATTTTTGGTTTCGAAATTGAGTCAGTTTTGAGTCAGTTTTCAGTTCTGAAAATGAGTCAAGAGTCTTGTTTTGGTTTTTCAAAGTTATTGACTCCATAGCCCAATGGAAAAAGGCACTGCCTATTTTCCTAGAGATCTGTAGTTCTTGACACCTCCAAGGAGCTACCATCCCCATTCGAGCCAATGTTAGTGTCGGTATCTTCATCCCTCTGTCAGTGATCAAATTTCTCTTGTTGCATTGCATATTAGGTGTCTCACTCAGTCAGCTGTATTCCATTAGGAGCATGGATCATCTGAAGAGAGTGGCTTGTTGCTCATGTCCCTCATGTCCTTTACCTGCTGGCTAATTTATGTTCATTAAGATCATTTAAAGTCACTTTTTGTCTCATAGTTTGCAAAGAGTAATTTTTAGGGTTTTGGTGTCATTAGGTCTAGGGTTTCATTAATAAGGTCTTCAAAATCCCCCATAATGGTCAGCAGGGACATGAGGAGTTTGATATAATGTTTCAGTACTAAAAATTTCATCATTGTAGGCTTAGTAATGTATTTTTCTTCGAAACTCTGTTTTGAAGAAAAATAGAGTATTTCATCTTTATGTATAAATGCAATGTAATAACGAGTTTTCTCAGTTGTAATAATATTTTAACTGGCAATCCTGGTCACCTTTGTCAAGCTCCAGCCATCCATTCCCTACAAGACAAACAGAAAGCACATCATTAAGTCAAAAATCCAAAATGAAGCAAAACAGAATTTTTTTTAAAAAGTGTCAAAATCTGAAACATTACAAAGTGGGTTTTTTTTTTGAAATGGAGAATTGAAATCCTTGGCATATAAATCATTTTTATGTTTCAAGAGTTCATTTGTATGCCAAGAGGACAGAGTGAGCAAAGGAGAAATCGTGAGGAGTGAAGGAAGCAATTTGAAGGCGAAATTGTGCAATATCAGCTGCACGGCGCATTGGGCGGGCGACGCGACGCATTGGGTCAGCCCCCGCTATGTTGAAATTACTCCTGAGTTGTGCACTGGAGGTACGTGATGTGTTGGGTTTGTTGCACGACGCGTAGGGCCGCAAAGTGTTTTGAACCACAATTGCATTCAAACTTCAAATCTGCTCGGTCCCTTTCGGTCCAAGTAAGTCAAGTAACCCCTCCACTGCCAATGAACAGGTGCCTTGTGTTGTTTATGAGGATTTAATACAAGAAAATTCAAACCCTATTTTCTTGTTCAAGGATTGTTTCCTTAGGGTTTATAATTTGGTTTTGTGCCTATCACTTCCATTTCCCCACCTTATTATTCCCTCATCACTGTTATTCTTGTTCCATCAGCCCATTTCCCTATTCCCTCATATCCCTAAATCACTCATTCCCTATCCCAATTTCCATTGTCCCATCCTAATTACAAATTTTCCAAATCCCTAATGTTATCCCAAAAAACCTAGTGACTGCCCCTAAACTCTTCAATTGACAGATTTCAATTGGCAATATCCCATCATTCCCCTTACCCTCTACCTCCATAGTCCCTCACATATTATCACACATTTGGCAACAAAAACCAAAGACACCAAACTCCTCATATTCATCCAAGACGATATAGACTTTGGAAATCATGGAGACAGATTCTTCTTATGACCGAGACAGTGACTCCACAACTGAATTGCATGCACTTAGGAGACCTCACAAGAGTGGCAGACATGTGAGGGAGGAGCATACTTCATTGGCTGAGCTGCAGGCCTGTCCTCTTGCTATTTCATGTTTTCAACAGCAGTCTTGTTATCAATTTTGTGAAATGGTTGCTAGATTTCACCACCATCATGAGCTGGACCGATTGTTTGTGTTGCATTTACATAATGGCCAAGTCACTCTTGCAGGTGTGACATTCACTTTAACACCTGAAACTATCTCTCAAGCAACTGGAATTCCAAGTGTTGGAGAGCAATGGAACAAAAGGCAGCAGATTGACAGGGAACACTATGAGCCATATATCAAGCCTAGTTTTTTGAGACAACTCAGTAGATTTTTTCCCTTTTTTTGATAATGATGAAACTCATTATCAAATATTTCAGTTGTGAGGGCCGGTTTTCACGTCTCTATGCCTATCATATCAGGTTGATGATGCATTTTACCGAGGTGAGAATGATGAACCTCCCTTATTTCATGTGCCGGAATATTGAGAAGATGACCACTCTCGTGAAAAGGAAAACTCCTGAGCAGCAGTATAGTAGTATCTATCACTTTGCACTCATCAAAATTGTGGTTATGCATCAGCTCGGCTTGCAGGATATTTCATGGGAGGATTTCATTTCTAATGATTTATTCATAGCTTCTCAGGTACCTTCGGAGGCTTTTCATGAGGCAGGTGAACCTTCATATCAGCATGAAGGTCATGAGACACAGACCGCTAGTGTGCCGGTGTTTGTCACTTATCAGAGGGGCACTAGAGGTTTGTTTACAGTAGCCAGGCGAGTATTATCTCCACCCGGGGTGGAAGGGGTATCGCTTCCTTCATCAAAAGTATAGGTACAGGACAAGTACAAGAGGCCAATACATGATGAGGGGCCTTCAGGAGGCCAGGATACAAATTTCATACTCATTGATGATGATTTGGGCTCACCAAGCTCAAAGATGAGAGAGATTGTTCAAGAGCAGAAGGAGGAAATAAACACTCTGTCCGTCAAGTTTCAAAGAGCCCAATGGATAATCAACTACCTTGAGTAGAGAAACAAACAGCTAGAAGATCATAAAACTATCATGGAGTTGCAAAATATACGTGAGAACCGACAAGCTGCCAAAAGGAGCCAAACCGAGATGACATCCATTGAGCAAGAGATTGAGGCTGATCGTGAAACTTGGCTTGAAAGGGTAAATATTCATTTGGAAAAGTTTTTGGAGAAGGCCAACAAAGAAAATAACATGTTGAGGCACATGGAAAATCATTATTGGGCGAGAAATCATCTTTGCAAAGCAAGAATCAAAATTTTGAAGGCCAAGTTGAAGAAGGCCTCAAAGTGTCGGACAAGGCATGATAGAATTCAAATCTTGGCCGAAGCTTCCTTGTCCCAGCATATCACATAATGGAGGACACTCAGCCCAAATTTCAAAAAATTTGGGACACTTTTTGCATTTTTGAAAATTTTGGGCCTAAAAACAGACTTTTCAGCTCTATGCGCCGCGCCACTTGGCGCGCGCTTATGATTGGGGGCTCCTTTTGATGCAAACTCAGAATTTTTGGATTTTTCATGGAAAAATATGTATGCCTACCTATGGACAAGAAATTTTGACAGGTTTTGGGCTTCCAGAAGGGTCAAAAACACCCCAAAAATGACCTTTTTGCCCCTTTTTTGGCACACAGGAAGCAGTGTTGGGAGAACTTAGTTTTGGAGGGGAAAATGAAGATCAAATTCATAAATTCCACTTGTGTTGGAAATATGATAGGCATACCTTTCCAACAAGCCCATTTGGAGAAAATTTGGACATCGAGAAGGCCTCCAAAATCAGCTGCAAACTAGCGCGACGCATTGGAGGATTTTGCCTATTTTTGACTCAGTAACTTTGTTTTTCGCCTAGTTTTTGACAGTTTGACTTTCTTACTTCTAAATGTCAAAATTATGATGTAATTTGATGGATCTTGATGTCATTTTGTTAAATTTTCACTCATGGGGATAGATTCATCCATCAAAAGGTGAATTACAACTGAATGAATCAGTTTCCTAGTTTATAGAGGCAAGTTGTTCCGCTACCTACTTTCTAGTTCTCAGTTTAGATTTTGTTGGAGCAGCTCCTAAACTTGTGAGCTCGACCACTAGAGGCTGGGATGAGTTTTTGGTTGCTTATATCTTGTAATTTTTCAGTCATTAGCATAGGTTGGACATTTGGGATTGCTTTGAGCATCATTGCACATTCATCTCTGCACTTTGGCAAAGGAATAGACCAAGGTTTGCAGCACTCCTTGGGATTCATGTGGCTCTTTGTTTTGATGATGTGTTTCTCTCTGTTAATGTAATTTTAATGGTGTTTTATGTGTATCATTTTCCCTCTTATTTATTCTTAAGTTAAACAAACAAGGATAAAGGTGGAATTCATTAAAATTTGCAGTGCTCTACCTAGGGTTTGTTTAATTTTCTATGTTTTCAACTGTTTGAAGAGGATTCCTGAAATTTTCTTGCCCTCTTCAACTCCTCACCCGTCAAGCATCCATTTCATTCAACCATGTCAAAATTTCCATCTACTTTAATCAGACTCGCAAAATTAGGCCTGCCCCCTGCACTCAAAATCCGTTTTTCCTTGATCCAACAAACACCTCACCCAAACTGTCTCTTACATATACCTAGCCTAAAATCAGCCTTTATTCAAGTCATCTCAAGCCTCACTGATTATTTTTTCTAAGATTGACCAGGAGAGAGCCCTCTCCTGATCTGGTAGGGCTAGCTACCAGATTAAGTGTGGTTTGATGTCACCCTAGATTCTGCCTTTCTAAGCCTGAGGTAGATTTAAGCCATAACATAAAAGAACCAGTTTCTAGCTCATGGTGACATAAATTAACAACCTCTCCTTCTTCTACCAAATCTGCTTGGAGAGGAGGTCTTCTTCGTTGCCCTCTAACAGCAGGTTTTTTTTGCATAGTGAATGTTTTCATCAACCTTTCCATGGTTTTCATCAATTCATCTAGCTTATGGTCTGACAATGGATAAATCTCCTCATTAACCACTTCCCTTCTTTTAGCTTCCATTTTTTCCCTTTTGATCAACATATTCACTTCCACATCAACAACACTCTTTTGCATATCCTCCAAAGTGTCATGATTCCTCTCTCTAAGATGATAAGCAATATCAACATCAAAACCATCTAGATAATGAAACATAGCCAATCCTGAGGGAGGAATTACGTCAGTAAGTACGAAATCATAAACACTATTGAATCTGGCTGGTAAATCTTGGATTTTCTCACGAGGTTGTCTCTTTAGATTCAGATACTCAGCCATAATCTGAAAGGGGTTATTTTTAACCTCCCAAATGTCAAGGAAAATGTGTTAAAAATGTTGTAAATTAGGAATTCTTTCAGTTGTCAAACTTCTATTCTACTTCCTAATTTATCCTGAAAGGCTTTGAGCAAAGAGCCTCAATTTGACATCTTCATGATCTACTTCTTCAAGGTCAATGAAGTGAATGATTTTGTCTACATGCCTCCTTGCTATTATCTTACCTGTAAAATTGAGGTAGCCTTTGACTATATTTTTGTGGTAACTCGTGCAAAGGGGCTGGAAGATTTAATGGGGCATACTGGGCAGCAACCATGATTAAGGTCTAAGATGAAGTTGTGCCAGCTGGACTATGATTATTGTTTGGATATTTTTCATGAAAACCAATACAAAACGGAGATGCATTTGTAGCTTCAGGGGAATGATATACAATTATAAAAGGGGGCACATGTGTAGATTTGTAGCATACATTCAAATTCAACAGATAAAATAAAATCCTTTGGACATTTTCTAGAAAGGACATGAAGAAATTGATAAAACATAATACTATATCCGGAAGAAAATTCAAGTTTAAATACCTGACTTTCACATATTGTCCTTCCATCCTTCTACTGACAAGGCTTGTCCTTCTCTAAATCTGATTTGGATTTTTTGGAGTCACGAGGTGAATGGTTCAGCCTTTTTATGTATGATTGTTGTCCACCATTAGCAGTCATACCTAGACTCTGATGATATTTCCTTGGGAAGATGAAACCTTTCTCTCCCTGGAAACAATGTCAAATTGTTAACACCCTATAATTGAACCTCTAGGATGAGAAAAGGTTTACAGGGGTAACCACAAACCTATTTTGGCTAGAAATTGGCCCTTTCCAAGCAGAGTGGGATCCCTCACTCAAAATAATGTCAAATTTTGTAAACAAGAAGGCTTAAGGACATAAGAGAGAGGCCAAATCTGTAAAGGTAAAATAGGATTTAATGATTGTGGTTTTCAGACTTAGGAGGGAGGGCCACTGAGCATGGAACCATGATTCATATTTTTGCACAAAATTATCAGAACTTACATGAGACACTTATGAAAACAAAGGCAAGGCAGGTATAATTTCAAGTCATAACATTTGTCATAGCATAGTGAGTGAGTTTTGAAAGTAACTTGAATATACACAAATATATCTAATCACATGAAACAAAGCATTAAATTAATTATGGAGCATATGTTTTTTAACCATATATAAAGAAGAATAGTTTGGAGCACCTATCTGAGGGTGAATTCCATCATAATTTAGAAAGGAAAACAATAATTCGAAGCATCATCATAGATGAATTATGAAAATTGTTTAGAGCCCATTTAAAAGTGAAAATTTAACAAATACATAGAGACTAACATGCACATAAGAAGAGACACAGAAACTTGAAATCCATACAACAAGAATATTTGGTCAAGTGGAAAATTCTTTGCACTGATAATTTTATTTTAGCAAAAAAAAAACACATACAAAGGCCTTCTCCCAAGTCTGAACCCTGTTTCCATTTCTTTCTTAGTTTAAATAAATTTTGGCAGAGTGAAAAGTCATAAACTAGATACAATGTATCTTTCATCCACTAAGAGGATCGAAATAACTCAACTTATAAACATCAAGTTTTAAATCTAAAACTAGGATAAGGCTAAGATAAAAACCAAAACATAATTTTTAAGAAAATCAACATGATCGTATCTACCTATTTCATCCATATCCTTATCACTAGCACAACAATAGAAAGGTCTAAAACTAACTGAAAAAAAAAACAATTGAATGATGAGTTGCACAGTAATTGCATAGTAGACTCCAGCGCAGCATAGTCACAGGTCGTACCGGCTGAAACTCAGCTAATGGGTATGATGAAGATGATGCTAAGTTGGAGTAGGACCCACCAGATGCCCATTTCCATGTGTGTAGACCTCAAAAGTTCCTAGTCCCCACTTGTGCAGCAGTTCAGCCGCAAAATTTCAAATTATGAGTTTGTTTGTCATTTCCCACCCCAAAAACAATGTAATGTCCAAAAATTCATCACATATACCTTATGACTCTCAACATCTTTCCAACCTACCAAAATTTGAATTTACAAATTGAATTTCAGAAATTTCATAATTTTGTCTACAAGAAATTGTGTAAAATGGATCTACAAGAGACACCTGTAACTCCCAAAATATAACACCTGTGTAGAAAATGAGAGAGGTTTTTGTAGTTGAACTTGTTTTTGAGAGAAATTTCTCTCAGATTCCTCAAATTATTCCCTAGATTCTCATAATTTGTTCCTCAAAATCATGTTTAAAACAACAAATTATACAATATGATAAATAAGCTTTATATATGTATTTAAACCTCCTAATATATGACACGTATGCAGAAACTGAAGGAGGTTTTTGGTCTTTGCCCTGTTATTGAGAAAAAAAACTTTCGTTTTTTTTAAATTCAACTCCATTTGGTCGGAATATTTTTTTTTAAATGATGACTAAAATAGTCACTTTGCACAGCAACTATGTAGCTTCGTAACTTTGTGTAGTTGTTGCGTAGCAACTTTCCCATAGTTGAAAGAACCTATCTTCAAACCCCTGCCAGATTGCTCTTGGCCTTGTGCTATACCAACTATCAAATTTTCTCAAAGAAGAGTGTGAACTATTGACTGGAGAGAGAATGAGGGCAATATGAACATGAATTTAAAAATATGTGCCTCATATGTTTTGTTTGGTCATGGGTATAAACTTTGGTAAAGGGATATTATGATTATGAAATATGAATGATGTTAATGAGTTTTGGAGTAATGTAGTAACAATGATGATGAAAGGTGAGTTAAGGATGGGGGGTGTGCATATGATGTTAAATTTAAATGAAGCGGGTTTATAGAAGGGAGTATATGAATGAAAAATTATGTGGAATGAGTATATAAAAGGGAATCATGAATTATGAATGGTAGAAAGAGGACATGATGGGAATCATTAACAATAGGCCCACAAAACCTTAATAAATGGAACTTGACTTGTTCTATTTATGGTTCTGACTTGTGATACATACCCCTCGAACCCTACATGACTCTTCGTGAACAAATGACCTCATGACCTTCTCATATGCTTTGACTCTCGCAACTTTAATATTGTCTTTAAAGACCCTCTATAACATGAAAAATATTACAATGATCTTGTACAATGATGCTTTAGACTATGACAACAAATGGTTCATAGGCTAAACTGTTGTACAAAATCCCAAAATGAATAAAAGAGACAAATTCATTTGATCCCTAAACCGTAGGACCCTAACACACTATCTATTACCCCTAGGACCCTAACACACTATCTATTACCCCTAGGACCTTAACACACTATCTATTACCTGAGCAAGGAGACGCTTCGTTCCTCCCCTAGCCACAAAAATTATCAATGGTCCCATAGATCCATGTCCAATAATGCATTAGGGTTATTTGTGCATTTAATGAGAGGAGAGAAAGTAGGCTCAATTATCTGCCCCATCATATACACTAGAGGATAAGGTTCTAAATTTTTTCCTTGCTATTTTGGAGAATGTTACACCCATTGAGTCTAATAATGATGATTGAGACCTAATTTACATTGAGGTGTAGCCTCTTAACATTGGACATGGATAAATATCTAATAATGATATGATCCATTCCTTGATGGTGTTCTCCTAATCACTAATCCATGATGTTTATGTAACATTTTTAAGAATAAGTGGTGTATTTGTGCCTATTTATGTCATGGATTATATGTTAAGGTATTTAAGATCTTTGACTTTTCCTACAATGAACAATAATATTTATTTTCAACTTTTCCCTTACTTTTGATGTCATAGTTTTCCATATTTTCAATCAAGAAGAGATAGACTAATATAATTTTTTTATTATTATTGTTTTGAGAAATTAACTTTACCTTTTTATTTTAGGTTTGATAAAGAGCCCACATTATAGAAAGTTTTGGGAAGAGATAAACATCATGTGCCCATAAATAAATTAATAATGATATATAGTGCATAAATCAAATGGAATATATTTCAATCTATATAGCATTTGTAACTTTATCTTTGGATGCACATTGATATTTATGGTGAACAATATACACCCAAGAAAAAAGTAATAAATTAATATTATACAAGTTAGAACCAACCTCCATAATATTTATGATGAAAGAAGATATGATATGTTTAATTGAATATTTAAATTATAATATGACTTATTTTATTTTATTTGAATTCTACCTTTAATTTTATCCGTGGTTCATGTCATATAAGATGTGTATGTTGAGTATTTTTAACACTAGGTGTTTTAGTAACAAAAACATAGCAATTGACCAATTCTTATAGTTCTATGTTCCATTCTACTTTATATCGACCAAAATCAACTCATATATAAATGCAAAAGACTAAAACAAAGTATGTGAATAAGGTGAGTTATAATAAATATTTATATTAAATCAACATCAGCAAAAACATCCATGTTAAAGATTTGATCATGTGACATCAATGTTTAAAGATGAGTGGTAAATAAATTATATATAATATTGTTAGCGAGTTTCTATGGTCTCTGTGCTAAACATATGAAAAGAAACAATGTTCGTAATCTTTTGTATGCTTTCATAAAGTTTCAAATTGTTAAATTGTCTTTGAGTATTAACCGCATCTATGATTTTTGCTCCGAGTGACACATTTACTGTTAATGCTACTATTTCCTATGCTACTGCTTTACAACGTTTCTTTTGCAACATTTGTTATATTGCTAGTATATGCCCAATTGCTAATATATGCTCACTATACTATTGTAAAATCCCGTCTCTTGCATAAGTTGGTTTGATGAAATCCATTCTTGTATAATAATGAATTTTAATTTATTACGTTTATTGTTGAATCACCACTATTCGGTATAGGGTTGGCGCGGCTTAAAATTCTAAAATTTAAGGCTGAATTTTAAAATTTTCAACTCATAACTTATGGAACCAATCATGTTCTTGTATACATAATTCATGAGATAGTAAAAGGAAGAAATTGTTGATTAAGGAACCAATGAGTGCCTCCAATAAACCATTTACCAACATATATAGATCATGTCTGAGGTAGGAATGCCCATAATCTAAATAAAGACAAAGCATGGCTTCCAATATAATACACTACAAATCCATGTAATAAAATATAATAACATGGTCAAAAAAAAGTAAACGATGGATCCATTTAATTCAAATGATAATAGCGTCAAAGAAAATACAATATGGATGTATGCCATAATATACATCAAGGAAATAAGTAATACTCATGAGAGTGCCCAAGTGGTCTTCATTGAGTACTCAAATATAGTGATATAGTCCATCACAACTTGGGATGGGTACCATGAATGAATCATGTGCCCCCATAGTTCAGGGTCTTTGTCCCAACCCCAATTGTACAATTCTATATCATGCAAATGGATCCACCAATGACAAACATGGTATAATTTTTATGATTTCCAGTCATTAATGGATACCATTAATATATGTGAGTGGACCCACCAATGATGAAAATGGACCCCAAGGTACCTAGCATAATCTAGTAAGTGTGAATAGAGTAGCATATATTAAACACCTGTAGAATTGGACCATTATGATTCAATGAGGTAAATCCATTGTTGATCCCAAGGAAGTCTACCACTGATAATTCCAAGTTGCAAGGTACTATCTAGTTTCTAGATATTTTTTCTAGATAGTGAGTTGGCATTGTGTTGATGGTTGAAAAAATTCCTTTAACAACAAAGAAAGAATTGATCAATGGAAAGTCCCAATTTGACTTGCTCCTATTTGGTGTAGAGATCTCCTTCGGCATGTGGGCCTAATTGTCACCAAATAGACTTCTTTTCAAAATGATACTTTCATGTTAAAGTTGTTGTAAATAAGAAATGTAGTCTTATTTAATTATATAAATGCAATCCTATATCTAATACTAAACTAACAATGATAAGAGATTGATTATATGCTTGTAATTCATTAGTGGAAATCAAGAAGAAATTCATCAATTTCCACCATAAACCATATTGGCATATTCAAATAACTTAAATGATAATAAATTTGACACAAATTCTATTAGAACATATCCCTACAACCAAATTCATAATAAGATTATTGTATTTCATCAAAAAATGTCAATAATAAATAGAACTTGATAAAAAAATTAACAAAAATGCACACTTTGACAAATTGATCATGAACTAGCTCTTGCGTGTACTAAATGCTGAGAAAAAGTTCTTCATTATCAAATTCAAGAAAAAGCCATTAGTCTCGAATCTAAAATTAACTTGATAAATATATACAAAAAGTAATTACATATTTTCCAGCCATCAAGCCATCAATCATTCCCAAGACTTTGATAGAAATATATAGAATCCAATCATCAAGTTTTCAAAATTAGACACACACACACACACACACACACACACACACACATATTAATTACAAGGTTTCCAACCCATAAACCATAGAAAAAGTAGCCTTGTATAATTAATCTTCCTTCTCTTCTTCGATTGCAACTTCCTCTTCCTACTCATATTTTAATATTCTTTCCTAAAATATGTTATTAAATAAAAATACAATATCTTCCTAATCCATTCTATAATTATAAGTTCTTCATATTCCAAATTTCTATTTTCTTTTTTCACCAGTCACCTCCACAAAACAATTTAAATATAATTATGGGTATTTATATCTTTTAGAAAATCATTCATTAATATTATCATTAAAATGAAAGGTTTCTTAAAACAATAAATATAAATGAATGAATAAGAAGAATATTAATTAAAGTTCTTGCTAACTCATTCCTTTATTTATAATTATAGTTATTTTCACTTTCCTAAAATAATTGAAAATTCATTAATATAGAAACTTATCATTAACAAAATCCTTAAAAGATTAAGAAAATCCTAGTATCTAGAATGAATTCTTATTATTTTAATTTTTTATGTAGTTTTTAAGTTATAAAATTATTCTAAATACTCACATAATTGACAAAACCTATTTAAATGAAATTATTAATAAATCCCCCAGTTTGGGTGCTTACCAAGCCAAAACGGGGGGGGTTGGTTTGTGACTATTCCACTTGGCCAAAGGAACAGAGGATGTGGAAACATGCCCCCATGGTAAATTTTAATGCATAACTCTTATTGCATGTCAATCATCATTCAACTCATTAATATTTGAAGCACCCTTTGTTTGACTTTGAGTTGTTTCTCATGCTCTCAACCTAGCAATCGTTCCTTCATTCATGTGAAGTTCCAGCAAGTGGTGGTTTTAGCCATGCCTCCCAGAATTTTAGTTCCTACTAATCCTAGCTCTGCAGCAAATGTCGGTCAGTGCAACCTAACAGTCTCACTTGGAGAGGCATGTAGTAGTCTCACCTCTTGCTTTCCACTAATCTGTGGGGCAGTCTGCAACCATTCCACTTGGCCAAAGGACTAGAAGATGTGGAAACATGCTCCCATGGCAAATTTTAATTCATAAATATTATTTCATGTTAATCATCATTCAACTCATTAATATTTGAAGCACCCTGTGTTTGACTTTGAGTTGTTTCTCATACACTAAACGTATCCATCACGCCTTCATTCATGTGAAGTTCCAACAGGTGGTGGTTTTAACCCACATGGGTTTCCCTCAATGAACCTCTCGCATATCACCTGCGTTCATGGCATTTAAAAAAAAACCCTTAATTTGACTATATATTGGAAAATAACTCTAAATATCACATTATTTAACCCCTTGCCAATAAGAACCCAATACACCTTCCAAATTTAAAAATCTCCTACTTTCAGTAGATATTGTAGGCATCCATTTTTTCATTAACATTTTTTTATACCCCTTTACATTTTTCATTAACTTTGAAATCCATTTTTTATACCTACCAATATAAAAACCCTTTACCCATACATATCCCCCAATATATTATGTCACTTTTTCCCCAATACATATCCCCCAATATGAACCCACGTGGTATGGTATTGTTCCTCTGGTGAAGCCCCTGTGTTTTAACCATGCCTCCAAGCATTTTAGTTCATAATGAGGCTAGCTCTGCAGCAGATGGTGGTCATTGCAACCTAAAAGTCTCGCCAGCAGATGCATGAAATAGTCTCTCATATTGCTTTCCACTGACTTGTTCCTCTATGCTCTGGCTTGTAAAAAATCAACTTCCATAGTTGGAAAGTTACCAATTCAGGGGAGCCACTTCGTCTTTAGCTTCATGGCACTGGAACACAAATGGTAACTTCCATATTCTCTGCAATTTTCAATTTATTTTGCACTTATCTTCCTCCTGTAGGTCAAAAATACTTCCATACATTATTTTGCTTAGATCTATCACTTCCAGATTTTATTCCTTGTTCTTGGAAGCAGGAATTAGGTGTAACATCATTGGTCTTCTCTTGTCATTGTATCCTTCTCTGGAACTATTCCCCCTCCTTCATCCTCTAGTTTCATATCACCCCCCTTGTGCTTCCTTTTTTGTTTGTCTTATCTTGTCTTTATGCTCCATTTGCTCCTATATCTGAGTCCTCACCTAGGGGCCTATGCCACTAATCTTTGTCTTTGGTGAGCCTAATTATATACATGCAATTTCTCTTTTTCAATATTCCTTCCCTCTTCCCATGGATGTTTTTAGCAAATCCATTGGTTGTGGCTCCTATTGTGTTGTCCCTCTTCCTCGTGCTCTTGTGACATTGCTTCTCCCTCAACCTTTTGTAGCTCCTGCCTTTCCCCTGGTTCTCAATTTATTTCTCTTTTCTGACCCCTCCTCCATCCTTTTTTAGTGTGCCCATCTCCACAAGGGTGCAAATTACTATCAAGAGTGGGCCCACCGGGGTAAAACACTTATGCATCACTACTTGGAGAAAAATGCCTCCCACTTCCACGACCTCACGTCGAGCCCCATCTAGGAATAAATAACCCATGCTAATGGATAAGGAAGTTATCACACACTCCAAATCTTAGACAAAAAGGTTCTAGTTGGCTAATAAATTAAGTTTTGGACACTAGGATCACTCACAAAAGATTTAATTAGTATATGCATGCAATTGATCTTTATTGGCACATGAAGTTCCTCTTGGGCATAAGCCTATTGGACCAACATGAGCATCAAATTGATTTTCTCCATTTCCTTAAGCATATGCATCATCACATGAAGGGATTGAACCGACAAATGGAGTGCATTGAAAATCATATCGACATCCCACCCCTCGGTGGGAGGCACCACTAGAGACAACAAATATCCCAACCAAGTTGCAACCATTGACTATGATACTTCTACCTAGCTTATGTCATCATTATGCTTTATTGGTATTTTTCTCCTACTACTTATTTCCACGACTAATTAGCATAGCTACTCACTTTTTGTTTGATAAATATTGATTATCTTAGCACTAAGTTATCTCTTTCCTCTATATGGAGAGTAAATTTTTGGTTTTGGTTTGGTCTCCCAGTGAGAAACTTACTTAAGACTTCTCAATGATATCTCTCAATCTATAGTCTATAATTATCCCAAGGGGAATCCGAGCTCGGTCGTGCTTCACACAATCCTGGTGATAGCATCCCACTGGTGGGAAGATCGTTATTCCATCCAACATTGGGGCTAGTCTTGGCCTAGCCTCAACCTAGTTTGAAAAAAAATAAAAATAAAAATAAAAAAATAATACAAATTTAGAAGGAAATACAATTTGCCCCACAAAATAATAATAATGAATCCAATCAAATAAATTTTCAACACTAAATATCCCATGGGCAGAATAGATGGTGATGGTGAATTTTTAAGTCACTTTGTGATGTGAAGTTCACCGATTCAAAACTCCATGGGAAAAAAACCAGTTGTGTTAAAGGTTGGTGTTGCCTAGGCCAGGTTCGATCCCCAGGTGATTTTGACAGTTTATATGCCCTTGGGTCGTGGTTTCTCAAGCCAAAGGTCAAACATGTAGCTATCATTTGAGACAACTTGACCAAAAAAAATCAACATTGAATCAATTTATAAAGAAAATTACACAAAATAATAATAAAGTTAACCTATTAAGTTTTAACCTTCTCTCTCTAAATGTCTTGGTGCTTTTTTATTTTTTTTTAGCAAAATCACAGGTCCTTTTTAAACCACTTTTTTGGGAATTTTAATCATATATTTGGAAAAAATAAATTTCCCAAAATCTTGGTTTTGGATGCCTATAGCTATCACATGTCATAGGTAGCATAGCTACATTTTTGTAGTGGATAGTTTTATATGCTCGCATGTTATTACAATCCTATATGTAAAAACATGCTTCATCTACAAGTTCTATTATTTCTATGTAGTTGGAAAAATTACTTACTTTTCCACTGCAAATTTAATTTCTTTAATAACAAACAATAACTGAAAACTATTTGATATATATTTTCTTTAATAATAATAATAATGACCATTAAACCCAATTGAACCTTTTTTTTTTATAGAAAAGAAGTTCCTAAGACTCTCAAAGTCTTAAGCTATTAATGCTAAGTTTTACTTATACAATTAAAGATGTAAAATTTTATTTATGTGAAACTAGTTAAATATTATATATGATTTTTATGCAGGTTGAGTTTCTATGTTAGTTTATTATATATATGAGTTTTTTTTAATATATTAATTAAATATTATTATAATAATTAAAAAATATTAATTAATATAAATAATTAGATATTTATTTTAAATTTTAATTTATAAAATATTAAAAAAAAAATAAAAATAAAAAAATAATTATATATAATTTTTATTTAAAAATAAATATTTTTTATTTTTAATAAATTTAAAATTAATATAAATATAAATATAAATATAATTTTTATATTAAACAATAAGTAAAATAAATCATTATCCATACCCAATGTACTTTCACTCACCAACCGATCCCAATACCGACCAACTTTATTGCAATTATAGCCTTATCTATTTTTATATTCATCACCAACCTTGTATGCATTTAATACCAATTATAGCGTTATCTACATTTATTTTTATATTCATCACCAACCCTCTCTCCATTGAGTAACAACCTTTTCTAAAGAGAATCTTAAAGTACTCTGTACCCTTGTATTGTTTAATATGAAGGGAATCTTAAAGTACTTTGTACCATTGTTTAATATGATTTTTTTATTAATAAATTATAGCATCTCGTCAAAAAAAACTTGAAGGTGCTATGTAATAATGTTTAATTGAAAGTGATGTACACCACTATCACTATGGAATATGAAGTTGGACATTATATATTTTAAGTATATGAAAAGTCGGAATTATATATGAAAATATTTGTAAATACTTTTAATATTCATGAGCCTTAAACTAAATGATATATGATTTTTATGATTTTTTTTTTTCTCTCTTAGTTGGGTAATGGAAGTCTTAGTGGAGTAATGGAAGTCGGGATGTTGGACAAGGGGGAGCGTGTTGCCTCGCCGCTTCCAATCACATTTTTTTGGGAGGGTGTGTGACGTGGCCAACCCACTCCGTAAAACACACATGTAAAGAATATTTACCACCTTTCATCTTTATGAAAGAAAGCTATGTGTTCAAATGCTTTGCTTTGGGATGAGAGACTTTGTTGTCCAACTTTTCTGTTAGGTTCAGGCTTCCCCTCAGGGGGGACAATTTTATTGGGCGATTGACACTGGGGGACTTGTATTCGGTGAAGAAGACGTAGGGTTGTGGAGTAGTTTGTGGGTTTCCTCTCTGGTTCAGGGGATGGATTTTTTCCAAGGCCATGGATTGATATGCGTTGGATTTTTAAGCGACCTCGCTTAAGGGAATGAAGCTCTTCAACTCATACATAGGTTGTTGCACAATTGAAAGGAGAAGAACTTGAGGCATGCAGTGGAGAACTTGGGGCATTGATGACAACTATAGTGATAGTCATTGTAGAAGCGAAAGGTGATAATAACCATCCTTGTCGATCAACATTGGGTTTATTTGTATATCCAATTACTTTGGTTTTGCTAATTTCTTTTCTGGTTCTGCTTTTATTTAGTTGGTGTTGGCCCATAATGTTTCAATTTCAAAGGGTGTGTGATGTGGATTGAATGTGGTTGACTCCGTGAAGTTGTTGGATCTTATCACGAATATTTTATCTTCCCTCCCCAATTAGCTATTTTTCTTTGGAAGTCACCTTAAACCTCTCTAGCATTATGGGGTTCTTTGGGCTTTACTTTTATTTGGTCTTCTCTTTTTCAATCCCTAGGGTTTCTAGGTGTTGTGGGTGAGAACTCTATCTTGGCCAGTGTTTCTCTAATGTAGTATGCCTTGACAATGAATGTGATTCCACTGGGGGTTTGGGGTTGGAGTCTTTAGGGCCAACCATAAGCCCAAGTTCTGGCCCAATATGTTGTAACCATTTTCCACTCCACCACTCCCCTTGAAATTCAAGAGGAAATCTGTCAGCTTGAAGCCTTGACCACCAGTGACCAAAAAACTTACTCCGAATAAGAAATTCAAGTTAAGGAAGCCAATTGAGTTACTGATACTAGTCACACCAGGGGAAGA
Source organism: Pinus albicaulis (assembly GCA_034641835.2). Taxonomy (NCBI): domain Eukaryota; kingdom Viridiplantae; phylum Streptophyta; class Pinopsida; order Pinales; family Pinaceae; genus Pinus; species Pinus albicaulis. The sequence continues at coordinate 1,139,224,618 of CM076583.1, read as the reverse complement.
CAAAGCCAATACCTAAACTCCATCACCATTCATTGGTAAATCAAGACACTCATAGGTAGGGTTCCGAAAGAGAAACATGAAGATTGCAATGATATAATCTCTTCTTTGAATGAAATCAAGCGAGTGCAACATTACCAAAATTCTTGTCTTCCTAGTTTAGATGCTCATGTCACTCGCCATGAAAGCCATCTACAATTTGAAATAAAACCCCTTGCACCAGCTCGAACAAGCACTCAAGACTCGGCCCTATTTACTTCATCTTACTCTTAATGTTATGCTTCACTACTTGGAAATTTTTTATTATATTTTCTATAGTCTTGTCTATTGTAGTTGTCATAAGTTTCTCAATACTAGTTGTTATCATTCTGTATTATTTGAACTCTTGTTTATGATCAACAAATATTGTTTTCTTTGAGATAGATTAAAACAAGACATAGTATGAATAATGATATTTTATTGTTATATAAAGAAATTTTAAGATAATATAATTTAGTTTATATATGAAAAATTAATTATTATTATTATATTATGAGAAATTATTTATTGTTATTATTATTATTATTTTAAGTTTTAAAAATATAATTACATAGATTTTTATATAGAAAATAAAATAAATGTAAACCTTAAACCAAATATTTAAAAAATAAATGAACGGTTATTTTTTAAATAAGTGAAGGATTATAGAAAGATATAATTATTTGAATTTTTTATATTAAAAAATAAAATAAATACAAAGTTCGAAAATTGGTTAGCTAGTGTGATTAGAAAGTTTTTTTTTTTTTGTAAGTTAGGTAGTACCTTTTCTATTTTCTATTTATAAATGCAGGACAGGCTACATTAAAATATATATACTTGGCCTCAACCTGCCCATAGGAAACCAGGTCTGTTGGCCTTCTTAGTGCTTTGTACGCTTGCCAAAATTGATATTGTCTCCTTATCCTATATAACACATTCACTAGCTGTCCTACTACTCCACCATGTTCAAGCAGATAACATAAAATAAGTTCAGGCATATAACATAACATGAGTTTCCATACTTCCAAAAAGACAAGATCCTATGAAAACTATAAAAACTATCCATCAGAAGATGAAATTGGGGCTGGATCCTTGGCATGCGATCCGGGCATGTCCACCTGTTGCATCTGTTGAAGCAGTTTCTCCATACGTTCCATCCTATCTTCCATTCTCTGAATGCGATCAGTTACTTGATATTGGGTAATTTTGATGTGCTGCAGGTGGCTTTCAATCTTCTCCAACAAATCTTTAAGGAAGGATTCTGTCTTTGGTTGCACTTTAAACTCTGGAGGATGTGCACTTTGGATTGCTTTAGCAAGGAGGCATTTCACTAACCAGTATGTATGAATGGTTTGGTTGAATAAACTGAGGCGACCTCGGGTGTTACCAGGATCATGAATAAAATCTAGAATGTCAGCTTCAGCCTCACTGTCTTCCATGTCTGTCTGCAGGTCTCTTTCCCAGCCACGGATTTGCATTCGGGTTGGAGAGGAATTGCCCAGAATGTAGTTCACTACGAGATTTTCCAAATGCTCTTGATTTGTTTTCCTTCCTCGTTTCTTTGGCTCCGGATCCTGCTGCACCTATTTCCCCTTAGCTGTTTCTGAGCAGAGGCCGTGTTTCCCCATGGTGCCTTGGTCCCTATTCAGGAGAACATACATACAAATAATAACCAGAGAAATAACAAGAGTACATTTGGTCCCTCTGTTTCCATTAATTCCAGTTTTAAAGTGCAGCTGCAAGCAATTCGTAGAGCAATTCCGCCATAAAACATTGCAGATAGAGCATGAACAGTAGAGAATTTTACAAACCCAAACAGTGGAGCGTAGAACCTTAGGGAAGATGGTAAACCTGAGTGCATGCGTAGGGATTGCTTGAAAACATAAATGGGTGCTACAGACCAGAAGGCTGGAGAGAAAAGAAAAAGCAAATGGCGCGAACTGACAAACCATGTAAACCCAATAAAACCCAGGATGTATGAAACCCGACAACCATAAAGTTGCGTCGTTTGCATGCCTGTTAAAAGGAAAGAAATGAACAGGATAATCTGGAAGACCAGGGTAGAACAAACCCCGAATAGCTTGAGGTCGCTTCGCCCAGGTAATGTGAGTTCTGAAACCCAAACAAAGGCCCCAAGGACATAGAAGGGGCAAACCTATACAAACAGTATAACGCTTCTGAAAAAGAGAATTTATGAATCTGTGACCGGAATTGGATAACACTATACCGAAACCGAGACAAGAAAATGAGGGGGGGTCCCGAAAACAGGGACGGACAGGGATTAGAAAGTTATATTAAGGATGAAAAGGTTTATATATATTATTTAATTAATTAAATTTTGAATTTTTTTTTAAAGATAGATGAAGGAGACAAATTATGTGATTTTTTTATATAAAAAATAAAATAAATATAAAGTTTGAAAATAGAGACATAAATAGATGGAAGAGTTTATATATAATAATCATTAAATTAAATTAATTAAATTAAATTAAATTATTCATCATTCATCATGTAAGAGACATTCATCATTAAATTATTCTAAAATTTCTGGTATCTCATTTTTAATTTTTTTAATGTAAACCTACCAAATATTAATGTATTTTTAACCTAATATCTATAAAAATATGTGGATTATGTATATAAAAATACATGGAACATGTATATTTATTTTGTAGTTAATATATTATATAAAATCTTTAATCTAGTGCGTAATTGTGTTAATTGAGATAATATTTATGAAAGATACATGTGTTATTTGATAATTCAATTTTCACATAACAATTTGGAATAAATAATTTAGGATTTTTTGTTATTAAAATTGCTTAGATTTATCTTTTAAGTTCTTTTTCATTAAAACATTTTATTTAGTATTTTATTTTTATTGTGTATTCAAATCATTAACAATTATAGTTTAGGAAAGAAACACACTGTTTTTTTTTCCATGTATGTTTGTTAAAGGTGTAATATTCTTTTGTTAATTTGATTAGTTAGATTTTAGACTTTTGTGATCTATAAGGATAAATAGATTGTTTTTCAGATTAAACACATCATTACGTTTTAGTCAAAAAATGACGTTTCGAACTATCTAATGTGGTTTATCTTTAGGACAAAGGTGAAAAAATCAATCTATCTAAATGTTTAAATAGTAGAGATGCATCTAGTTCCAGAGTTGGTCGTTGGGAATTAGCCATTATGAATTAGCTCTTAAGAATTGGTTGTTAAATTATTATTTTTATTAAATTAAATTAGTATATAATTACAGAATATTATATTATATTATTATCCACTTTTAAGGTCACGGACAAACCATAATGAAATAATCTTAATAATTAAAATTAAGTTTAGTAATGTTCAAAAATTAGTTTTGGATATTATTGTATTAAAATATCGGAGAATATTATAACAGGAAAGTTAAAAAGATTGGAGACTTAAAAATTAAACAAATAAAATAATAATAATAATAATATATTTTTTTTTTAAATAAAAATTAAAAAATTTACTATATATATAGATAGATGTAGAAAGAAAAAAACGAAAGAGAGGGAGGGAATCCAACTCCTATTTAATTTCCAATCATCATCTCTGTTAAGATTAATGACATGCTTCTTAATATCAATGGCCTCTCTTGGCTTCCTATGATGGAAGTGATCAACCCTTGTGATAACCCGAGAATCCTCAATGTAGACGTGGTGTTTGGATTTTACTGCATGTTCAGCTAAAGCTAACAAACAAGAATGATTGTGCTTAATGTTTGTTGCATGTTCTTGGATTCTTTGGTTAATGGAGTGACCAATTTCCTCAATGTAGGTAATCCCACACGAACAAGAGGTTGGGTAGACCCCTTTCATGTCTTTAGGGTTTACTGGTGATATGAAAGGACTGTATTAGTTTTGTTGTGCTAAGTGTCTTTTCAATTTATAACATGTGCATACTTGTCTCATTAGTTTTCTTAAGGATTGAGGATTTTAACCATGAATTGTAGATGATTTTAGTGAATTAGAAGCATGAAATAAGAACAAATAACACTTAACAATAGTGTAAAACAGAGAAATTAAACACCACATGAAATTTACACAGCAGGCATGATGAAGCAGTTCACCCCTCCTGGGCTGCATTTGTTGGTCCAGTTCCCAATGGCATGTCCATCTTTCATTATGCTAAAAAAAATTCAAATACATGTAGTTACAAGCCTCTAATGGATGTTTTCTCTGCACCAATGGATCTAGAATGCTCCAGTTACTCTAGAATGACTCTTCATTTACTCTGAATGGGCGAAAATTGAGTCTCCTACTCATTTTCTGAGTTACATCTAGAAAAAATCCACTAAAAGTGGAGGACTCCACTTAACTGGAGTCAAAATAGTGGATTTTGCCTTAATTAGCACTCACACTAGTCCTAACCGCCGACATCACCATAGCAATAAATGGTTAGTGCTTGGGTGGACACATGCCAACCCAAACCACGCGGTGACTACAACCGCAGGAGGAACCCATGGCTTGAACCCCGGTTTGAACTCTGTGTTAATCTTATCCGCGCGGAGAAATGGGGCGGTAACCATTGCATGTTATAACACGACATAAAACTTGTGGAGTTGTAATAACTGTTGGAGGTTACATTATTGCAACAGTTAATGTTTTTTATGTGACCAACCTTCGAGACTGCTAGTGGGTTGGGACCACCAAACTGCTGGCAGGTTGGGACCATTGGCAGTCCCAACCCCCAAACGTTAATGCAATATAACATAAAGAAAAGACGACAGCTATAGAGGTTAAGATATTCATGTGGCTTGGGCGGTTGGATGGGTGCATGCTCTGCCAGTGGTCTAGGGTTCGACTCCTGTAGCCTCCACAATAATTTTACATAGTGGTTCAAGGGCCACATGGCAGCCTCAGGGCTAGCCACGTGGCGCCTTCCAATTGGCCTACAAAAAACAACGTACAACCCTTCAACCAATAATATCGCGCAACTTGTCAACTATTGATTGGCCCAGAGAAAAGGAATATTCTTCAGAATATTCCTTTTTGCTGACTTTGAATCCACCCTATTGACTGGGCATGCCAGTCAACCCTGTCGCAAATTTTACATGTTTGGGAGTTCGATCAAAACGTGATATATCCCTCATACGACATCGGTTTTTTGAACTGTTCACAGCGCCCGAATCAGGAAGATGATATCTACAAAACCATCCTAGTTTCAACCCAATCCTGTAACTTTCAATTTTGAGCAAAATTTATGAACTCCTGATCACTCCTCCCCATTGGGAAGATTTTGGACCCCAAAAGACTTGATTGCCTGTTTAGTACATGAGGGTATAACTCCCTCACCTTTCCATCCTCCATCCGCTTTTCCTTACTTGGTTTAGTGTCTTTGAGCCCAACTCGAAGGTAGTCAACACTTCCCCTCTTAGATGCTCTTGTCCTCCTGTCAAGAATTGTATCTTCCTTGAGCTCATCTAGAAATTCTGGTGAGAAATCTTCAATAGAAGGTAGTTGAACATCACTTCCTTGATCATCGATCAAAGGTGGCTCATAAAAACATAATTTTTCAACATTAACAATTGATAAATGCGAGTTTGGTCACTCGATAGTGTGATAAGGCCAATAACCCTCCAAACTAAGTGTTGGAACAGGGTGTCCTAAAGCTGCAAATTTTGTTCATTTTTGTATATTTTTGTAATATTTAGTCTAACGCAGGGGTTTTGGGGTGGATCAAATCTAGTAATGCATTATAATGGGTCAAGGGTAAACCAAGAATCCACAAACCACGATTTGTGGACCATTGGATGCATAGGCTAAATCAGTATAAATAAATAAACCTTTTCTGAGTCATAGGTAGAAAAGAATAGAGATCGATGATAGATGCGAATAGTTAGATCTGTTTGGGTTGCTAGGTTAAGGACTCCTACTAGTTGTGTGCACGGAGATCCTCAGTCCTGCTGTGTGCGTACCCTACTGGCTATGTGCGCAGGCTGTGTTGGATTGTATTGGGTTTTGGAGGCTAATATATGCGAATATGGTTAGAGTACCTCTACGTTATTTGAGTTTATGTATTACTGTTGATGCAAATTGTTGAATCTGTTACACTTACTATTGGTTATTCGTTGTTGCTGTGGATCTATCTTTATTACAATACGAAGTATTACTGTGATATATTGTCATGCGTTTATGATATTACCTGTGATAGTACTGATGTGGAAGTGCTGATTAGATCTATGACTGATAGTAGCTCTGTTAACTGTGGACTATACTAATTAGTGAACCTACGAATCGATCTGTTTTATAGCTAGCGATATAAGTTTGTAACTAGATCTATTAAATACGAAGCTAGTAAGCTAGGAATGCAACTCTGCTTGACTTACCTACTCTCTCTTAGGGTGCGGAAACCTAGTTCCAGCACCCTCCCATAATGCTTCGGGTGAGACTTTGGCCTGCGCAAGCAGGTCACTGTTGAAAGGGCGAGTAGTATAGGGGTTTGTTGGCAAACCTTAATCTCCAAACTTGGGTCAGGACCCCTCGAGCCAACAAATGGTTCTGTTGCCGGGATCGGGAGCATTTTGAGAGAGAGATTGGGTAATGCCAAGAGAATATTGGAAACCTGAGAAGAAAGAGATTGAAAAGTGGTTCGAAAAACAAATTTAGGAATTTACAATAAAAGAGAATCACAGCACAAGGTTGACGATAGAAAAGTGGAAGAATAAGTACATTTTCACAGAGATCTATGAAATTTTCTTTGTGACATTTGCGACCAAGCTTTAGGAGTGGCTTGCAAGGCTTATATATTTCTAGAAGTGTTGGAAGGATGAATGGATCACGCAGTGGACTCCAGAGTTGATCCAACAATTAGAAAATACTGATAACACCATCACTCGTAGGGTTGATCACTGGGTGGACGGTGTGCTAGGAGGGTTTGTGACAGAGTTTGCCATTGATCAATTTGTCTCCTATTCTGAAGCAGAGGGAAGGTTCTTGAAGGGTCTCCGGGGTAAGTTTCTGAAAACCTTACCATTGCTGATTAAGATATTACTGTACGAAAAGAGCATTCTGTGTAGCCACACGGAGTGAATGAGCTTCGATCAAAGTGAGGGTACAACGTGCAGTGGTAAATACTACAAAACTAATCAAGAAGGAGATGGATTTGTCTATAGTCCAGTAAGAAATTCTGTTGCGCAGAGCTCTCCATATACGCCATAGTCGAACCCTCATAGGAGTAAGAACTCACCACCTCCACCACCAAAAGACAATATGGCCTCCCACATGAAGCTACCCACCTTTAAAGGCGCAGGGGATGAAGACATGGATCGGTTCTTGTTTGTCGCAGGGTTGGTATGGAATGCACATAATGTAGCTAGTGACGCGGTAAAAAGAGCGCAACTATCCCTTGCCTTTGAAGGGAGAGCCTTGGACTGGTACATCGGATACATCGACCAACATGCGAATGCAACCATTGAAGAGATTAAAAGCACCTTGAAACAGCAGTTCAAGAAGCCCAAGTCCTACTCTCATATAGTGAATGATCTGAAGGATATCAAGCAAGGACCATCTGAATCTATATGGGAGGTTGACCAACGGTTAAAGAAGGAAATTAGAGAAGGAGGATTTCTGTACGATGATAGGAAGCACATGGAGTGGTTCATTGCTATGCTTCTACCCCACCTACGCGTGCTAATGGGACATCAAGCCATTGAATCACAGGAAAAGGCCTTGGAAATTGCGATGAAGCTAGAAGATGCGCTAAGAGATGATACACAGTTAGGAGTGTAGCAAATTTAAGGCAAGCTAGAAGTAATGCATATGGAGATCCAGAATATGTGGAAGGAGCGAGGAACATAGGCTAGCCCTGAAAGATGGTGCATACGGTGAAGGGTGAATGGACACACCAAGGATAACCGTCCTCTGCTAGCAGACTACATACAGGTTGGGGGACCCAGTCCGTTGCAACCTAGGGAAGCTGCAGGACCAAGTGGACCGGTGCTTTGGTGTGATTATTGTTGCATTGCTAGGTTGCACGATACCAACCACTGTCCCCGCCTTGCTACATATGTCCCAAAAATAAAGCAACAATGGTGCAGGTTCCGTAGATCTGTAGGCCATGACGAATAGAACTGTCAGACGTATGATTTGATGATAGATCAAGGAAATCTATATAGGGTACAGTCGGATCCATCCTCGCCAAGATCCCTCTCGGGCATCGGTGGCTCCCCAGCTCGAGGCAGGGGAGGAGGCTAAGGTGGAAGCATGGGTAGAGGGAGAGGACAAGTGATTTTCTATAATTGTGGGGAAATAGGGCACTTTGTAAGGGACTGTGTGAACCCTGCGAGACAATCCTGCAGATACTGTAAACAGCTAGATCATGCGATTGAAGAATGCCCGATTTTGATGGCCAAGATGCAGGAGAAGCAACAGACACCTACGTAGAATATACAAAGGGTCAAGGTGGAACCTTGAGATGAAGGACCAAGTTTTAATGTTATAACATGCAGCGGCATGGCCACCGGAGGAGCTATGGAGAAGGTTGAGGTGGAGCCTCTCATCCGTAAAGCAGTTGTTAAACAAGAAGGTTTAGAATTACAAAAAGAAAAGGAAACCTTTGTCGCAGCTCACCAAGATTTTGCTAAGGCTGAGGCACTACTCCTCACACCCGTGCAAACCCCAAAGCAGATGATGAGGTCAAACCATTCCTGTAGGCATGTATGAAGTTGTTACGCAACCAAAGGGCCATAGAAAACCTCCAAGCCTTGATAGACAATTGTGCAGAAAATACAACCCTAGATATGGAAATTAAGGATGTGCACAAACTATATAAGCATAAGAGATGCACTGGTAGGGAGATGTGGTTGACCGCATAGATCGGTGATTACAAAATGGATCAGGTCATTCTAGACTCAGGATCATATGTGAACATACTACCTAAACAAACTTGGCAGCGAATGGGAGAACCTAAGTTGGAATGGTCCACTATCCAGGTGCGCATGGACAACCAACAGAATATCATCCTGTTGGGGAGACTATCAAAGATCATAGTAGATATCGCAGGAGTTAAGGTCTGGGCTGAATTTGAAGTCATTCAAATTGTAGAAGATGCAGACCCTTACCCAACACTCCTAGGATTGGACTAGGCCATAGATATGGGCAGTATTATCAACTTAAAAAAAAAAAGCATGGTGTTTGAAAATGAGGGAACATGGGTGATAGTACTGCTAGATCCCACAGAAGGAGAGAGGTACATAGAGCTGGTGCATGAGGAAGAAGAGGTGATCACATCTATCAATTAACTGCGAGGGATGAAGACTGGATCAATCCTACGACCGATGGTATGCTTTGTTGGGAAAGAGATAGCGAATGCTTCTATGACTCCAAAGAGGAAATGGAAAATTGGAAAAATCGGCTGCATGATGTCTCTGCGCTTCGCTGCCTGTGAATTACAAGGGACTTCCACTGCATATCTTCCGAGGTAAGAGAACTGCGCTACTTTGATGGTTCCGGTAGTATAAAAGAGTTTTTGTGAACATTCGAAGCTAAGGTGCCCAAAGAACGAAGGTTATGGGCCCTTAATCTAGCCATGCACGCAACACCTGCAAGATGGTGGGACATGCATAAGGGGGCATTCCAGGAGTGGGAGGAATGTCGGGATATGATGGTCCTACGATTTGAGCCTCTGTTCGACGTGTGTGTAAAGACATTTCTTGGCCTAAGGGATCCGCACGAACATTTGTTCACTTGGATGGAGAAATGGTGTGATCCTACTACAAAATAATGGGTTCACTTGATTATTCATGCCTTGGGACAAATTCCCACCGCATGGTACCTAGATGTGGAGCTACATCAACGCACCCACCAGTGGGAAACCTTAAAGGATGAATTTTTGTGGACAATCGGGTTAACAGGAGAATTAGAGGCGCTTGATGAAGCTCTGCAAGATATCGATACCTTTGTATTTGGTGAATCCAGCCCCTATGCAACATATGAGATACCCACATGGGAAACGCAGATGCAGGATATTGTCAATTGTCGCAATATAAATATAGAAAAGTGCAATGAGGATCTGTGCAATATCTCTATCCCAGAATCAGAGGGGGAGCACGCAGTTGCGGGACCTCCATTACAAAATGTGGATGTGACAAAGCCTCTGAAACTGCAGGAAGTCAACATTGGCACGACAGAGCAGCCTAAGTTGGCTAAAGTTGGGGACTACTGGGATGATGACTCTGTAAGAAAAGTTGTTGAATTTCTCACAGAATATCAAGACTTATTCCCAACCAAGTTTTTAGAGCTCACAGGAGACCTAGGGGTTATGCGCATCACGCTAAAACCAGATGCACGCCTTGTAAAGCAGCGACTGATCCGGATCTTGGGGGGAGGTCCCCAAGATCTAAAAAGTTGAAATGGATCTGACAAGATTTGCAAAACTATAATGCCAGAAAAAAAAAGAGAACACAAAGAGAATAAAACCACAAAGAAACTTGTTTTATTAAAACAGAGAATAACTGTAGAAGCTACATTGTGGCGGACAATCTATCCTTTTACAAACTGAGGCTTGTTATTTATAGCCTTTTTTGAGTTACAATACCATGTGTAGATACCATAGGCCAATACCATGGGTAGATACCACTTAAAATACCATGGGTAGATCCTATGTGTGGATGAGTACCATGGGTGGATACATACCATGGGTCACTTACAATACCATGGGCGAATAAATATCATGGGTGGATGAATACCATGGGGCTATTCCCTTTACAATACCATGGGTAAATTCCATGGGTGGATGGATAACATGGGTGGATGAATACCATGGGTGGATGGCATTTTCCATTCAGACCATTCCTCCCTCCTTCAGAAGCAATGGTCCCCATTGCATGAAGTTCCCTCCCGAGAAGCCTTTTTTGAATATGAAGAGCCACTGAAGAGAAGGGTTTTGTGTAGTTAACCCTTAACAGTGATGAATGAAGATATGAGGGTAGAGATACCCTGTAATGCTTGTGACCAACTGTGATATTGAGAGTGTGCGGCCTGGAAAATGGACTTCGATGAAGTGTGGGTTTTTGGATGACCCAAAGCCATGACAAACGAAGATCCGGATAGAGATACCTGTAATGCTTGCGACCAGGGTTTGTGTGACTAACGGTGTGAGGCCCCAAGGTCTAAAAAGTTGAAATGGATCGACAAGATTTCAAAACTAGAATGCGAGAGAAAAAAAAAAGAGAACCTGAAAGAGAATAAAACCACAAAGAAACTTGTTTTATTAAAATAGAGAATAACTGTAGAAGCTACATTGTGGTGGACAATCTGTCTTTTTACAAAGTGAGGCTTGTTATTTATAGCCTTTTTTGAGATACAATACCATAGGTGGATACCATGGGCCAATACCATGGGTAGATACCACTTACAATACCATAGGTAAATCCCATGTGTGGATGAATACCATGGGTGGATACATACCATGGGTCACTGACAATACCATGGGCGAATAAATATCATGGGTGGATGAATACCATGGGTCGATGCCATTTACAATACCATGGGTAAATTCCATGGGTGGATGGATAACATGGGTAGATGAATACCATGGGTTGATGCCATTTTCCATTCAGATCAGCGACCTTATTGGCTGAACCCCAAGTATAAGAAAAAGGTTACAGAAGAAATCGATAAAATGCTCGTCGCAGGTATTGTCGAGCCGATTGAGTAGTTAGATTGGGTAAGTCTGATGGTGGTTAAGGAAAAGAAAACAAAGGGAGAAATACGAATCTATGTGGACTTATGCAAGCTAAATGACGTCTGCGTACATGACCCCTTTCTGACACCATTCTTCGATGAGATCCTGGATAGTGTAGGAGGCCATGAAGCGTATTAATTCACTGACGGGTTCTCAGGATACCATCAAATTAGAATCACGCCAAAATATTGCAGCAAAAATACATTTTCCACTAAAAGAGGATCCTTCCAGTATACCGTAATGTCGTTTGGACTAAAAAATGCCCTTGCTATCTTCTCGCGAGTAGTTGTCACGGTGTTCAAGGAATTCATCCACAAATTCCTGGAAGTGTATTTTGATGATTGGACTGTCTTCGGCTTAGTAAAGACGCACGTTTTGAATCTATGCATGATGTTGGATGCCTGCCGGAAACACCAAATTTACCTAAATATTAAGAAATGTATCTTCTGTGTACCCTTTGGAATCTTGCTCGGACATATGGTTTGCCAACAAGGGTTGATGGTGGATCTTGCAAAATTGGTCGTTATCATCAATCTGGTAGTGCCTACAATTGAGAAACAACTATGTTCGATCCTTGGACATATGGGCTACTACAGAAAATTCATTCAGGGATACGCACATCTCACAACACCTTTGGAAAAGCTGCTTAAGAAGGATGTTTCATTCCTTTGGGATGACGAGTGCCAGAAGAGCTTTGAGCTACTCAAGGAAAAGATGGTATCTGCACCTATTCTTATTTTTCCCAATTGGGAAAAGGTATTTCATGTTCATGTTGATGCTTCGGGGATTGGCCTGGGAGTATTCCTTACACAGCTTGGCGTCGGAGACATTGATCACCCAATCGCATTTGCTAGTCAAAAAATTTTGAGTGAGGAGTGCAATTATGCCACCATGGAGAGGGAAGGGTTGGCCATGAAGTATTGTCACTATCTGTTAGGAGGACACTTTAAGATGTTTACAAATCATTCGGCTTTAAAGTACTTGGTGATTAAGCTTGTGTTGGGGGGGGAGGGGGGGGGGGGGGGATGTGCAGATGGCTATTGATGTTTCAGGAATATGATTTTGAAATCATAGTCAAGCCAGGGAAGTTGAATGGTGCGCTGGATCACTTGTCCCAAATCGAGGCAAGTGAGGAACCCACTAACTTGGAGGCAGGATTTCCTGATGCGCAAATTTTCACCATTAAGGTCATTGATGCACACTTCACTGATATCATTCAATTCCTAACTATAGGCATGGCACTTGCAAAATATTTGGTACAAAAAAAGGAGTTGGTTAACCGGGCGACGGATTTTACCATTATCGTAGGTCATTTATATAAACTAGGAACTAGTGACATACTGCACAGATATGTTATGGGGCATGAAAGGCATGCTATCTTGGCAGACTCTCATGAAGGCATAGAAAGAGGTCACTATGCAGACAAGGAAATGACACAAAAGATCTTGCGGGTTGGGCTATGGTGATGTAGAATTACATTTGGAGGAATAGGCTCAGACTGCAGCCGGTGCGTTGGGAGCGCAGGAGGTATGCTGGGAGCGCATGAGGCATGCTCAAAGAGTAGGGGTGCGCTGGGGGCGCATGAGGCATGCTCAAAGCGCAGGGGTGCGCAGGGAGCGCAGGGGTACGCTGAGCACACCTAAGGTGTGAAAACTAGCCATTGGAATAGTCAAATTGGGTAAAAAGAAAAAATTACCTTTGGATGGGGCGAGTGGATGACATTTAATGAGGTGACTTCTGGAGATTTTTTACTGTTTACTTGATGGTAAGTTCCACGTGAAATCTACCCTAACGTTGGGTGATCACCAAAGCTATAAAACAGGTGGGCTAAATCAGACAAGGGTTCCATATTGCTTGAATAGCTCGTACTTGGAATGTTTGTCCTAGACGAATTTGTGTTTTTGTGCCTATAGCATCTCTTTCATGTCTGAGCAACCTGCTCCCTCTGACAGTAGCAATCCTGATTTTGTCTTTCGCGCCAGGATGATGGCTACAAATCTTGTGGAACCATCAGAACCAGTAATCTCAGTAGAACAAGGCACTGAGGAAGTGGTGGAGACACCCCAGTCACAAAGAAAGGCAAGGAAAAAGTAGAAGTCTCAGGGAAGCCCCCAAAACCCTCAAAATGGGTTGGGGGTAAGCCTCATACTTCCTCGTGGAACGTAAAATCCCTGAAGGCAACACTGCAGGCGCGTGCTTCTCAGGAGGAGGCCCAACCTGCCGACCCGATCAACTGGTTACCTCTCTTCGTTCAGCTGTGCAGGACCTCGACACGCACGCCGAAGAACCTCGATGGCATGATCACTTATTTGCAGATGCCGCTGACCCCGGGAGAGGTCCCTATCATTGGTGAACCTGTTGCGAAGCTTCACAAGATCAAATTCGACGATCACGACTTGGTCAGTTTGGAGGCCTTCCCTGAGCTGGCGCCTGAATTATACCTTGACACAATTCAGGCAGACAATGGGATTAAAATTTTTCCTCAGCACTGGATTCGTGGATTGGCTGGGTCTGGGCTCCTGAACTTGCTAAGGATGCCACACTTTGGTCACTACAACGTCATGGATAGGCTAGCCTGACAATTGCTTGCCCTAATTCATGATGGCTGCTTGTGGATCTAGGACAAGATCCCCATTGACAATGCACTAGTTCACAGAAATACTGGCCTTCCCATGCACGGCCCCAACCCTCTGGAGCTTGTGGGTAAAAAGTATGAGGCGGAAACTTCTGAGTATGTGCGCAAGAACTACCATGTGGAGTGCAATACTCAGGGTTTTATAATCAAGTCCATCAGTGAGCAAGGCACATAGTTGGGCACAATGTTGTTGGTGTGAAAAAAGATGAGAAAATGTCAGGTCACCTTTATCCCAGCTTACGTAATTCAGTTAGCAGGCCAATGCGGGAAAGAGGTATGTTTTAATTGGGCACAGTATTTGTGTGATGAGTTTCTGACTAATGTCTGCGAGTCCCAAGAGCAGGGCCACGCCTTTTGTTATTCATGGTTACTTGTAATATCCCAAAATAGAGAATGCAGTAATAATTCACACAATATAAGAACTTACAACAAGATAAACAATAAATCTAAGTACAAATCAGAATATGCAGAAAGAGCTGAGCCATTTTATTATATTGGAGATGATTAGTTACACAAGTACAAAATATAGGTATATATAGCCAAAAAGATGAGCTAGGATCACCCTGAAAACATGCATACAATAGGTACAACGTAACTGGAGAGGCTCTGCAGCAAATACTTCGTTGTCCCTTCAGCAGAATATAAACATAAAGTTGCAGGCTGAAAAGGGAAATGCAGATCTACTGAAAACTAGAGCTCTGATGATGCCAAGATTCAAGATCTGGGCAATGTGATGGATTCCAAAGATAACCCAGAAAGGATTTTCTAGATCTACAACTTTGGAAAATCACCTCCCTAGGATTTGATCCTTGATCTGCTGGGAAATATAGATCTGAAGCTAGATATAAATAATAGATGGTTGAAATGTGTGCTCATATCAGATCTATGCTTAAAGGGTTTATCCCTTCATTATATTTATGAGCTGACAGCTATAGATCTACCTTCTCAATCCTCCAATGATGAATTCAGCTATTGCAACACAGCTGCTAACAGAAACTGCACTGTGAGTGAAAGAGAGGCCTTCTGCCTGCTGAAAAATGTTGCAATAAGCTCCAGGCTTATGGTCAGACCGATGGCAATGTGGAGGAATGATCCTCTACTGGATTGCTAGATGAAGTAATAGCAACTTCCTTCCTCCTTTCAGATCTGCAATATGGACAATGTTATTCCTGAAGGGAATACTTCTGCTAGGAGGTCAGTAAATTTTTTCCTGATGCCAGATATGAAATGTGGCTATGGGATTGCTAATATATAAGCCCAATTTATGGGAATAATCCCTTACCTTGTTCTCTAGCTGAATTACTGAAGACAACTTCCACCTTCCAAACTGATCTTCAGAAATCTGCAGATTTCTGAATATGAATGTTTTGCAGAAAGTAGAAAAAGGAAATGGCACTTAAAGCCTGATGTATAATGAAGTACAATCCTCTTCCTTAGAGATCACTCAAAGAAAGAGGTAGGATTACCGCCCGGTGACACCCTGTGCTAAACAACACCTGTAATCTCTGCTAAACAGCCCAAGAATGCAGTGGAATGTCACTTGACAATTCCAGATCTAGAAGATCATACATCAAATAGTCCAAGATGAATTTCACCTTTGGCTTCATCTCCTTTATAATGTTTGAGCCATCCCAAGCCTTGGACCTAATCTCAACTGCGCAGTCTCATGTGGAAAATATCCTCCAAGTGGAACTGCACTGTTTGACCAAATCAACCAAACAGTCTAGGTGCAATGTACACCTCCACCATCATGTGTGCTTTATGTTTGCGCTCAACCTAGTCTCCTAAATTGAGTTCATTTAATTGTCAACCAGGGTTGGTAAACTGCTGAAGTGTGGTGCACTATATGTGCCTAGGTGTTTGTTTCTTACTGCATTGTGTCTAGTGTTTTATGATGTTTTTATTTTTTTATGGCTTATGTTCATAAGGGAAAGAACTAAATGCTTGAAAGAAGTTACCGGGTTAAAACACAGAGTAGCTTCAAATTATTGATACAAATTACAAATGCAAAATACCGAAACAGAACCAAACCTAAACTATGACTTAGCAAAATACAAAGCTTGATAATGACTTCAAGAAAATAAATCAGGACATGACCTTAACTTGTCCAATTCATTCATTAAAGATTTTTTGGAAGAGCTTGAGAAATGGGCAGTTAAGTGTAAATGAAGTTCTCCTAATTAAACAATCAAACAATCAACTTACAATGTTACAACATCTCATCCATGATTAAATGTTTATTGAAACATATTTGGAAAATAATATTTGTAACATCATAAGATCTCTACTCTAAAACTAGCTCCTAATTCTATTTTGCAACTTAGTTTAACACCACTAAACCTCACTCAAAAGTTATAGATTTCCTTTTAGAATAGTCTTTGAGGAAAGGCTTGTTTGTGAAATGGTAAAAAGGTTGCAAAAGTACTCCAGGCCTTAGACTGATACTATCTTCTGTCCAAATGATTATGAGTTAATATAGGTTTGGAACAAAAGAAGTTTTGTAAATAATGAAGACCGTGGTATTTAAGTTTAACAAATAATGAAATTTAAAATGCAATGGATGGAAACTAAACTTGGAATGTAAATACAGTGAGCTAAGCTAGAACTGAACTAGGGTGCTATTAGTCTATAGTGAATAGTGCTAAACTAAAAATCCATTATCAAACTTGAAACGAAATAACAGAGCATGAACTATATGCAATTTTCCTCCGGAGTGCTCTAACTAAGTTATCATGCAATTAATCTATGGGATTCTACAACCTATTTCGTTCATCAAGAATGGTATTTTGGAAGAGCTTGTTAGAACAATCCTGGCTGTACAATTCAATGCAATTGAATACAAACATAAGAACTGAAAGCAAATACAATTAAAAACTAAGACATCACAACTATTTCCTACTCATTGTTATGATGTTTTGGAAGAGCTTTTGAAGAGTAATATTAGCTATGCTACTCAGTGTAAACAAGAAACTGAAACCTACAGTATCACAGTTATGCCTTAGTCATCATAATGATATGTTGGAAGAGTTTACTAGAGTAAGTTTAACTGTGATAATGAACGAAAGGAATTGCAAATAAAATCTATAACACTACAGCCATTTCTTATTCATTGTAATGATGTTTTGGAAGAGTTTCTTAGAACAAGTATAGCTATAATGATTAATGAAATTAACTATAAACGTAAACTTCAAAAACTTGAAAACGAACTAAGATACCTATCTAAATTGCAAATGTAAAGCTGCTCAGGAGGCAGGAGCCCTCTACCACCAGAGTAGCACGAAATCTAGCTCAAGATCAACTCAACGCGTTCAAAGAAATGTTGTCTTCTTCATTAAAGGAAAATAACTTAAAACAGAGTATTCTCGGACTTCAGAAATATAGCAGTCAATCCACGAAATCTAATCAAAATCTAACACTTGTCTCTCGGTTTCCCGAGTTACATTTATAGAAAATATTCATAACAGAACTTGAGATAATACGGGGATCATTGTCTTTTCATATCAAAATCGGACTAGAACTCTAAAGGTGGCACGTAAAATGACAAAGGACATCTGGACTGTCCTTGTCCTATTAGGAGTCTGTCTCCTTATGTGAGTTCCCACGTACAAAACCACGTCCAGAATTCCGTTCAATCTTCATGGTGAGAAACAAACGTTGAGGACATGATGTGGAATAACCCATGTGTGGCTTTTCCTGAGAGGACACCTAGAACATGCTTGAATGTGAAGACAGCTGCAGAATTGGCAACTAGCTACGGAATGTCTGCATTCTGTAGCTAGTTTCAGTTCAAAATGTATTACAATGACAAAATCACAAAACTTAGTAAGTTAGCCATGATATTCATTCTTAAAGCAATTTTAACTAATTTCATTGATCATTTGAGCCTGGGATAACAATGGACAAAAGAAAATGGAGTGAAGTATGATGGAAGAAAGAACAATCTTGGGGCTCAACATACCCCCACTGCTGACTTCTTGCATGTCCTCATGCAACTTATTCCATAAACTCAGAGACTTCTGCAAGAACATCCAACCCTCTTCTTCTTCTTTGCTTGGAAGTTAAAGGCCTTCTGGGCTTCCTGATGACTAACTTGAATCTTAAATTGGTAAGTGCCCCGATTAACTTCTTGTTCCTTTTTTTCAACTTTTCATTAGCTTTTTCCACTTTTTCCATTTGTAGAGACAGGGTTGAGTTCATACTGGTTTTTAGTTTAACTTGTTCCTTCAGAATATCATTCTCAGTCCTGATATGTCTATTAAGTACTTCCAGCTCGTACCTATCTCTTCTTAACACATCTATTTCGGACAGTGGAGGACTAGGGGTTCTATCTCTACTCTCTGAAGCTTTCCTTTCCAATGTTTCAACATAGTTATAAATTTCTTGCTGTGCAAGGTCAATTTCAGGGGCTTCTTCATCAAAATCTTCTTCAACATCTTCTTCAATAGGTGTTTCTTCATATTCTATGTTTATCACCCCGATTTGTTTAATCTGTGTTTTCCTTAGTTCCCCCCTGAGTCTATGGCTCCTTCTCGGCTGGGATGGTCCCTCTCCTTTTTCTGTGGCAAATTTTCTGATTACCCTCTCTTCCTCAAGCTGTCTCTTAATCTGAGTCAATTTCTCAGAGATTATTTCTTCACTGCTTTCTTGAATTGCTTTATCAGTTTCAATTTTAGAGGCTCTCCATTTTCTGCTTCTCTTTGTAGGCTGATGTTTAGGTGAAGGCTCTTTTGGTTCCTCAAAGTGATTTCTCACCAAAAAATTATCCCAATTATCCCCTATTTTGCTCAAATGATGCTCAATCAAAATCTTGACTAACCCATGGTGATATAAGGTTGTCTCTAGAAATTGAATTCTCTTTTGGACACTTGAAGCCATTTTCTTTAAACTTTGAAGCAAGAAATAGGGAAAATTAAGCTCTTCTTCTAGGAAATTCATTATCAACCTAATATGGTAAACATAGAAAGTACCATATCTACCTTCATAGGTGATAAATTTTTGTAGGATAAGCAACATGTTTCTCCATTTATTCTTTAATGCAGAGCTTGGAATTCCCTTTTTAAACACAGTGACATCCATACCTGGTGACTTGAGGATCTGCTTCCATGATTCATTATGAAATTCTCTGTTCTTAAAACATCTTTCTCCATGTCTAGGCAATCCTGTTGCTTCTGCAATAAAAACCTCTGTGACAGTGAATTTAATGTCTCCAACTTCAACCTCGGCTCCTTTGAATGACCTTGCAAAAATTTTAGTAACTTCTTTGTGGAAGCCATTAAATTTTTCAAGGAATTGCAGCCATCCTGCTTGTTGCAACATTTCTCTGCTTTGAGGGTATCCTTCTAGGTATTTTGTGCCCACTGGTTCAGTTCTCACGATGAGGCCCATAATTTCTTCTTCAATCTTCAGATTAGTACTCTTTCTGCTCACGGAGACAATGAATTCAACCTTCAAATTAATACTCCTTTGCTTCACGGTGACAGTGCTTCAATCTTCAAACTGATATACCTCTGCTTCACGATGACAATGGCTTCAAATTTCAAACTGATATATCTCTGCTTCTTGGTGACAGTGGCTTCAACTTTCAAACTAATATATCTTTGCTCACGGTGATAGAGATACCTCTGTTTTACAGAATGAAATGATGAAGGGTTGGCTACGGGATGGAGTAATAGGGAGTGGTTATGGAACGAGTTAATGAAGTGAGGTGAAGAAAACAAATCAATGAGTGAAAAGACCGTGGAGATATTTTGCAACGGATTCAAAAATCATCATTAAATGATTTGGCTGGGTGACGTGAGAGAATCAATCACTTCAGCATTTTAACTGCTTAGATTTTTAAATGATGATCGAGTATAGGATTTGAAATGAAGGATTTTTATCCAAAGTTTTGCGGAGTGTATATTTGGCATGATCAATAAAAATAATCAAAACAACTTTTCGAATGATTCATAACTAGACTATGCTAAAGTTTTTCATGATATGCCATTATAATCAGAACTTTTTACCTTTTCTTTTCATCTGCTTTTTGTGGTCTTTATATGATTTTTTCTCCTCTGGAAATCATTACTTTGTGAGTCTTCATAATCCTTCTTGATTTTTCTTGTTCATGGATATACAGGATCATCTTGTTGCAATTCAAATGTCTGCTGATCAGTGCCTTCAGGATCTGTAGCTGCGGAATGACTGTCTGGCTGCGAAAAGTCTTATTAGCTGCAGAATATCTGTTTAGCTGCATAATGTACCTGTAGAGAACTTTAATCATGGAATGGAGTGGTTTGGAATATAAGTGGAATATTATATGGAATGAGTGAAGATAGATGATGAAATATGGTATAATGGGATATGTATGAAGTGAATGATGGAGTGGGATGGATTACAATTTATGAAATGGAGTGGAAAAGTATAAGAAATGGCCTACAATTCATGACATGTGTTATTCAATTGCAGAAAGACATCAAACTTTAAATTTTGATATGGAAATGAGGTGGATGAAGTATGGAATGAGATGAATGAAATATGGAATGAAGTGAAGTATGAATGAATGAATGAAATGGAGTATGGATGGATAAGTAAGTGGAATGAAATGAAATGAGATGGATCATAAGTGAAATGGATATGAACTTATGATTTTGTAACAGCTGCTTGCAGAAACAAAATGGAAAAGTTAGAGTGTCAGAAAAACTCTGATTTTCACCCTATCTTTTATGTATAAACATGCCAATCAATGATTGGTTTTCATGTTTATACTTTATTTTTTATTTTTATTTTGTTTTATCTTTTATTTTTTAAAGAAATGACTTCAGAAAATTCAATCATGTTGATGAAGAAGAAAGATTCTTCTTCATTAACTTCACATCACTGTTTTCTTGGAACTTCTTGACAAATTCTTCTCTTGAGAGTGGTTTGTGATACAGCTTCAATCTATGACCATTCACAAGAAAAGTGACCTCTTCTTCATCTATTGTCCTGATTTTTACTACTCCATTGTCAAAAATTTTAACAATTTCATATGGCCCAAGCCAATGTGTTTGAAATTTACCTTGAAAATCCTTGAATTTTGAATCAAACAAGAGAGCCAAGTCACCTTCTTTGAACTTCTTCTCTTTGATGTACTTGTCATGCCATCTAGTCCTTTGCTATTGGACTAGACTTGTTTTCTGAACTGCATCTTGTCTGATCTCATCCAATTCATTAATCTGCTCCAGTCTATGCTTTTGTGCCTCCGTTAAATCAAGTCCTAGCTGAACTTCCATTTTGAAAGTTTGAATCTAGAACTCTATGGGAAACAAAACTTGCTTTCCATAAATAAGTTCATAAGGAGTATGGCCTGTTGTGTTTCTCCATGTAGTTCTATAGGCCCACAAGGCTTCAGGAAGCCTATCTACCCAATCTCTTCTATGTAAATGAACAATCTTTGTTAGGATTCCTTCAATGACCTTATTAGTAGATTCCACTTGACCATTTGCTTGTGGATGATAAGGAGTAGATTTTCTATGCCTTATTTTGTACCTCTCCATCATTTGTTCCACTAGCCTTGATGTAAATTGAGCTCCTTGATCTGTAACAATTTCCCTTGGGACACCAAAACGAGTAAAAATATCCTCAAAAAGAAAAGTAACTACAGATGCTTCATTAGCAAAAAGTAATGGCTTGGCTTCTACCCATTTGGTAACATAATCAGTGTAAACTAATATATATCTCTTTTGTCTTGATGGAGGACTAATAGGTCCTACAAAATCCAAAGCCCATTTTTCAAAAGGTTCAATATGTACCTGAGGTTGTAATGGAATCTCACCTGAAGGAGAAGGTTTCCCTACCCTTTGGCAACTGTCACACCTTTTGACATATTCTTTAGCATCTTTAAACAAGGATGGCCAATAATATCCTAAATGAAGGATCTTATAGGTTGTCCTCTTATCAGAAAAGTGTCCGCCACAAGGTTCATCATGACATGCTTTGAGAATCTCAGGCATCTCATCTTCCCGAACACATCTCCTAATGATCAAATCTGGACCTGTCTTGTACAAATCATTAGCAACCCATGAATATTTTGCACTGTCATAAATTATTTTTCTTTTATCTCTTGCATTCATTATTGAAGGAAATTTTCCTGAAACTAAATAATTAGCAATGTCAGCAAACCAAGGAGTTTGAGTAGAAATTGCAAAAAGATATTCATCAGGAAATTGATCTTCAACTGGAGTGTCATCTTTGATGTTTTTGAATCTAGATAGGAAATCAGCTACTGTGTTTTGTTTTCCAGGCCTATCTAGAATGGTAATGTTGAATTCTTGTAAAAGAAATAACCATCTTATGACTCTGCCATTAGTAATTGATTTTTTCATTAAGTATCTAATTGCAGAATGATCAGTGTGAACAAAAGTTTCATAGCCTGTTATATAGTGTCTGAATTTGTTTATGGCATGAACAATAGCTAAAAACTCTTTTTCAGTTACAGTATAGTTTAACTCTGCAGGAGTCAAATTTTTACTGGTATAGTAGATGGCATAAGGAATCAGGTCTTTTTGTCCCAATACTGCTCCTAGAGCTGTATCAGAGGCATCTGTTGATATATGAAAATGTAACTTCCAGTTAGGTCCCCTTAAAATAGGTGCTTCATAAATTTTTGTTTTTAGGGTCTCAAAGGCTAACTGGCAATCAGAATTCCACTTGAATTCGCAGTCTTTGGTAAGTAATTTGAAGAGTGGAGATGCTATCTTGGTGAAGTTTTCTATAAACCTCCGATAATATCTTGTAAATCCTAGAAAAATCCTAACATCTTTTTGACAACTTGGAATAGATAAGTTAGAGATGACTTCAACTTTTGACTCATCAACTCTAATCCCATCCCCTGAAATATGATGCCCCAAAACAATACCTTCAGTAAACATCATGAAACATTTCTCATGACTAAGTGAAAGATTTGATTCTTGACATCTCTTTAAAACTTTTTCCAAGTTTTCTAAAGCTTCTTCAAATGTGTTTCCATAAACTGTGAAATCATCCATATATACCTCTACACAATCATGTATTAGATCCAAAAAGATTCCTAATACTGCCCTTTGAAATGTTGCAGGTGCATTGCATAATCCAAATGGAAATACTCGGTAAGCATAGGTACCCCAAGGACAAGTAAATGTGGTTTTGTCTTGATCTTCAAGTGCTACTTGGATTTGATTGTAACCACTAAACCCATCTAAGAATGAGAAGTACTTTTTGCCAGCTAATGTATCTAACACTTGATCTATGAAAGGTAAGGGAAAATGGTCTTTAAGAGTAGCTTTGTTTAATTCCTGGTAGTCAATACATACCCTCCATTTACCATTTTTCTTTGGCACAATTACCAAAGGAGAAACCCACTGACTATCTGAAATGGGATAGATGAAGTTGACATTTAACAATTTTTGCATTTCTTCTTTAACAATCTCCCTAAGATTTGGATTCATCCGTCTTTGAGGTTGTCTGATTGGTTTACAATTTTCCTCTATATAGATGTGATGAGTGCAAGTCTTGGGGCTTATCCCTTTCATGTCAGTGTACTCCCATGCATATGCAAAAGAATGTCTCTGTAATACCTTGACTAACTCTTCTTGTTGAGATTTTTCTAGGTTCTTGTTTATGTTCAAAGTTTTTCCTGGAAATATCTCACTTGTAGAGCTGCCAAATTTATCCATAGAATGAAGAGACATATGTCTTGATGACAAAAACTCAATGTTGGATCCTTCTTGAAATGGTTCATGTTTGTATTCTGAAGAGGATTCAAATTTTTCTAGAGTATTCAAAATTTGACTATCTTCACTAATTTCTGAAATTGTGAAGAGAGGTTGTAAGTCTTCTTCATCCTCTATCCATCGAGTATCATCTAAATCTGTAATTGTCCTAGCTGGAGGATACAAAGTGAATTTATTAGTTGAACTACCATCAGAGATGTACATATCACTGGATCTACAACTAATGAAAGCATCAGCGGTAGCCAACCAAGGTCTTCATAATATAACATGATGCCCTCCTAGATTATTCTTAGGAGTTAGGATCATGAAATCCACAGGGTACTCCCAAGAATCTAGGGACATTGGAATGTCTTCTATTACCCCATCAGGTTTGATCACAGATCTGTCTGCTAATTGTAATAATGTGGGTGTAAAGAGAATATTAGGAAGTTTCAGTTTATCCATGATTTGTCTACTCATAATATTGATTGCTGCTCCTAAATCAATGAGTGTGTTTTGGATTTCAATTCCATTGATGTGAATTTTAACAACTGGATTTCCTGGGTCAAGATACTTTGGAATAGCAATCTTACCCATCATAATGTCTGCTATTTTTCTTGCCAGTTGAATTTTCTTTGTTTCTCTTATTCTTTTTCTTGTTTTCTTCATGCTCAACTCCTTTATTGTTTTGGTTAAAATTGGAATTTCCTTGATGGCTTGTAATAATGGAATTTTAATGCAAACATTTCTCAGCTCATCTAGGAAATCATAATTAGGCACCATAATTTATTTTTCTACACCTCTATCAATTTGTAATCTTTCTGGAAAGGGAGGTATAGAAGTAGATGTTGATGGCTACTCTAATACAGGAGTTGAAATTATTGGTTCTTTTTGCTTTGATTTTTCAATGTTTGGGTCCTGAAAAGATGTGTCTTCCTCAAGACTTTTATTCACCCGTAGAGAATCTTCCTCAGAGTTATCTTGTTCTTGTATGATCACAGAAGGTTTCCTCTTTTCAAGTATTCTTCCAGACCTAAGTTGAACATCACTAAGGTCTAAAGGAGTAATTAAATAAGTTGGAAACTGTTGGCCTTCTATCATGTATGTGTTCTGAGTATTTTTATTGCTGGGGTTTGGTATGGGTTGAGCAGGCAACTGATTTGATTTTTGAGGAAATGGTAATGGAAGTGGTTGATTTTGATGTGGTAAGTTCTGATGATGTTGTTGAGGATTTTGTTGAAAATTTTGTTGAGGATTTTGAGGAGAAAAATGTGGGTATGGTGGATAGGATGGTGGATACTGATAGTATTGAGAGTATCTTCCATAGGGACTTTGTGCTCCTTGTGCCCAAGCTTGAGATTGATTTTGAAATTGAGGCCAAGGTTGCTGCCAAGAATTCCAATTTGGTGGAGGTTGGTTATACATTTGATCATGGAATCCTTGTGTTTGAGGTCCTTGCCAAGGCCTTCTAGAGACAAAATTGAGAGATTCTATGTAATTTGTAGGAGTTTCCTCTTGAAAGACAGCTTTGAGACCAGGAAGGGAAGGAGAATTCTTGGTCTCATGTTTTTCAGAACAAATGACACAAGTCTCTACAACTTTTGCATCCAAAGGGCACTCTCTCAAGGCATGTTTCTTTCTACATTTGGGACAAAAGATTGCTAAGGCATCAGATTCAGCTTTTTGCTTGTTTTGTAACTTAAGGGTGTCTATCTGTTCACTAAGACTCCCTAAGATGTCAGATTTGAAATCATCAAGCATATGTCCTATTTCTGCCCTACTTACTGTCCCAGAAGCAGACTTACTTGCCCTTGCAAGAGCAGGATCTCTTGGACCTTTTACAGTTTTAGATTTCCCTCTTGAAAGGTTGATACATAACTTAGATATTTCAGGTAATGTGAGTTGTGATATATCCCCTTTTCCCATCATGTTAAGGATATCCAACCATTCATCCCTAATTGTTTTCAAAAAAAGAGATTTTAAGGTGTCTTGATCTAAGTTTTCCATTTTTGCTCTTTTGATGTTGTAATGAAATCTTTCCAACAAATCTTCCAAGTTTTCATCTTCTTTTTGTAGCATCTTAAACACTTCCTCCTTATGATTGACTGGCATACAATAATCCAAATACCTCTCTAGAAATTCTTGTTTCATGTCTTCCTATGTCCTAATAGAACTGTTGATCAAACTCATAAACCACTTCAATGCTGCTCCTTTCAATGTTGAAGGAAATAGTTTAAGTTTTTGAGCATATTGTAAGTAGTCATAGTTTCTACACAGGACTTCAAATTCAAATAGGAAGGTTTCAGGATCTTCAGTTTTAAGTCCATATAAGTTTGGAAGGACAGAGGGTGAAATGTTTTTCATAGTTGTATTGGTTTCTTCATCTACTATAGGAAACCCAAAAGAGATTCCCATTTCTCTTCTACCTCTTCCTCTACCTCCTTCTCCTTCTACACCTCTACCTCCTTCTCCTCTACCTCTACCTCTACCCCCTCCAAATAATGTGTGTTCTCCATTAAAGACTCCTCCTCCCCCTTCTTCTGCCATGGTTGATTCTTCTGTGGAAGTGGGAAAGTTTGTGTCCCTAACAGGAGTCCTTGAATCTTCTTCTAAGACAGGTTCAGTGGATGAAGTGGAAGGTCTATCTAATGGAATATCTGATCTTAAGTCTTCTAGAAGTCTAGGATTAGTAAAGGATGGAATGTGGGTCTGAGTTGAAGGTGTACTAGCTCTTGGTCTAGGTGAAACAAGTGGTGTTCTAGGAATCAAACTTCTGCTTCTGCTTCTTATGAATCGACCCCTTGAGTCTCTCTCTCTACGCATATCATTTTTTTTGGGAGTTAAGAAACAAGGCTACCTAGTTACACTTCCCCGGCAACGGCGCCAAAATGTTTGTGCTCAACCTAGTCTCCTAAATTGAGTTCATTTAATTGTCAACCAGGGTTGGTAAACTGCTGAAGTGTGGTGCACTATATGTGCCTAGGTGTTTGTTTCTTACTGCATTGTGTCTAGTGTTTTATGATGTTTTTGGGTTTTTTTATGGTTTTATGTTCACAAGGGAAAGAACTAAATGCTGGTGGAAAGAAGCTACTGGTTAAAAATAGAGTGAAGCCTAAATTATTGATGACAAATGACAAATGAAAATACTGAAACAGAACCAAACCTAAACTATGACTTAGCAAAATACAAAGCTTTATAATGACTTCAAGAAAATAAATCACAACATGAACTTAACTTGTCCAATTCATTCATTAAAGATGTTTTGGAAGAGCTTGAGAAATGGGCAGCTAAGTGTAAATAAAGTTCTCCTAACTAAACAATTAAACAATCAACTTATAATGATACAACATCTCATCCATGATTAAAGGTTTATTGAAACATATTTGGAAATGAACATTTGTAACATCATAAGATCTCTACTCTAAAACTAGCTCCTAATTCTATTCTACAACTTAGTTTAACACCACTAAACCTCAATAAAAAGCTATAGATTTCCTTTTAGAATAGTCTTTGAGGAAAGTCTTGTTTGTGAAATGGTAAAAATGTTGCAAAAGTACTCCAGGCCTTAGACTGATACTATCTTCTGTCCAGATGATTATGAGTTAATATAGGTTTGGAACAAAAGAAGTTTTGTAAATAATGAAGACCGTGGTATTTAAGTTTAACAACTAATGCAATTTAAAATGCAATGGATGGCAACTAAACTTGGAATGTAAATACAGTGAGCTAAGCTAGAACTGAACTAGGGTGCTACTAGTCTACAGTGAACAGTGCTAAACTAAAAATCCATTATCAAACTTGAAACGAAATAACAGAGCATGAACTAAATGCAATTTGCCTCTGGAGTGCTCTAACAAAGTTATCATGCAATTAATCTATGGGATTCTACAGCCTATTCATTCATCATGAATGGTATTTTGGAAGAGCTTGTTAGAACAATCTTGGCTGTACAATTCAATGCAATTGAATACAAACATAAAAACTGAAAGAAAATACAATTAAAAACTAAGACATCACAGCTATTTCCTACTCATTGTTATGATGTTTTGGAAGAGCTTTTTAAGAGTAAGATTAGCTATGCTACTTAGTGTAAACAAGCAACTGAAACCTACAGTATCACAGTTATGCCGTAGTCATCATAATGATATCTTGGAAGAGTTTACTAGAGTAAGTTTAACTGTGATAATGAACGAAAGGAATTGCAAATAAATTCTATAACACTACAGCCATTTCTTATTCATTGTAATGATCTTTTGGAAGAGTTTCTTAGAACAAGCATAGCTATAATGATTAATGAAATTAACTATAAACGTAAACTTCAAAAACTTGAAAACGAGCTAAGATACTTATCTAAATTGCAAAAGTAAAGCTGCTCAGGAGGCAGGGGCCCTCTGCCACCAGAGTAGCACGAAATCTAACTCAAGATCAACTCAACGCGTTCAAAGAAATGATGTCTTCTTCATTAAACGAAAATAACTTAAAACTAAGTACTCTCGGACTTCAGAAATATAAAAGTCAATCCACGAAATCTAATCAAAATCTAGCACTTGTCTCTCGGTTTCCCGAGTTACATTTATAGCAAATCTTCATAACAGAACTTGAGATAATACGGGGATCATTGTATTTTAATATCAAAATCGGACTAGAACTCTAAAGGTGGCAGCGTAAAATGACAAAGGACATCTGGACTGTCCTTGTCCTATTAGGAGTCTGTCTCCTTGTGTGAGTTCCCATGTACAAAACCACGTCCAGAATTCCGTTCAATCTTCATGGTGAGCAACAAACGCTGAGGACATGATGTGGAATACACCCATGTGTGGATTTTCCTGAGAGGACACCTGGAACATGCTTGAACGTGAAGACAGCTACAGAATTGGAAACTAGCTACGGAATGTCTGCATTCTATAGCTAGTTGCAGTTCAAAATGTATTACAATGAAAAAATCACAAAACTTAGCAAGTTAACCATGATATTCATTCTTAAAGAAATTTTAACTAATTTCATTGATCATTTGAGCCTGGGATAACAATGGAAAAAAGAAAATGGAGTGAAGTATGATGGAAGAAAGAACAATCTTGGGGCTCAACACTTTATTTGCACATGATCCTCCATCACTTGATCATTAATGCTCAATGATCCTTTGTTTGACATCTTCAAGATATTAGTTGACTGAATCAATCCTCCATGATCTTTCTCATTAAATGAGACATGACCTCCAATCTCATTCACATTAGTAGTTGCTCAACTACCTCTTTTTGCAGATCTAGTCTAAATTAATCCACATTCACACACACAAAGTGGATATTTATTATTATTGAGGATTGTGGGTCCCTCCACCCTTTTATTTACTTAATTCATTAAGAAAATCAAGGACTCTAATATTCCATATATGATGTGAAATTTTGGGAATATTACATTACTATTCCTCATAGCATTGGTTGCCTGGGAAGCCCCTGCAGAGTCAATCCTCCCTGAGCTTACCTCAGAAATTTGTGAAGGGGCTCTCTATGCACACTTATGGGATTCTAAGTGTTAGCCCCCCTATGAAATTCTTGACAAGCAAGCTGGGGGCTGAATTGTTTTGGACCCTTCAAGGAATGTCTTTCCCTTGAAAACCCATTCTCCTTGAAGCCTCTAAGTGATTTTCCTTATATGAATTATATCTGCTACCCCATTTCTCAAAAGGGCCTATATTACCTCTCATATCCCTGCAAAATACCACTTTTCCCCTCTCCCCCTTGAAATCCTATTCCTGCCCCTGTTCTGGCCTCTCCTACCCCTCATTGCCCTATCGTTACCCTGGCTGGCCTCAAATTGCATTAAAAACGAATAAAACCCATGTATTACATTATAAAAGGCCTAGCACCTTTGGCCGGAGCCCCGCGCCCTTCTGCCTTCCACAGGATCTAGCGCCAGAACCACCCGTTAAATCTGTCAGGTGCTTGCTTTCCCCAATGCTTTCCCTCCCAAAATCCTAAAACCTTTGATAATTCATATTTTCGGGTCCTTACATAATTTCCAAAGGTTGCGCGCCGGTTATAAACGTTGTTATAAGGTTTTGATTAAATATTCGGGGTCGTAGATCTACCATCCATTACTCCCACAGATCCAATGGTGCGGCAAGCAACTCTTCATATGGACCCCGCCTGCCATACTTCATACCTCCAAACCCACCGGTATTTTCCGCACCACCATTTGCGAGTCGACGGTATTATTCCATTGCCCAGCGATTCCACTGGGCGCCCGTCGCGTGTCCTCTGTATGGTGGCAAAACCACTATCTTCCCGCGCGTTATTGTTCAGCCCAAACCATGCAGCGAAATCATCATGCGCCGTTGGATCTCGTGCGTCCCATCTGACGGTCGACATTCACCGAAGTTGCACACTACTTAACCCCGTCCATCATACCCATTGGCCCACTGTCCGTTACTCTCCGCCGTCGATCTCCACCATAATCGACGATCCCGAATCCGTCCCTCCATTTTTGACCGCTCCATTGCCCCGGGTTTCCACGTCACCCGTCCACCGTTTTCTGTCCCGCCACGTCACTCCACGTGCGCCCCCATACAGTCTCTCATTCTCTTGCATATATATGCCCAAAGTTCGTGTTTTTTAATGTTTTTCATGCATTTGTCACTCCGCAGGCCACCAAACACCTACCAGAGCAATCCGCCATTGTTTTCCACGATTTCTCCCCTGTTCTCCATCTGCATGGATTTTTTCTACATCCACCTCTCGTCCTCGCCACCTCCATCATTCATATCCATGGTTTTCCTCACAGGTTTGTTGTTTTGCAGGGTTTCTGAAGGCAAAAAAGCCGTCATGTTTCTACATGGCACGTAGGACAGATAGATTTAAATCCAGAGAGATGATACTGTCGAGAAATAGTCAAAGAAAGCGACTGGCAAGATTTGCATCAAGGAAAAGTAGATTTCGGGCATTGAAAACCTCTCAGCACCATTAAAAGCCCGAGCTACCCTGTCAGAAGCAGAATGGAGCGGCAGTGTTACAGTACAGAGCAAAGGAAGATTAAGTGGTGGTGCACGTTGGCGGAGCCACCTTCCCTGGTGGTTACGGGGGATATGAGTCTGCCCGTATAGACCAAATGAGGTGAGGCCCCGTAGTCGACCTCCACGCTGGTCGACCTCCCGTACTCCGTCGATCTGTTCAAACCTGTTGCCGGTTTAGCTCCGTGCTGTTCCAATCGTCCTGCCGCCTGTGAATTGATCCGGGCAATTGGAATTACATTCCAACGAAAGTAGCAGTTTGAAGACCCCGAGGATCGATCAAAGGATTCTGTGCACAAGTAAAAGGTACCATCAGGGTTATTTGTCAGCAGAATGTTTCTCTTTATCAAAGTACAGGGCACCCATACAACTTTTATTATACATAACATCCTTGAAAGAATTTCTGCCCTAACTACAGCTCAAAAACAGTCAGACATTTATGAGACAGACCTTCCTAGCAGTTTATTTCATTTTTGTTCAAATCATCTAGGAGTACTTCAGCCAAAAGATGTCAAGATCAAATCTGGAGCAGATCATTCTCTCACAAGGAAGGTGACAGAGATTAAATATACAACATGTCAAGCAGAATGGGTTTCGGCCCTGCATTCATTGTTGTGTTTAAAGATACATTTAATTTTCACCTACTCCTTCAGTCGATCTTAGGCTCACCCTTTGCTATAAAGCACAGAAGGAAACATTGTAATGGTTGTTGATGAGAAATCAGTGGAACGCAAGTATTTTCCTCTTGAGACAAGTTCTCTGTGTATATTGTAAGATAGACTGAGACTAGATGTATTCAGACTGAATGTTCAAGCTATGGGCTATGATGTACCTGATTGGTGTTGTTTTTAATATGACAAGCATGTTTCTTTGGATCCTGATCTAAAGCAGCTGGTGATGTTTTTCTTTCTCTGTATCTGTGATTGACTTGCTCTTATGTTATGTTCCGTTTCATTTCATTTCTTCTAGTAGGCAACAGAAGTATAACATAGGATTCACCCTTGTTAGGTGCCCTATGTTTCCTGATCTCCCTACCTCAATGTTTTCTGCTCATATGTGTATCTGAATGTTGATTTCAATTGATTTAACCAGTGTAGTGGATGACATTGCCTGCTCTCTGATGTATGAATTGATGAGGTCCATGTTTAGATGTTCTTGGTAGGATTTAGCTGGAAGGTTTGGGAACACTGGGGATTAGTGTTAGCCCTGTCCACTAGGATCTTTGCACGACCAGCTAGCCTTTCTAAGATCCCTTGTAATTGCCTCTGATTTTTTCCAAGCAGGCCTGGAGTTAAATGACCTCTGACCTGATCTATAGACAGAATTAGATGATTCTCCTCCTTTCATTTTCAGTCCCCTAATGTTCCATTCCATCTTCTATCCTTTAAGATCCAGATGATTTAGATGACTTGCCCAACTGAAAGCTTGCACATTGAACACAATTAAACCTTCCTTGACTCCATTTCCCAATGGCCTTGATGTTCTCTGAGTTATCTACCTTTGCCTAGCTTCCCTTTTGCTCATCCTTGTCTTATATTGGAACCTTCTTTCCTGACTCCCAACAACCAAACACAAACAATCAAACAAACAACCCTGAGCCATATAACTAGCCTAAAATCATAACTTAGAGCTTCAAAGACATATCCTTTGACTTGTATAGAGAGATCCCTCTCTGGACCTAGGAGGGCTAGATCCTAAGGTCCCAAATTGGTTCTGATGTTGTCTCATCTATTGGTCTTGCCAATCTGGCCAAAACATGGGAACCCCAACATAATGGCGACTCCGCTGGGGACTTTCTGAGTACTTTCATCTTGATACATCTCCAAACCTCAGAAAACCTAGAATCTCTGGTTAGGTTGGTAGTAAAACACTTATCCTTCCCATTCCACTTACCTCTTGTGTGTTTTACCCCATACTCTTAGACAGAGCCTGGAAAGGGCCGAGTAGCCTCCGGATCTCATCCTCTTCTTTGAGGTGACATATCTGGTAAATGCCCTCCCAGTCAATCTCTGGTTAGAGTTTGTTGTGTTTAGTGGGATATCCTTGAAAAGGGATATTTCATCAGCACTGTGGTGGACAGTGTATCCCCTGAAATACCTTAAACCTTTCCACCTTGCAACTCCATAGCTCCTAAATGTTAAAAGACTCCACTGGTGATCAGTAGGCCTGCTGATCATCTTGGTTTTGCATCAGACTCCACTGGGAGACCAGACCTTAAACATAATGAAGACTCTGCTGGGAGACCAGCCCTCAGACAATATCAACCACAATAGAAGTAACAACTAGGGTTAAGCTACTTAGTTCAAGAACAACATTCTGGCTCACAGAACCATTCATACGAGAGCTTGCCCTGATCCAAACCCACCTGAAATAGTTGATAATCCTGAGAAAATCCTCAAGAGAACACCTGTAAGTAGGAGATCAACTATTTCCAGCAACATTCATAGAGCTAATTCTGCACCAGAAGATCTTGCAGCTCTATTAGACCCTTTCTTCGACCTAGACCTTCAAAACAGATTACCTAGA
This sequence comes from Pinus albicaulis, assembly GCA_034641835.2. Taxonomy (NCBI): domain Eukaryota; kingdom Viridiplantae; phylum Streptophyta; class Pinopsida; order Pinales; family Pinaceae; genus Pinus; species Pinus albicaulis. The sequence continues at coordinate 1,139,191,011 of CM076583.1, read as the reverse complement.
ACTAGGTCATTTAGTGTTTCAGACCAGCCAGACCCTAGGGACAAAGAAACCCCTCCATCTACACCACCTGATATAGACTTTGTCCAAAACTCGGGGTTGTCTCACCCTAGATCTGCTCAGCAGACTTCTGCTGGTCCTAATATCCCTGTCATCCAAATACCAGCTGCTCAAGCCAACCCTATACCTCATCAGAACATTAACATGGCAGCTTGGTATGCACATTTAGTTCTACCCCAACCCTTGTTGCCCTTACCAAATGATTATCAATAAAAAATCCCACACTTCACTGCTAAAGAATCCATCACAGCTCAGCAACATGTAGATAAGATGGAGGATTCTTTTGATTATATGGAAATTGATGATGAGACAATCAAAATGAGAATCTTTCCCCAAAGCTTAGGGGGTGAGGTGAAAAAGTGGTTTAAAAATCTACCTCCTGGCAGTATTCAAGATCTCCCTGCATTATACCAGACCTTCATAAACAAATGGGAGGTTAGAGCAAACCCACGTCAGCTTTTAGCAGAATACATGTCCCTTAAGAGGAATGTGGGAGAGAGTGTTCACGATTACACCACTAGATTCAACAGCATTTATAATGCTCTCCCCCCACATATGAAACCTCCACAAGGCATGGCCCTAGCAAAATATCCCGAAGGCTTTGATGCTGACATGGCCTATGAGCTTAGAGATAAAGAATATGCCACACTAGAGGACATGCAAAAAGGAGCAGTTAACATAGAGGCAAACCTGATTGAAAAGAGAGCAAGACTAAAAGCTGAAAAAAGGGTAACATATAGGGATGAAAATATAGCTTCCACATCTGATCCCAAATATGACAGACTTTCAAAAAACGTGGAAGAGCTACAACAAATGATGGAGAAAATGGTTGTCACAGTTAGTAACCAAAACATAAATCAAAACCAGAACCAGAACTTTAGAAGAAACAACAATGCCACTCCCAACAGACAGAAAGAATCAGATCAACAAGTTACTCCCCCTTTCCAAAACTTTCTAGATGAGGATGAGGGAATCATAGAAGAGTCTGAAGGGAATGCAATAAACATGTTTGAAACAGAAGACTCAATCCTAAATTATGATTCAGAAGAAGACCAACCCTCCACCACTGGCTGTGATGAGGAGTGGTTTGAGTCTGAGGATTATAGATTAGGATTTGAAAATGCCATGTTGCAAGTCAGGGAACAATATGAACTTAGGAGCAAGAAAAACCAAGATACTCCTAAAGCCAAGACTCCTGAGATTACAATCAAGAAAAATCCTGACAAAACTTCTAAAGCAACTGCTGAGAATTCCAAATCAGCAGCTAAAGGTTATGGAAAAGACAAAGAAAAAGACAACCAAAACACTGAAAAACAAGGTCAACCAACTAGCAGTACTAGCACCACAGTTAGCGCTCCTGATACAACAGTTCCCAACCCTGTACATAGTGAAAAATCACAAACTGATTCAGCTACTAAGGTAGTAACAAATAAGACAGAGTTGAACATTCCAAAGACCCAGTCCACCTTCAATTTAGAGAGTGAGATTGAGAAAATTAAAATCTCTGTACCATTATCTGAGTTGGCCACTCAGGATATATATAAAGGCCAGATTTTGAAAGCATTAAGTCTGAGTGTAAATAGTGACACTGTAAATCTGAGTGATGATCAACCCGCCCTGCTGTTTGGTCCAAAGATTGAGGGAAAGTTTCAGGAAGGGGTAGTTCCGCCTTTTTATATCAGTCTCAACATTCATGACAAGATCTTGCACAATGCAATGCATGATTCTAGAGTATCTCACAACTTAATGCCCAAGGTAGTGATGGAGAGGCTAGGCCTAGAAATCACCAGACCCTACAAAGACTTATATTCATTTGACTCTAGCAGAGTAAAATGCCTAGGCCTCATCAAAGACTTATGTGTGAGTTTAACCCAGATTCCTGCTAAATGTATGGTCATGGATGTTGTGGTGGCAGATGTTCCACCTAAGTATGGCATGCTATTATCAATATCACGGGGAGCCAAACTGCAAGGGACAATGCAGATGGATGGTTCATATGTCACCATCCCTATATTCGGCCAGCTTAGAAGACTGTATAGAGAATCTCAAATGAAATTCCTAGTGAGTAGCCCCGAGAAACCTGAAAAATCACCACTGTACTCTGTACATACAGATCTGGACTCTTTCATTTTCTACAATGACCAACCCTTAGAAGAGCCAAGATCAGAAAATGGAGATACAAACGTAGAGCCCATGGATTTCAACATAATGGCTACTCTAGAAGAATACGATGAAGGAGACCATGGGAAAAATGCAGAAAACGTAACTCTGAGTGAACCAGAAACAAAATCAAAATGCAGTCAGCTGATCAGTCACCCTGTTCTATCTGATACCCTACATGAAAAACAAAATAACCCCTCTCCTAGTACAGACCTTACAACTCAACATAATGGCGACTCCGCTGGGGAAATTTGAGTGCATTACACTTTGAACATCCCTAGGCATTCAAACCCACAAATCTCTGGTTAGATTGGCAGAAAGTCATCCCTTTCTTGAATCATCCTCCGTTCGTTGTGTATCTCATACTCTTAGACAGAGCCTGGGAAGGGCCAGGTAGCCTCCGGATCTCACCCTCTTCGGAGGTGACATATTTGGTAAACGCCCTCCCAGTCAATCTCTGGTTGGAGTTTGTTGTGTTTTGAGGTTATTCCTGAAAGGTGACATTACCTAATTGCTGATGGTGGACAACATCCTACTTCAAACATTCATAATCATCCACCTGGCGACTCCACACTCCCTATGATCCAAAGACCTAATGAATCCACTGGTAGAAGAATCTGAACTGGTTGAAAAGACACAGTGACCTCTTTCTGATTTACAAACATTCTTCCATGCATACAGAGAAGATATGCCCCAATGAGCAGGGAGCATATCCCTGGATTCCCACACAAAATGCCTGAAGTGGACTGGTTAAAAAATTTTCCTACCTTTCAGGGTGAAAAAACTGAAGACCCCTTGCTACATCTCATCAAGTTTCATATACATGTGTGGAAATTTAGAGTTGAATGGCATGAAGACTGCTTAATGAAAATGTTCGTGGAAAAATTAGAAGGAAAAGCTAGGGTCTGGTATGAATGGTTAGAACCTCGGAGTTTGTTTTCTTTAAAGGACATGCACCAAGTATTTTACAAGAATTATAAAGGAAACTCTCCATCCTTACCATGGGACTGTTGTGATCAATCTCAGAATATCATACAGTACCTGTTAGACATTGATATGGATTTGGTTGATATGCATCCTGAATATCTGTTGACAGCCATTCAAGGATTTCATATACATCCTAGCCATCACAAGAGCACAGATGAATCAGCTGAGGAAGAAAACAACCAAGAGACTGTGGACATTCTTCAAGGTATTCCTGAAAATTCAGATGTTGATTTATCATCCCTGATAATTGAGGCTCAATATGACACCCTGCCTCAAATCCAGTCTTCAGAGGAAACAGAGAGCTGCTGCACTTCTGCACAAAGGGACACAAGACCATCCTCCCCTTTGACAGAGGAAGAAATAGATCAAATCATCAATAGATAGACAACCTCTGAAATTTTTTACAGATCAGAAATTCTTGTCCATTCATCTGATGAGCTTTATTGTACAGAGTTGGAAATCTCACATGTAAATCAGAATGAAGAGAAATCTGCTGACAATCCAGTGTATCCGGTTGGTGACATTACTTACATTCATGATTCTCTTATTTTTGATCTATCTGATGATGGTGCTCTCCAAACAAAAAATGATCCTGCAAGGCCATCATTAGTAGATTTGTGGGAGGAGAATCAGTCCCTTTCACTTCCAGAGAATAATGAGCCAATGCAGGCTATTTATGACACTGATGGGGAGAGCTATGACAGTATAATGGCAGATGAAGATTCTATGAATCTTCATTCTGCTCTAACACAGATCATCAGTGAGACTGGAAGCCAACAGTTTTTCCTTTCAGAAGATGAACAAGAGATTTTTGAGCAGGTTGAAAGCAAAGAGCCTTCTCTTGAAAAAGAGGAAGCAAAGGAATACACCCCTGCTCAAGATTACATTGATCTCTTCACTGAGCTCAGCACATCAGAGCAGAATGTATCAGAGTTCCAAGAGGACAGCACTTCCATATATGATGAGTCCTCCAGTTCAGAAAATGAAGCAGATAAGGGAGACTCTCTTTCTCAAGAGAGTCTCATTCTCGATCCAGTGGAAGAAGAGGAAATCCTGGTTGAAGCCTACCTGCCATATATTCATAGCCAGGTATTATTTCATGATCCTTATGCACATTTCCTGTAGACATTTGGAGAAGGATCAAGAGTCTTCTTGAGCAACATGTTGCAAACAGAAAGAAAATCTTTCAAAGCTGCTGTTATTGAACAAAAGGAGTGTGAGCTGCCCTGCCTATCCAGCCTGCTCAAGGAGTTGAGCAAGAAAAACCAGTCATGGGATCACTTGAAGGACTGGTTGCATTGGAAGGCAATGTTTGTAAGCTAGACTGTGAATATTCCAGTTAGAGTAGGGTAGGTAGGAAAAGCTCAATAAAGCTCAGTGTGTGAGCATGTAGTTAGTTTTTTTTAATCTATGAAAAGTCCAGCAGGTCAGACAGTCTAATCCTGACTTAGCTGTTTTTAAATTTCCTGTCTTAGAATGTAGGTGAAGGAACCTGCTGGACAGTTTAATCCCAGCAGGTATTAGATTAGGTATAGAAATGGATGAGGCCAACAGTCTAATCTGGCCTCATGGAGAAATAAGGGTAGATCTAGAGTAGGTTTGTTTTTGCTTTCAAAATAAAATAATGTAAAGGGTCTGCTAGTTCAAATGCACCCAAGGGAAAATTGTAGAACTGTAGTTTGGGTAGGTATATTGGTTGGGAAATATTTTTGTTGATGTTTCTATCATACTATGGCAGCTAAAATTGAAGAAGAAAGATGGCTTATGATAGTAGGCATCTGGCCTACTCCAAATATCAATCTGGTTTATTGACTCCTCCAAGGAGAAGCCATCCCCATGTGGAGCCACTGTTAGCCCCCCTATGAAATTCTTGACAAGCAAGCTGGGGGCTGAATTGTTTTGGACCCTTCAAGGAATGTCTTTCCCTTGAAAACCCATTCTCCTTGAAGCCTCTGAGTGCTTTTCCTTATATGAATTCTATCTGCTGCCCCATTTCTCAAAAGGGCCTATATTACCTCTCATATCCCTACAAAATACCACTTTTCCCCTCTCCCCCTTGAAATCCCATTCCTGCCCCTGTTCTGGCCTCTCCTACCCCTCATTGCCCTATCGTTACCCTGGCTGGCCTCAAATTGCATTAAAAACGAATAAAACCCATGTATTTCATTATAAAAGGCCTAGCACCTTTGGCCAGAGCCCCGCGCCCTTCCACCTTCCACAGGACCTAGCGCCAGAACCACCCGTTAAATCCGTCAGGTGCTTGCTTTCCCCAATGCTTTCCCGCCCAAAATCCTAAAACCTTTGATAATTCATATTTTCGGGTCCTTACATAATTTCCAAAGGTTGCACGCTGGTTATAAACGTTGTTATAAGGTTTTGATTAAATATTCGGGGTCGTAGATCTACCGTCCATTACTCCCACAGATCCAACGGTGCGGCACGAAACTCTTCATATGGACCCCGCCTTCCATATGTCATACCTCCAAACCCACCGGTATTTTCTACACCACCATTTGCGAGCCGGCGGTATTCTTCCATTGCCCAGCAATTCCACTGGGTGCCCGCCGCGTGTCCTCTGTACGGTGGAAAAACCACTATCTTCCCACACGTTATTGTTCAGCCCAAAGCATGCAGCGAAATCATCGTGCGCCGTTGGATCTCGCGCGTCCCATCTGACGGTCGACATTCACCGAAGCTGCACACTGCTTAACCCCGTCCATCGTACCCATTGGCCCACTGTCCGTTACTCTCCGCCGTCGATCTCCACCATAATCGATGATCCTGAATCCGTCCCTCCATTGTTGACCGCTCCGTTGCCCCGGGTCTCCACGTCACCCGTCCACCGTTTTCTGTCCCGCCATGTCACTCCGCGTGTGCCCCCGTACAGTCTCTCATTCTGTTGCATATATAGGTCCAAAGTTCGTGTTTTTTAATGTTTTTCATGCATTTGTCACTCCGCAGGCCACCAAACACCTACCAGAGCAATCCACCATTGTTTTCCACGATTTCTCCCCAGTTCTCCATCTGCATGGCTTTTTTCTGCATCCACCTCTCATCCTCGCCACCTCCATCATTCATATCCATGGTTTTCCTCACAGGTTTGTTGTTTTGCAGGGTTTCTGAAGGCAAAAAAGCCGTCATGTTTCTACATGGCACGCAGGACGGATAGATTTAAATCCAGAGAGCTGTAACTGTCGAGAAATAGTCAAAGAAAGCGGATGGCGAGATTTGCATCAAGGAAAAGCAGATTTCGGGCATTGAAAACCTCTCAGCACCATTAAAAGCCCGAGCTACCCTGTCAGAAGCAGAATGGAGCGGCAGTGTTACAGTACAGAGCAAAGGAAGATTAAGCGGTGGTGCACGTTGGCGGAGCCACCTTCCCTGGTGGTTACGGGGGGTATGAGTCTGCCCGTACAGACCAAATGAGGTGAGGCCCCGTAGTACAAATTGGCCGTTGATCGGCGGTCAAACCCCGATCGACTGGTCAACTACGGGGGGTACACATCCCATTAACCTCCGCGTTGGTCGACCTCCCGTACTCCGTCGATCTGTTCTAACCTGCTGCCGGTTTAGCTCCGCGCTGTTCCAATCGTCCTGCCACCTGTGAATTGATCCGGGCAGTTGGAACTACATTCCAACGAAAGTAACATTTTGAAGACCCCGAGGATCGATCAAAGGATCCTGTGCACAAGTAAAAGGTACCATCAGGGTTATTTGTCAGCAGAATGTTTCTCTTTATCAAAGTACAGGGTGCCCATACAACTTTTATTATACATAACATCCCTGAAAGAATTTCCGCCCTAACTATAGCTCAAAAACAGTCAGACATTTATGAGACAGACCTTCCTAGCAGTTTATTTCATTTTTGTTCAAATCATCCAGGAGTACTTCAGCCAAAAGATGTCAAGATCAAATCTGGAGCAGATCATTCTCTCACAAGGAAGGTGACAAAGATTAAATATACAACATGTCAAGCAGAATGGGTTTCGGCCCTGCATTCATTGTTGTGTTTAAAGACACATTTAATTTTCACCTACTCCTTCAGTCGATCTTAGGCTCACCCTTTGCTATAAAGCACAGAAGGAAACATTGTAATTGTTGTTGATGAGATATCAGTGAAATGCAAGTATTTTCCTCTTAAGACAAGTTCTCTATGTATATTGTAAGATAGGCTGAGATTTGATGTATTCAGACTGAATGTTCAAGCTGTGGGCAATGATGTACCTGATTGGTGTTGTTTTAAGATGACAAGCATGTTTCTTTGGATCCTGATCTAAAGCAGCTGGTGATGTTTCCTCTTTCTCTGTATTTGTGATTGACTTGCTCTTATGTTATGTTCCGTTTCATTTCATTTCTACTGGTAGGCAACAGAAGTATAACATAGGATTCACCCTTGTTAGGTGCCCTATGTTTCCTGCTCTCCCTACCTCAATGTTTTCTGCTTATATGTGTATGTGAATGTTGATTTCAATTGATTTAACCAGTGTAGTGGATGATATTGCCTGCTCTCTGATGTATGAATTGATGAAGTCCATGTTTAGACGTTCTTGGTAGGATTTAGCTGGAAGGTTTGGGAACACTGGGGATTAGTGTTAGCCCTGTCCACTAGGATCTTTGCACGACCATCTAGCCTTTCTAAGATCCCTTGTAATTGCCTCTGATTTTTTCCAAGCAGGCCTGGAGTTAAATGACCTCTGACTTGATCTATAGATAGAATTAGATGATTCTCCTCCTTTCATTTTCAGTCCTTAATGTTCCATTCCATCTTCTATCCTTTAAGATCCAGATGATTTAGATGACTTGCCCAATTGAAAGCTTGCACATTTAACACAAGTAAACCCTTCCTTGACTCCATTTCCCAATGGCCTTGATGTTCTCTGAGTTATCTACTCATTTCAGCTTCCCTTTTGCTCATCCTTGTCTTATATTGGAACCTTCTTTCCCGACTCCCAACAACCAAACACAAACAATCAAACAAACAACCCCAGCCATATAACTAGCCTAAAATCATAACTTAGAGCTTCAAAGACATATCCTTTGACTTGTATAGAGGAGATCCCCCTATGGACCTAGGAGGGCTAGATCCTAAGGTCCCAAAGTGGTTCTAATGTTGTCTCATCTTTGGTCTTATTAACTGCCAAAACATGGGAACCCAAACACTAAGGATTCACAACATCTCGAGGACAACCAAGTTTTATGGGCCCTCTTTCGAAGTAGCTTGGCCACTGCCATTAAATCCCAACCATGGTTGTCCCCTGCCGTATATGATAGACAAAAGGACATTGCAGTATTTCAGATCACTATGCACAACATCCAGATCAAAGCACACAAGGATAAATCCTGGACTTCGCTCCCTTATATGGTGGCAGATGAAGAAATTGACAACGTCATTATGCTTTGGCCTCCTAACTGGAATATTAGCTTCAAAACTGGCACGAAGGGTGTTGAAGGAACCAGCACATCAGAATTCACCCCCTCTGTCATCATCAAGGATACCAGAGGTGTGACCAAGAGTATTAGACAAGACATGGCCGCGGCTGCACAAAAGGATGCGCAACAGAAGCAGACCTTTGAGAAGGACATCAAGGCAGAGACTTAGGTAGATTTGTAGCTAGCCCTAGGAACAGAAGGACTGGATGTAGGAGGACCTGCCTCCCCCCGCGGCATGAAGCAAACAAGCGAACCTATCCAAATTCCCTGCAAGAAGTAGCGCTCTTAGCTGTGGTTTTAATGAGATGAGACAATTACCAATGCAGTCACTCTGGCTGCGGAGGACAAGTGGGTAGCCTTAGAGGAGCAGTAGAAAGATGCGGTCGACAAAATCCAAGCTGAGCTCTGTGCACTACAGTTGAAGATAGATACATTGCAGACCAATGTAACTCAGGTACGCACACCTTTAGCCACTGGTAGTGCAGCATTAGTTACAGACGAAATCCGCCTCTGTTCTCTACCTGGCGCATCCCTTGTGATCAATCCACCCGACCTGGGAATCCAAGTCCAGGCCAGTACAGAAGTCTAGCTGAATTTAGCTAGGTTACCTCATGAGGCCTTGCAGGGTCTCCACACCTCTGTATTTTAGGAAATTCACCATCGAGACCAACAAGTGCACCAACATCTCAAAGTGGCTGAACAGACAATTGATGTAAAGAACGTTGAAGTGTGCCTCACCACCGCAAAGCACATGGAGCTCAAAAACGTGATTCACCAACTTTATGTACAGATGTTACCATGTATATCCCTGCCATGGCTACCCTCGGCGAAGGTTGAAAGGTTGGTCACAACAAGAAAGGCCTTCTGGGAGGAAGTTCAGATGGTCAAGGCACGAATGGAGCAGCGCATTTCCGACCCTGTGCTAAGTTACAGCCTCCTTGCTTCACCCGGAGGTATGGGCCCAGTGAACTGCACTGGTCACTATGGCTACAAACACCATTACAGGGAAAATTGCGCAGGGTGCCCAATTATTAGAAACGACCATGCAGCTATGGACCAAGGTCCAATGCGACCTGATCCTGCATGGCATCAACCAGGACCTGCGGCAGAAAGAAGAAGAGTTCGAGACGTTGGAAGCAACCCTGCCCACTTTAGTTCATGCTCAGTGTTTGACACAGCTGCGCACCAATCATGCACTCCAAGATGATATTGATGAACTACGGAAAAAGAAGAAGACCCTCAGCAACTGCCTAAAGCGTGGGGATACTGAGGCCCTCAAGCTTTCACAAGATGTTGATGTCATTGTTAAGCAGCTGAACCAGACTCTGCAGAGTGTCACCACCATGATGGAAGGCTCGATTTCAGAAAAGTTGGTCGACATCGCACAGAATTCTGCTGCTCAGAGTGAAGGCATGGTGCCTCCATTAGTCAAGGCGATCAGATTTTTGTAGGTGTAGGTGGATACCCCACCATCACAATGAGTCGAGACAAGTCACAAGATTGTGTTGGGGGACTGTTGGAACAGGGTCTCCTAAAAGCTGCGAATTTTGTCCATTTTTGTATATTTTTGTAATATTTAGTATAACGCAAGGGTTTTGGGGTGGTTCAAAGCCCCTAATAAATTGTAACAGGTCAAGGGTAGACCAAGGATCTGTAAACCATGGTTTGCGAACCATTGGTTGCGTAGGATAAGTCGATATAAATAGATAAACCATTTTGAGTCATAGGCAGAGAAGAATAGAGATTGATGATAGTTGCAAATTGTTACATCTGTTTGGGTTGCTAAGGTAAGAAATCCTGCTAGCTGTGTGCGTAGAGATCCTCAATCTTGCTGTGTGCGGACCCTACTAGCTGTGTGCGTAGGCTGTGTTGGATTGTATTCTGTTTTGGAGGCTAATATATGTGAATCTGGTTAGAGTACCTCTGCGTTATCTGAGTTTATGTATTACTGTTGATGCGAACTGTTGAATCTATAACACTTACTATTGGTTGCTCGTTGTTGCTACGGACCTATCTTTATTATAATATGGAGTATTACTGTGATCTATTGTCATGCGTTTATGATATTACCTATGATAGTGTTGCTGCGAAAGTGCTGATTAGATCTATGACTGATAGTAGCTATGTTAACTATGGACTATACTGATTAGTGAATCTACGAATAGATCTATTTTATAGCTGCGAAAGTATCCTTGTTCCTATTATATGAATCTATGATCTGTCGATTACTGTGATTATAGTTGTTGTACTGGTAGCTTGGTATTATGCACGTGGATGCGAAGGTAATTAGTAGCTAGGAGCTCTGCGATATAAGTCTGTAACTAAGATCTGTTAAATATGAAGCTGGTAAGCTAGGAACACAGCTCTGCTTGACTTACCTACTCTCTCTCAGGGTGCGGAAACCTGGTTCCAGCACCCTCCCATACATCAGCTTTTGGTGAGATTTTGCCTACTTACAAAAAGGTCAATCGTCAAAAGGGCCAGTAGTATAGGGGTTTGTTGGCAAACATTAACCTTCGAACCTAGGTCATGACCCCTCGAGGCAACACTAAGTAAACGTAAGTTTTCAACATTAACAATTGAATGCATTTGAATATATGAAGGCAATTCAAGTTGAAACACATTGTTACCAATTTGCTTTATGATCTTGAATGGACCATAACGAATGGGTTTGAGCTTTTTACCTTCCTCTTGCATCCTTTCTTTGCTAATGTGCAACCATAACTCATCTCCCTCTTGAAACATGTGATCAACTCGATGTTTTTCATGCCTCTCTTTGTATTTGCTTTGACTTTTCTCAAGTTGTTCTTGAACTTGTTGATGTATAATGTGAATTTTCTCGATCTAATGAACTTTCGAGCCTCACAATATCAATATGGCTATCAATTGCAACATCCTTCCTAAAGATGAAGTCTAATGCCGATTTTGGAAAAATACCCAAAGCATACTTCAAAAGGTGATGTTTGAGTCGATGAAGAGTGCTTTTCCGGTTGTAAGCATGTTGAATGTAATGCAATTTCTCATCCCACAACTTAGGATGTTTGCTGCAATATCCTCTCAATAGATGCACAACGGTTTCGTTCAACACCTTGGTTTGTCCATTAGTTTGTGGATGAAAAGCAATACTCTTTTTGAACTTTGTGTCCATCATACTCCATAGATTGGACCAAAAATTCCTAATGAACCTGAAATCCCTGTCACTAACAATAGAATTTGGAAATCTAAAATAAACCAAAACATGTTGAAAATAAAGTTCAGTAGTTTGTTCAACAGTAATGGTTTTCTTACATGGCATAAGCATACACATGTTACTGAATCTATCCACAACTACATAAAGATAATCATGATGTTTTCTTGAAATAGGTAGACCTCCAACAAATTCCATGGAGACACTCTCCCATGGCCTTGGTACCGGTAGTGGCGTGTACAACCCAAGCTTCCTATTACTAGGCTTGCTTGTTGCACACATAGAACAACCTCTTATAAAACGTGACACACTATCTATCATGCGAGGCCAATAGATATACCTCTGTAGATGCGCCACTTTTTTTCTTACCCCAAAGTGTCCAGCAATGAGAGATGAATGAGCTTCTCTCATTACACTTAGCCTCTATCCTTGTGGTATACACAGCTTGCCTAAATGAAACAGCAAGTTTTTATTCATGTGATAATCTTTTTCTTCAACTTGATTCCCTTCACTCAAACTAGCATACACATCTTGAATATCAACATCATGTGCATATTGTTCTAGGTAACTCTCATGTACAATAGAATCATTTTTGAGTAAAGTAGATGCACTAATGATTTGTCTTGAAATCATGTCAACAGCTTTATTTAAAATACCTTTCTTGTACCTTATAACCAAGTGAAACTGTTGAAGAAATCCCGTCCACCTAAAATGTCTTGATTGCTGCAATTTTTCTTGTGACTGCAAGTACTGTAATGGTTGGTGATTGGTATGCACAATTGTCTCTTTACCCATCAAGTAGTGTTTCCACTTCTTGATGCTTTGTACTAATGCATATAGTTATTTTTCATATGTAGGATAATTTGTCACATCACCATTAAATTTTTCAGAATGAAAAGTGATAGGCTTACCATGCTGCAAAAGAACTGCGCCCATGACATAATCACTAGCATCGGTTTGAATCTCGAATGGTTGTCTCAAATTAGGTAATGCAAGGACTGGACTTGAACTGATCTTGTCTTTTAAATCTTAAAAAGCTTGTTTTTGTTTTCCTCCCCATTGGAAGCCTTTATTCACACTTGTCACTACATGCATAGGAGCTGCTATGGCAGAAAAGTTAGCAATAAACTTTCTCCAATACTAAGCTACACCTACGAAACTTCTTATCTCGGTTACTATTTTGGGTGTGGGCAAATTCAAAATGGCTTCCACTTTAGAAGGATAAATTCTCAAATCTCCTCCTCCTACAATGTGTCCCAAATAAACCAAAGAAGTCTTTCCAAACTCACACTTTGACATCTTAAGAAACAATTTCTTTTTTTTCAAAACATCAAGCACTCTATTCACATGCAAGACATGTTCTTCTCTTGTTTTGATGAAAATCAATATGTCATCTAAGTACACAATCACAAAGTCATCAAGGAATGGACACAAAACACTATCCATAACACGCATGAAAGTTGTCGGTGCATTACACAAACCAAATGGCATAACTAGCCACTCAAAGGGTCCTTGTTTGGTTTTGAATGCAGTTTTCCATATATCACTTTCTGCAATTCTTACTTGATGATATCCACTTCGTAAATCTAACTTAGTGAAAAAATTTGCTTCTTTCATCTGATCAAGAAAATCATCTATTCTTGGGAGTGGGTAACGATTCTTTACCGTTATCTTGTTCAAAGCTCGAAAATCTACACACATGCGCCAAGTACCATCTTTCTTTGGTATCGAGACTATGGGTGAACCACATGACAAAGTGCTTGGCCTTATGATTCCTTTGTCCAACATCTCTTTTATTTGCCTTTTTATTTCAGCATTCTCCATTAGCGACATGCGATACATATCGATGTTTGGAAGAGGACAATCTTGTTGCAACTGAATCTCATGTTGAATCTCTCTTTTTGGAGGAAATACTGTTGGCTCTGAAACGTCTCATGATGTGCATTAACTACATCATATAAATATGATTTCAAATTAGGATCACATCCCTCAAATGATTCATGATTAACATTAGCTTTAGGCTTAATCATAAGAATAACAAAATTCTTACTTGAATTTACCAACCTCTTTACCTGTCTAGCATTTACCATAGTAATGTTTGTCTTCTTGCGATGTGCTCTAACAATGTACTCCTTGCCATCTTTGAATAAATGATATTTATTCTCATGGTGATGGAATATCACTTTCCTATCATACAAATAAGGAATCCCTAACACAATATCTGTTATGTCAAGTGGAACCACATCTAAGTCAACTGTGTCAACAAAATTTGCAGTGATTGCAAACCGCAATATGCATTTCTTTGAAACCTGTAAATTTGCATCCTTACAAATCCAACCCAATGGATATGGTTTTGGATGTGGTATGGTATCAAGGTTAAGTTTCTTGACCAAGTCTTTAGATATTAAGTTTGCTTGTGACCCACTGTCAAACAATGTGTCAATCTTGGTATGCTTGGATATGACCCTCACATGAAACAATTCAATTCTTTCTTCTTCATTTGGAGCATGTATGTAACAGTTTGATGTACTAGTACTATGTTTAGTTTCAATTTCTTTTCCCTTCATGTTCTTCAATCTCATGGATGTAATCTTAGGTTCATCACCTGAATCATCTCCTAAATCATGTTGAGTTGTAGTTGCAGTTTTCTGTTTCCCTTTGTTATTGCATTTCTTAGGCCTCATTTCAGGATGTAATTTCCAACAATGAGTTTCAACATGGCCTTATTTTGAACAATTTTTACAAACCACTTATTTTCCCTCTTTCTTATCAGATGCATTCTTTTTTATTTTACCTTTTGAGGTCTTCGCTTTGCTTTTACCCTTAAAAGGTTTCTTTCCACCCTCTTCAGAAATGTTTTTTCCTCTAGCTTCTAGATGTGTGGCCTGAACCCATACTTCATCTAGACATGTGGGGTTAAACATGAGAATAGTATGCTTTAGGTATCTATGTAATCCTCCTATGTACTTGAGCAAAGTATCTTGGCTCTGTAAATCTACCCCTAATAAGAGAGCTCTTCTCCTAAATTATTGGGTGTATTCTTACACATTTTGTCCCTTCAATTGCCTAAAGTTTTGGCAAACTTTTATGGCTTTATTTATATGAGATAATGGATAAAACTATTGTTTTATAGTAGTAATGAAATCAATCCATGATAGTATAATCTTACCATGCTTCTTGATCTCCTCCTTTGTCTTAGCTTCCCACCAAAAAAGTGTTGCACCTTCCATTCTCAATGAAGCTAATTGGATTTTGGTATCATCATATTGAAGGTTCTAGATTCCCAAATAGACCTCCAATTGCCTAATCCAATTATCAAACTTTTCTTCATTGACTTCACCATTAAACATTGGCAATTCAAACTTAACATCAAGTTTTTAAAAAGGACTTTTACCAGTGTGATTTGACTTTTGTGGGTGATGTACTGAAGATGAAGTAGAGGATGATGATGAATAGAGTGAGGATGATGACTCTCCATTGCCTCCATTTCCTCCATTTCCCTTATTTGAATTATATTCATCATTATGACCACCTGAAGATCCATGTTCGTCCTTATGAAGTCTGGATCCTTCTCCTTCTAGTCTCTCATTCCTTTCTTGATAAAGGATTCTAACCATCTCAGTCATGTCAAGGAATTCTTTCGTGAACACTCTTTCTTCCTCTTTGGGATCAACTTCTTCATGGATTTCTCATTCTATAGGAG
The DNA here is from genome assembly GCA_034641835.2 of Pinus albicaulis. NCBI lineage: Eukaryota > Viridiplantae > Streptophyta > Pinopsida > Pinales > Pinaceae > Pinus > Pinus albicaulis. The sequence continues at coordinate 1,139,175,487 of CM076583.1, read as the reverse complement.
ACATGATTAATGCATCTTATTCTTCCTTAGGAGGTCAACTACGTGGTGGAGATTGTGGCAATCTTGCTCTCCTTTTCTTTGGCTCTTCTTGAGACCCTTCTGCTCCCACCAATTTCCCTTCTCCTCTTTTGAGATTGAGCCTAGTAAGCATCTAAAAGCTTGAAAACAATTAAACAATTCTTTGCAAAAAACAACACTAGAGAATAAAAACTCTAGCTTTCATACCAATCTGATCTGAAAGGACTGTATTAGTTTTTTTGTGCTAAGTGTTTTTTCAATTTATAACATGTGCATACTTGTCTCATTAGTTTGATTAAGGATTGAGGATTTTAGCCATGAATTGTAGATGATTTTAGTGAATTAGAAGCATGAAATAAGCACAAATAACAATGAAAAACAGTGTAAAATAGAGAAATAAAACACCACATGAAATTTACATGGCAGTCATGAAGAAGTAGTTCACCTCTCCTAGGCTACATCTGCTAGTCCAGCTCCCAATGCATGTCCATCTTTCATTATGATCAAAATTTTGCAAATACATGTAGTCACAGGCCTATAATGGATGTTTTCTCTACACCTATGGCTCCAGATTGCTCCAATTAGTCTAGAATGACTCTTCATTTACTCTAAATGGGCGAAAATTGAGTCTCCTACTCATTTTCCAAGTTACACCTAGAAAAAATCCACTAAAAGTGGAGGAATCCACTTAACTAGAGTCAAAATAGTGGATTATGCCTTAATTAGCGCTCCCGCCAGTCCTAACTTCCGAAATCACCATAGCAATAAATGGCTAGTGGTTGGGTGGCCACATGCCAACCCAAACCATGCGGTGATTGCAACCGCAGGCGGAACCCATGAGTTGAACCCCAGTTTGAACTTTGTGTTAATCTTATCTGCGCGGAGAAATGGGGCAGTAACCGTTGCATGTGATAACACGAAATAAAAATTATGGAGTTGTAATAATTGTTGGAGATTACATTACTACGATGGTTAATGTTTGTTATGTGACCAACCTCCGGGACCGCTGGTGGGTTGGGACCGCCGACGGTCCCAATGCCCAAACGTTAATGCAATATAACATAAATAAAAGCTGACAGCTATAGAGGTTAAGATCTTCGTGTGGCTTGGGTGGGTTGATGGGTACATGCTCTGCCGGTGGTCCAGGGTTCGACTCCTATAGCCTCCACAATAATTTTACACAGTGGTTCAAGGGCCACGTGATGCCCTCAGGGCTAGCCACGTGGCACCTTCCAATTGGCCCATAAAAAAAAACATACAACCCTTCAACCAATAATATCATGCCACTTGTCAACCATTGATTAGCCCAGAGAAAAGGAATATTCATTGGAATATTCCTTTTTGTTGATTGTACATCCACCCTATTGACTAGGCATCCCAGTCAACCTTGTCACAAATTTTACTTGTTTGGGATTTCGATCAGAATGCAATATCTCCCTCATACGACATCGGTTTTTCGAACTGTTCACGGCACCAGAATTAGGAAGACAAGATCTATGCAACCATCCTAGTTTAAACCCAATCATGTAACTTTAAATTTTGAGCAAAATTTATGAACTTCTGATCAACTAGGTCTTTAACAGATCTAAGAGAATTTCTAATGGTATTAAGGGGTTTGAAGATAACATAAAATTTATTATTTTTAAGAATATGAGAAATCTTATTGGTGGTCCTCTGGATAAATGGAAGTTTACCATTAGATATTTTATCATTACGAGTAGGTTTAACCCTTGATTCTTTACTTGCTCTTTGAAAATCTCTTCCTTATTGCATGATATAGCAGTTATTTTCAAAAAACTTTAGAAGATGAGATTTTTCCTCTTCTAAGTGATTCTCATCAGAAATCCTTAGAGAACGGGTGGCAAGGGTGTTAAGAACTCTGAGTTTTTGTTCTGGAAAATGATGAGAATTGACATGAATATATTGTTCCGCGTGAGTTTTTTTGAGAAAAACTTGCTGAGAAACGAAACCATTATTCATTCTAGAGAGGAGAATATCAAGGAAATGAAGGCATTTGTCTACCTCGAATTACATTTCAGAAATTATACAAACAATATATATACCAATGGATTCAATCCGATCATGTGATATGCTAAAGCAAGATATTGAATCCTTCTACAAATTAATTGCGGAAAATAAGCACGATCGCACAATCATACCAAGTAAAAGAAAGAAACAAATCAATCCACAACACTGATATTTTCCCTGGGGAAAGCTTGCTGCTCAAAACCCCTCTATATTTATTGTATAATCAACCAAGGAATCATGAAACAATACAATGCACTATTCTCACAAGAGTCTGCTGCACTCTACCAACTGTCTCACACTGATCTGGAAAAAACTGACCAACACTTAGCCAATTTCCTTCCTTTTCTCAGCCCACCTTGCTTGCGCAATTCCTGTAGAATTAAATCCCTATTCTTTAGGAATTTCAACCTTCCAAAAATGTGTAATGCTCATGGGAAAACCTATGGGTGTATTACTACATGCGGATAGTTTGCTAATAATAAAACTGATAGTTAACATCCCTTTAACGTCTGTCTCAACTGGGTCTTCATCAGAACTGACATGCATGTAGCTATTAATAGTAAATAATCAGTTACTTGACAGATCATTGCATGTGAATTAAATTTGATTTAATTCACTTGACCTATCACTAGTGCAACAAATCAGTTACAACTAGTTAAACTGATTTAAACTCAATTAATTAAGTTAACTGATTTCTCATGCATTAAACTAATACACTAATTGACTCTAAAACAAATAGAATTGTTACACCATTTTTTGGTCATCTAACGTATTATCATTAGATGGACCCAAGTACACCATGTAAGACCAGTTTTACCCTAAGTAAAACTGCTTTCACTATGTTAAAACAGGAAACCCCAAAAGGAAATATTAAACAAACCCATATTTGTTTGATTTTCCTCATGGAATAATTAATTAAACCATAATTTAATTATTATTCACAGTCATGTTTAACCCAAAATCAAAGAAATTAATTAGATAAACCTTTATTTATCTTATTATTTTCTAGGAATAATCATTTAAACCTTATTTAGATGATATTCCTTGTTAAATATGACCAAATCACCCACAAATAATTAAATAAATCACTATTTAGTTAATTATCTTTCAACCACTTCCTTAAATAATTAAATAAATCATTATTTATTTGATTATCTTCTAACCGCTTCCTTAAAAAGATAAATAAATCATTTATTTATTTATTTTTGACAAATTAAGGGATTTGACCCAAATCAAATACCTTTTCCCTCCAACAAATATAATAAAATATTCCATAAAAAGTGGATCTAGATCTGGTTAACCCATGCACCAAGATTTAGAATGACCCAATATTTTGTTATAAATAGGAGGGTTTTTCCTACCATTCTTCACCTTTTGTTGCCTATTAGATCACTCTGGATCTATACACTTGGTCACATTTTTTCCATCATTTGCTGTGTGAGCTCCCATTGAGCTCTATTCTTTGCATTGGGTTTTCTACACCAGCAAGAGAGAGAAATCTTAGATCTGAAGTGCTGAGGACTTCCAAGAACCCATCCCACTGAGGAGAATTGGATACGCCTTCTTGTTTTCCTCCCAGTTGCCCCATTAATATAAAAATTCTTTCAAAAAATTGTTCTTGTCTTGTCTATTGGTATATGGAGCAAACATATTTTTCTGCTTAATGTCTTTCCATGTAGATACGGTTTTGCGGATCTTGTATCTAACTAACGCGGTGCGAAGATATTGGCCGACCATTTTTGTTGTTAGGGCTATTAGTTATGCGTAGCTAAGGTGGTTCTTTTTCGTACACTTCGACGAAGAATTCATACTATGAAATCACTCACATGCCTCGAAAATACCCTCGACTCGGTTACGCAGGCTAGCTGAGTTTGTCACTTGATTTAACTATTCTGATGATTCTGAATAATTTCGATTTATTGTCCAATTTAATTAAGGGAAAATTAAATTAGACACACATTTCTTGTTGACTTTTCGACACTCCCTTTCAACAAGAAAGGGATTATCAGCTACCCCAATCCTGCCTCTATGGTATTCGAATTTTCTCTTGGCGAGCGTCTTCTTTAGAATATATTCATCTCGATCCTCCATGGGAATGTACTGAAGTAATACAATGTGTCTCTGAACACAATCTCCGAGATGGTGGTACTGGATGCCAATATGATTGAACCTATTGTGGAATACTGGATTAAATGAGAGTTTTATGTAAGTCTGGTTATCACAATGTATCACCATCGGATCCATCTGATGACCAAAGAAGCCTACAAGTATCTTCCTCATCCAGATGGCCTCACATGCCGCCTGACTGGCTGCCATGTACTCTTCCTTGGCTGAACTGAGTGCAACTAATCTATGCTTCCTGTTGTACCAAGAAACTATTTTCGATCCTATGCTAAAGATCCCTCCTGATGTGCCCTTCCTGTCTGATGGAATGTGTTGAGTTACATCTTTGTCCGAATTTTTACGATTTTTATCAAATAAATACATACTTGTACCTGGTGTTTTTAATCATTATTAATCCATTATGTTGTTAATTAGAGGAATTTAGAAACAATAGCTATTAATTTATAAATTCTTGTTTTTAGTTAATTTGATGAGTGTTTTTAATAAATTTCTTCATGGTTGCAGGAAGGCTTGGTGCAGGAATGTATTTGAGTACAATTCACCAAATGCATAAAAGCAGCAGTTGGGTAGTTGAACTGATGTAGGTGAAAATATCCAATTTGCGACCAAATGGAGCAGAATATCTCAATTTCGAGACATGGGTTGTGTTCAGAGCACCATTTTTCCTATAACCCAGAAACCGTTTGACAGAATTCGGCTTCGTGAAAGAGTTATCATCAGGGGAATATTCCACTGAAGACCACTCCTGAACGTGAACGTATTGGGTCTCTATGAATATTGCTATGTTTGGGGATTAAAACAAATCTCATTTCACTCTTAAATGGTTTTTAGCCCTTTCGTAAAATTCACATAAACCATCATTCTGGAGGAGTTTCAACTAGCCTTATTCAAGACTAACAAGAAGGTGAGCCTTTTTGCAGACAAGGTGTTTGATTTGTTTGATACAAAGCGTAATGGCCTGTTAGGATTTGAAGAGTTTGCATGTGCTCTCTCAATGTTTCATCCAAATTTTCCCATAGATGATAAAATAGAATTTTCCTTCCAACTTTACGGCCTAAAGCAGAAAGGCTTTATTGGGAGACAAGAGGTGAAACAAATGGTCGTAGCTACCCTTGCAAAATCTGGCATGAACCTTTCAGATGATGTGGCTAAAATTATCATTGATAAGAAATTCGAGGAGGCAGATACGAAACATGATGGGAAGATCGACAAGGACGAGTGGAGGAGTCTCGTTCTGCGACATCCTTCTCTATTATTAAAAAACATGACTCTTCCATATCTAAAGGATATAACAACATCATTCCCAAGCTTTGCGTTTCACTACGAGGTGGAGGATACATGATTATACTCCAGTGGTCATCTGGTAGCCTTAAATGCACAAAACGTAGCATGCAGTGGTGTGCTTTGGAAAATTGTTGATCAAGGATGATAGCTACTGGTCGTGGAACCCATAGCATGCATCGTTTCAACCATACATTATCGATTGGGGATAAGCCAGGCTTAATGGCATTCTGAGAAGCGTAAAAGGGGAATCGCAACCTTCGTCGAGGTCTTATCAATTTGCCATCCTTAAAATCGTTGTTGAAGCTGCCTTACGATACCTCTGCCAGCAGTGCATGAGGATCAAAATTCTCCAGAAGGCAATTGCACCTTCTAGCAACAACAAAATCCCACAAAAAGAGGAACGATTTCCTAAATTCACATTCTGTCTCAAGCTAATTCTTATTCTGGCAAATAATTCATGGTCGATATCGATTCTTGCAGTTGTGGAAATTGATTTTTCTAAATATATGGTTTCAAATCTATTGTAAAAAACTCTGCTATTTATAAATACGGTTTTGGGAAAACAAGAGCAGCTCCGCTGCTATAAAATATAGATTTGTGCACTCATGAGGGGAAGGGAGGTAGTAGCTGCGCATTAGATAGAAGGAGTCGATGCATTAGAATGAAGCAGTCAATCCATTATAATGGTAGCTACGCAGAATGAGGAGTCAGCCCATGAGAGCAGAGAAGTAGGTGCGCACTAAATGAGAGGGCACAGAATCGATAAGTTCCATCATCAATTAGCCAAGAGCGCAGATGAATTTTCTGAGATGAATGGGCATGAGTCCATCAATTAGAGGAGCGAAGTTTCTGAGATGCAAAGAGCCAGAGTTTCTCATGTGAAGTCGATTTGCTAAGATGTAGATCTGGCATCAATTTGTCCAGCAGATGATGTATTTGTTGATTAATATTTGAAGTAATGTTTTGATTTAATTTAATAACTCTTGGCTTCTGCATTTATTTGTTTTTATATAAGCATCGTAATTTTAAATTTGAACATTGAGTTAGTTTAGAACTTGCTCGAGGGAGTGGCAATGATCCACCACAACCTGGAGTTGAGTCCTCATTCTTCATAGCTTTAGGATTTGTTTAATTTGTAGAATTATCTTTTGTTTTAAATTGTTTTTAAATAGCATCTAATTCTGCACTTAAATTATTATTTTGTTTTCCAATTTTTGAGTTTAAATATGGAATTAAAACAGATTGTATATGCTTTGAATTTGAATGTGTTAACATTGCTCATTTAAAATATTAAATCATTGTTTGCATTATCTAATTTCTTTGAATGTTTGTAGGATTTAAATGCTTGTTTATGCATGATTTCACTCAAAAATTAGGTCTCTTTTAATTAGAATTTGTTTTATTTTAGATCTCTTTTTAATTAGATTCTTTATTTTTTTTATAGTGTAATCATTTCCTTATGTGAGCAAGTTTGAGTGTGGATTTGATTAGGTAGATATATCAAGTTTAAATACAGTATGATGATTCGATTTGAAGTAGGCATGCTTTTTAATAGTTCATTTTTATTTAGATTAAAATATTTAAATAATTCCTAATGGGATTCTTAAGTTTTATTTTATAGAGTGAAATGGTTTCTTTTAGCAATAGATAAAATTGTAATGTGTTAATTTAAATCTTGAATTTGTTATCTAGAGTAACTTTAGTTAGTTTAAGGTTTGAAGTTATTATTAGGGTAATGTGTGTGTTCTTTTAGTTATCTCAAGTCTTAGTTTCAAGTGTTAATGTCAAGTTAGTGAGAGGAGTTAATAAATTAAGGTTTTTAAGTTATCATAGGAGATTTTAAAAGTAGAATGCAAGTGCGAGAATGGTACATGATTGAGGATTGATTTGTAGTTTAATTACAGTGTGGAGTTTGCAGTAAATGGAATTGGTTCAGTAAGTTTCATTTTTAAGATTGTTTATTTGCGAGCAAATGTGTGTTTCATTCTAGTATCTAGTTTATCATTACAAAGGAACATATTTATACTTTGATTAGTAAACTGAGCCAATACGCAATACAAATCGCGTTTACGACTCCCAGATTGATAATTAATATTGAGAGGTTTAATCCGACAATTAAGTCGGCCAGCATTTTGGCGTCGTTGCTGGGGAGTTGTATTTTTGCTCAGGTAAAATTTTCTTACAGAGTTTCAAGGGTATTGCAGGACGTCAGGGGGTGGAGAGTGTGCAGTAAGATGTGAGTGAAGAGCCACACATCCACTATTGTGGGGTTTCTCCAAAGTCTGGCCATCTTGCGTATCACTTTAACTTTTATTTTCTTTAGGTGTAGAAGTAGAAGCAGGCTTTAGAAATTTAATTTCCAATTTTTTTTGCTTTTAATAGATTAAGTAGTACTTTCATTCGGCATTTTCCTTTCATGCAAGTGTGGTGAGATTTATTTCAACCAGTATCTTTTAAATCCATTTATCTTCAGAATCCAATCTTCAACGTTATATCATTTTTGGGGTACTGAAAGAACCCTTGCGTACTCAATCCATGTGATGACAGAATGTACCAGTTTGCTTGTTGAAGACAAGAAGATGGTATTCTAAGGAATCATTCAATGAGAAGTTTTTATGCTGCTACAGAGGCGAACAAATAATACGATGAAGAATTCACAAGTGCTGAATTTAATATCTTGCTTGAACATAAATTTAATATAATTAAGTCTTTGATTTCGAAATTGGATGATTTTTAGGAACAAGAGAAGGATGAAGAACCACTGCTTATCCTATGTGCCAACTGTAGAAACAAACACTGCCTTGGAAAGTGTCCACTTAATGGTCTAGCAGTTTGAAAAATTTGCGAGGATGGTCATGCAACCGAACATTGCCCATCACTGCCACGATTACAAAAGATACTCAGGGAATCAAGTAAGGAATTGAATCAACCACGAGGTATAACTCAAAACCCAACACCATTTGATAATTAGAATAATGATTATTTTCTTGAGTAGGTTCCTGAGCATGTTTATAATCCTGGAATTTCATGGCAAACTTCTGAACCTCCTCCAATTGAATATCCTACTTCATGGCCACAGTGACCCTCATCCTCGAGCTAGATATATCCATGGCCTCAAGAATCATTTGGACCCTTCTCTCTAGGGAAATCTCCCATGCAAATTCAATCATATGAGCACCAAAAACAACCACAATTTCTTCCCAACGCACCATTAAGTTATCCTCATCCATGGTCCTAGCCGTATGTGCAACCTTACCCTAGCCCTTATCCTTACCCTAGACCTAACCCTAATCGATATCCTAGCCCTTATCCTAACCCTAGACCTAACCCTAGTCCAAACCCTAACCCTAGCCCTCATCCAAACCCTAGCCTTAACTCAAACCCTAGACCTAATCCCAATCCAAATCAAAACCTTAGTCCATGCATTAAACCAAACCCTAGTGCAAACCCTAGCCCAAACTGCACCCTAAACCCTAATCTAAACCATTAGGTTGCACAACAGTTTGCACCACCTATTCTTTCCGTTGATTCCCCTATTGAACATAATTCTACATATTCCATGTTGGAAAAGGGAATGAATCTGGAAACTTCCCCCATTACCATAGAACATTCACCCCGGGAAGATATAATTCAAAGAACACAAGAGGAGCAATCTTTCATTGGAACTTGTTCTAAAAATATTTTTGAAACTCAAAACCCTAGAATCTCTCTCAACCATTCTTGTCAATTTGAAAAGCAGATATTGAGCTTGAACTTGAGGGATTTATATTTTGTCTTTCACCAAATTCTTTGTGCCTCCAGGAGAGTGGCTATCAAACTATGAAAGATTTTCATCCATTGGAGAATCCTAAATATGTGGGTTCCATTGAATCCTAGTTTCGAGCAGTCATCAAGCCATCTTATTTCCTCAGCATTTAGAAACTCTTGGTACCATATCAATTAAAGTAAATAATTTCTCATGCTTTCGTATATATTGAAGTCTATTCATTAAAACTAAGCGTGAGTATAATCAACATTTTGTTACGCACATGGCTTCATTGGAAGTACTCCTATACTTAAACGAGAGTCTTTCACCTCTTAGGGTAAAACAAGGTAGGAGAATAAATGAATAAAGCTGTTATCATGCTATTAGGGTTTTGAATTTTAAGTAATGCTTGTTAAAACTACTTTTGATCCACATTAGTTGTTAACACACACATTTGTGAGAAATATTGTTGAGTACAACTCACTCTAATGCCTCATGATTTTGCAAAAACCATGATTAATTGCTCTGATAAATTGTCATCTCGGATATATATTTTCAGTTTCCCTTAGAAGGTACTATTGGAAAACCCTTATGGTGGACCACTCTTGCAAAGATCGTAATGAGCTATTCGGGAGAACACTAGAATTCTTAAACTCAAAGAATCTTTCAGTCATTGTCTGGATTATCTTTAATAAGTCTTTAGGGTAGAGGAATTAGCTAGCAATGATTAGTCATTAAAAACTTTTCACGCCATCCTATACTCTTAAGGATTAGATATGTCTCACCACTTATTAAGTAACCTTTAAGGTTAATCATAATTAGAGTTTAGAAAATATTTAGGGGAGGATAGGAGGTCTCGTAATGAGCTAACCTACCACGATCATAGGATCTAGCATGCATGACATTACTGCTACTGGTCACCAAGCCAGAGTAATGGCTTTTAGCCAAAAAAAAGAAGAAGAAGACAGGAGGTCTCATCACGAGCCGGCTTGTTCATCCATGTTACTTCTTGTGAGTGGCACTGCCATCAACTAGTTACCAATCCATGACAGTGGCCTTCATCTAAAAAGTCAAATAAGCTAACCTTGAATCTGTATCTAGTAAGTGGGATACTGACATTTCGCTAGGTTAAAAGACATCCCTGTCGAGGTTATGGACACCTGCGGGCAACAGGGCCATGTCTGTGGTATTAAAGTTAATTGCATACTATGATTTCTTTGATTATCCTTCTCTTCCCTAAGACTCATCATTTTTCTTGGAAAATGGTTTTAAGACAATTGAACATGATGCTTTAAGTTCTATATTTCAAAAAATCAAGAATCCTTGAATGATGTGGTACCCTTAGTGAAGGTAATCCTTTGTACTAGATTAAGAGGAAATCTATTTTTGAATCCGGATAACAACAGAATTTAGAGTGTTCAAATAAAGAGGTTGCTCACTTTAATTTTCATGGTATTCAGAGTGATGAATTACTTAATGATGACTACTCGCAAGGTGTTGGTTGCCAACAATGTGTATTGATTGTAGTTTCCTCTACATATGTGATGAATGACCTAGGTACAAGATTGCTATAGTAGGTGCATGAAACCTGTGGTAGTATTTGTAAAATTGCACCTCTTCAACAAAATTTGATTTTTATCATAAGACTCTGGGAAAAAAAAAATTTGGGACAAGGTAACAGGTATGTGCAAACAATATTTTCTCCATAAATGTTACTTTTTATACCTGATCTTGTTTTCTCATCTCACATGGTTTTAGCTGGTGCCATAATACTAATGTTGCGGGTTAATAAATGCATTACAATATCAAGCTAAAATCTTTGCTGACATTTTCCCTACGTTTTTTCATCATCTTATAGTTTTTTCTTGCACAAGGACGTGCAAGAAGTTCAGCATGGGGGGATGTTGAGCTGCATCTTTGTCCAAATTTTTACGATTTTCATCAAATAAATACGTACTTGTACCTAGTGTTTTTAATCATTATTAATCCATTATGTTGTTAATTAGAGGAATTTAGAAACAATAGCTATTAATTTATAAATTCTTGTTTTTAGTTAATTTGATGAGTGTTTTTAATAAATTTCTTCTTGGTTACAGAAAGGCTCGATGTAGGAATGCATTTGAGTACAATTCACCAAATGCATAAAAGCAACAACTGGGTAATTGAATTTATGTAGGTGAAAATATCCAATTTTCAACCAAATGGAGCAGAATCTCTCAATTCCGAGACATGGGTTGTGTTCTAAGCACCATGTTTCCTATAACCCAGAAACCGTTTGACGGAATTCAGCTTCGTGAAAGAGTTATCATCAGGGGAATATTCCACTGAAGAACACTCCTGAACGTGAATGCATTGGGTCTCTTGAATATTGCTATGTTTGAGGATTAAAACAAATCTCAGTTCACTCTTAAATGGTTGTTAGCCCTTTCGTAAAATTCACATAAACCATCATTCTGGAGGAGTTTCAACTAGCCTTATTCAAGACTAACAAGAAGGTGAGCATTTTTGTAGACATGGTGTTTGACGTGTTCGATACAAAGCGTAATGGCCTATTAGGATTTGAAGATTTTGCATGTGCTCTCTCAATTTTTCATCCAAATGCTCCCATAGATGATAAAATATAATTTTCCTTCCAACTTTATGGCCTAAAGCAGAAAGGTTTTATTGGGTGACAAGAGGTGAAACAAATGGTCGTAGCTACCCTTGCAGAATCTGGCATGAACCTTTCAGATGATGTGGCTGAAATTATCATTGATAAGGCATTCGAGGAGGCAGATATGAAACATGATGGGAGGATCGACAAGGACGAGTGGAGGAGTCTCGTTCTGCGACATCCTTCTCTGTTATAAAAAAACATGACTCTTCCATATCTAAAGGATATCACAACATCGTTCCCAAGCTTTGCGTTCACTCCGAGGTGGAGGATACATGATTATACTCCAGTGGTCATCCGGTAGCCTTAAATGTACAAAATGTAGCATGCAATGGTGTGCTTTGGGGAATTGTTGATCAAGAATCATAGCTACCGGTCATGGCACCCATAGCATGCATCGTTTGAACCATACATTATCGATTGGGGATAAGCCAGGCTTAATGGCATATTGAGAAGCATAAAAAGAGAATCGCAACCTTCATCGAGTTCTTATCAATTTTCCATCCTTAAAATCGTTGTTGAAGCTGCCTTATGATACCTCTGGCAGTAGTGCATGAGGATCAAAATTCTCCAGAAGCCAATTGCACCTTCCAGCAATAGAAAAATCCCACGAAAAGAGGAACGATTTCCTAAATTCACATTTTGTCTCAAGCTAATTCTTATTCTGGAAATTAATTCATGGTCGATATCAGTTCTTGCAGTTGTGGAAATCGATTTTTCTAAATATCTGGTTTCAACTCTATTGTAACAAACTTTGCTATTTATAAATACGGTTCTGGGCAAACAAAATCAGCTCCGCTGCTATAAAATATAGAGTTGTGCACTCATGATGGGAAGGGAGGTAGTAGCTGCGCATTAGATAGAAGGAGTCGATGCATTAGAATGAAGTCGTCGATCCATTAGAATGGTAGCTATGCAGATTGAGGAGTCGACCCATGAGAGCAGAGAAGTAGCTGCGCACTAAATGAGAGGGCGCGGAATCGATAAGTTTCGCCATTAATTAGACAAGAGTGTAGATGAATTTTCTGAGATGAATGGGCATGAGTCCGTCAATTAGAGGAGCGAAGTTTCTGAGATGCAAAGAGACAGAGTTTCTCATGTGAAGTCGATTTGCTCAGATGTAGATCTGACATCAAATTGCCCAGCAGATGATGTATTTGTTGATTAATATTTGAAGCAATGTTTTGATTTAATTTAATAACTCTTGGCTTCTACATTTATTTGTTTTTATATAAGCATCGTAATTTTAATTTTGAACATTGAGTTAGTTTAAGACTTGTTCCAGGGAGTGGCAAGGATCCACCGCAACTTGGAGTCGAGTCCTCATTCTTCATAGCTTTAGGATTTGTTTAATTTGTAGAATTATCTTTTGATTTAAATTGTTTTTAAACAACATCTAATTCTACACTTAAATTATTGTTTTGTTTTTCAATTTTTGAATTTAAATATGGAATTAAAACAGATTGTAGATGCTTTGAATTTGAATGTGTTAACATTGCTCATTTAAAATATTAAATCATTGTTTGCATTATCTAATTTCTTTGAATGTTTGTAGGATTTAAATGCTTGTTTATGCACGATTTCACTCAATAATTAGATCTCTTTAATTAGAATTTGTTTTGTTTTAGATCTCTTTTTAATTAGATTCTTTATTGTTTTTATAGTGTAATCATTTCCTTAAGTGAGCAAGTTTGAGTGTGGATTTGATTAGGTAGATATATCAAGTTTAAATACAGTGTGATGATTCGATTTGAAGTAGGCTTGCTTTTTAATATTTCATTTTCATTTAGATTAAAATATTTAAATAATTCTTAATGGGATTCTTAAGTGTTATTTTATAGAGTGAAATGGTTTCTTTTAGCAATAGATAGAATTGTAATTTGTTAATTTAAATCTTGAATTTGTTATCTAGAGTAACTTTAGTTAGTTTAAGGTTTGAAGTTATTATTAGGGTAATGTGTATGTTCTTTTAGTTATCTCAAGTCTTAGTTTCAAGTGTTAATGTCAAGTTAGTGAGAGGAGTTAATAGATTAAGGTTTTTAAGTTATCATAGGAGATTTTAAAAGTAGAATGCGAGTGCGAGAATGGTACATGATTGAGGATTGATTTGTAGTTTAATTACAGTGTCGAGTTTGAAGTAAATGGAATTGGTTCAGTAAGTTTCATTTTTAAGATTGTTTGTTTATGAGAAAATGTGTGTTTCATTCCAGTATCTAGTTTATCATTACAAAGGAACATATTTATACTTTGATCAGTAAGCTGAGCCAATACGTAGTACAACTCGCGTTTACGACTCCTGGATTGATAATTAATATTGAGAGGTTTAATCCAAAAATTAAGCCAAACAACATAATGCTTGCCCAATCTGCATCGGTGAAGCCTTAAATCTTCACTCCCTCAATCCGTTTGTACCATAATCCATACTCTGTAGTGCCCCTGAGATATCTCAAGACATGCTTCCACGTCTTCCAAAAGAGCTTGGTCAGCTTAACCATAGCTTGAATAAGATGGTTAAATGCGTAGCATATGTCTAGTCGTGTGTTCACCAAGTACATGAGTGAACCCACAAGCTGCCTGTAAACAGTAGCGTCCACTACCTCCCCTGAAGTAGCATCCTCCTTCCTCCAGTTTCCTGCAAGAGGAGTCTCCATGGGTTTATAGATCTCCATGTGGAACTTCCTCAGAATCTCTTTGGCATACTTTCCTGGAGAAACAAATATCTCCCCATCCCGCTGCCATATCTCCAAACCAAGGAAATAGTGAAGGAGTCCCATGCCCTTCATCTCAAACTCTCTTGCAAGATCCTCTTTACAAGAAGTTATGAGTTAATCATCACTTGTCAAAATAATCTCATCAACATAAAGTACAATAATCAAAAGCTTACCATCAACCACAATCTGGTACAGGTTCACATCCGCTCTTCTCTTCGTGAAGCCCAACTCGATGAAATAGCTGTCAATCTTGGTGTACCAAGCACGAGGTGCTTTCTTCAGCCCATACAATGCTCTCTTGAGTATGCACACATGCGACTCATTGTTAAAGGTATCAAAACCTTCTGGCTACTCAATGTACACTTCTTCCTCAATAAATCCATTGAGAAATGCAGTCTTCACATCCATCTGATGTATCTTCCATCCCATTTGCGCTGAGAGTGCAAGGATAGATCTAATCGATGATTACCTTGCAACTAGTGAAAAAGTCTCCTCATAGTGAATCCCCTCAACTTGTGAGAATCCTAGGGCTAAAAATATAGCCTTTTACTTCTCCACACTCCTATCTGCTACTTGTTTCACCTTATAGATCCATCTAGATCCAACCACTGAATTCCCTACTAGTCTTGGGACAACTTCCCATGCATTGTTCCTAACGATGGAGTCAAAATCCTCAACCATGACATTAAACCAATTTGGTTGTTGCACCGCTTCCTCCAAAGAGGATGGTTTTGTCACAATAAACTTTCTCATTTGAGTCATGTATCCAATAAACCTGTCTGGAGATTGTCTCTGTCTGCGTAGTGATGTAGGTGTTCCTACATGTTTTGCATCATCAAGTCTCAATCTGTCAGCTTCCGTGATGTGCTTCCTACCATGTCTGGTGGATGGCTCTGCATGAGTGGCTTCTGCCAGTCCATGATCCTCCACATGTGGCTGATCCACATATTGAGGTTCATCCTTTGGAACCAAGAGTTCCTCATCTGCATGCACATCAAGCTCCCTCTCAAGGGATAATCACATGGATTTATCCTAATCAAATTTTACATCATGTCTGAAAATTGTCATCTTGCTATTCAGAAAATACACTCGATAGTTGTGGGGAGTATCAGTGTACCCCACAAATATCCCAATCTCTGTTGTTGGTTCTATCTTCTTTCTGGAATCTTTGGTCACATGGATATAGATAGATGAGCCAAAATTTTTAAAATATGAAACATTTGGTTTCTTACCAGAAAAGTCCTCCTCTGGTGTACTCATGCCAAGTATCCGATGAGGACTATGGTTCTACAAAAATATCGCTGTGTTTCATTCCTCTGCCTACAGATGCAATGGTAGGCCTTGATCATGTACCATCATTCGTGCTGCACCCACAATTGTTCTTTTCTTTCTTTCTGTAACCCCATTCCGTTGTGGGTTATGAGGCGCAATCAACTCTGTCCGAATTACTTCTTTGGAACAAACTTTCTTGAATTCATTGTAGATGTACTCACCACCATTTTCACTCCTTAGAGTCTTCACATGCTTCCCAATATATTTCTCAATCAGTGCTTTGAGCTCACAAAATTTTGAGAACGTCTTATCTTTATTTTGCATGAAATAGATCCAACACTTTCTAGAAAAATCATCAACTGAAATCACATAATACCTGTGCTTTTCCGTCGAAGCTGTAGGGAATGGTCCACACACATTTGAGTGAAATCTCTCAAGTATTTCTGCTGCTTGGTTCTCCTCCTTGTGAAAATTGGCCTTTGTATACTTCCCCATGGTACATGTTGTGTAACCAGCTTCAAAAATAGAAGAAAAGAGATATGAACGCCTTAGAAATAAGCCACTTCGAGGGGGCAACCTCCAATACATTACATAAATGCACAATTATTGGATGATACAAATGAACAAAACCTCCTTCTATATATAGGAGTCCATGGGGCCACAATATAATCCTAGTGGGGCCACAATGTAATCCTAGCCGACCTACCAATAATAATGTAAGGGCACAATAATAACAATATGGGGGTTACAGGGGTACAATAATAACAATAAGGGGGGCTACACTAACATAATAAGGGCCTACACTATTAATATAGGGACTTAACATGCCCCTCTCCTTCAAACAAGTGTTGTCCTCAACGCTTGATTATTTCTTGATGCTTCTGTATAAAATTCTCATCCTCCCATGTGAAATATTTTACAGGAAAGTTCTTCCACTTGCTGAGATACTCTGAAATTGATTGCACTTGTCGAATTCTTGTTTCTATGACTTCTTCATAACTTCTTTCGATGTGATTTTGATCTTCCTGCTGTTTCATTAGATTCTGCACCAAAGTTGGGTTACCCTTTGAGAGCTGGAGAACTTGTTGTTGATGCTCGATGTGATCTTCCATTAATTTATCATCCATATTTGCTATTATTTGATCCTTAAAACCATCCAAATTATCCTCCATTTCTTCTTTTAAACCATCTATTTCATCTTCAATTTCTCTTCGTAAGATTGAAACTTGTTGCACTTGGTACCGTAATTTTGATATCTCATACTGCAACTCTTCCTCTTCATGCGTCATAGTATAGCTTTTTGACGGATTAATGGGCATGGAATTATTTTTTGGAGGCATTATAGAACCCAATACTGATAGAAATTCTAAAATATGCCCTTGGAATCAATTCAAATTAATTCTTCAAACAAGACTTATGCAATTCGGAAACAAAATACACACCTTTTACTTGCTTTGAGGAGCTTGATATTGAAATTGAATTATCTCTGTAATTGAAAATCTTCAATATCTGAAATTCAGCCCTGTAGTATCCCTCTGAAGCTTCTTTCAAATGCCACAGGTCTGATCTAATTTGGATTCCCCAAGACAAAGTTGTGTCCAATCTCCCACAATGACCTAATTTTGGACTGGTTCAGTAGAGCAAACTTGTAGGACTTGCCACGTGTCACTGTTTCATCCTTTGTCTCTGAAATTGATAGCCAAGAAACTAAAGTCTGTGTACTTGTGACCAATTTTTACGACACTCAAATCCACTTCCCAGAGAGAGAGTTATTGAACTTTTCCCACGATCACCTCTTTGAGATGAAATTCAGGAGCCTGAAAAAGCACTACCTTCCACAGATCATATCTCCAAAAATATTGCGAACCAAGCTCTGAAATTTTTTGACGAATTTCCTCAAGATTTCAGCTTCGCACCATATGAATTTCAGACTCTGAACCTTCGTACAAAAAACTTTATAGCGCAAATTCCACGATGACCTGTTTATGAGCCTGAAAAAATACCTAACTTCCACAAATGATATCTCCTCAAATATTGCGAACCAAGATCTGAAATTTTTAGACAACCTTCCTCAAGATTTCAGCTTCGCACCCTAAAAATTTCAGCTTCTGAAGCTTCGTAGAAAAAAAGTTATAGCGAAAATGCCACGATGACCTGTTTGGAGCAGCGAAACCCTAGAATCCCAAAGCTCCGATACCAAATGTTGTGTAACCAGCTCCAAAAATAGAAGAAAAGAGATATCAACGCCTTAGAAATAAGCCACTTCGAGGGGGAAACCTCCAATACATTACATAAATGAACAATTCTTGGATGATACAAATGAACAAAACCTCCTTCTATATATAGGAGTCCATGGGGCCACAATATAATCCTAGTGGGGCCACAATGTAATCCTAGCCGACCTAACAATAATAATGTAAGGGCAGAATAATAAAAATATGGGGGTTACAGGGGTACAATAACAATAAGGGGGGCTACACTAACATAATAAGGGGCTATACTATTAATATAGGGACTTAACAGTACATCCCTTTCATGTGTCTATCTGTGCAAGAGCACCCTTTGGAAGCCCCGTAGAAATCTGTTGCATGACCTTCAAAGCACCGCGGTATAGATGGCCCAATCTCCTGTGCTATAACTCACCCTCATCCCGTCTCACCACTCTGTCTGCTTTACTCATCAATGATGAGCAGCCATCTACATCGAGTTTTTAGGGATTCTTAACATGAATCACAATATTCTTAGCCTGTCCTATGGCTTTGTGATGAAGGAATGCTTTCCCTTCAATGAAAACCACATCATATCCTCTATCCTCCAACATAGAAAATGAAACTAAATTATTTTTCAAGCCCGGTACATGCATGATATATTTTAATAAGAAAGGTTTACTTAACTGTCTCTAGAAAGTAACTGTACCAATCCCAGTAGTGCTATACCTCTCATCATCACCCATCTTGATGTGCATATGAAGATCCTTCTCCTCCAAGCTACAAAAGAGTTCTTTGTCTCCCGTCATTTGGAAATATGCACCACTATCCAAGTACCACACTGATCCCATCACACTAGACACCATTCATGCGATGAGTGAGAAGTCCAACTCGAATTGTGAAGCTAAAGCTTCACATGCTGCAGATCCTAAAGCCTTTTTGTTGTTCTTCTTCTTCTGTGGACAATTAGTGGCATAATGTCCATGATCTTGACAGTGAAAACATTTCACTCTGGTCATGTCATGCTTATTTCCTTCTTTTCTGGTCTTAGATTTGGAATATGATTTCTTTTCCTTCCCCTTATTTTCCTTACCAGCCAAGGTTCAATTTTCCTCATCATCTGCCTTGGATGAGGATCCATCCCTGGTATTCCACCTGGATTCTTCTTGTACCAAATCTGACCAAAGTCGCTCCCAATCTGGTAGCTTCTCCCTCCCATTGATAGAGTCCTGATAACTATGCCAACTCTTGGGAAGGCCTAGAAGTGCTAGGCTCACCAAGTCATCATCTATTACAGTAATCCAGACATATCGACATTGGATGAACTTGGTCAAATATTTCGGAATAGTTTCGCCTTTCTCCAGTTTGATTTTCATGAGCTTGTCCTTCAGTGCAAATTTTATGTGGTCACTGCTATTCTGAAACAGATCTGTCAAAGCCTTCCACATTGCATATGGAGTCACTTTTCCATGGAGACTCAAGATAATGTGATCTCTAACTCCCTATAATAAGACCCTCCTCGCCTTTGCAACCTTCTTTTTCCAAGCATCAAGAAGAGCAACATCTGCTGCTGTGGGCTTGGTAATATCATTATCAATGAATTATTTCAACCCGTTGTCCTCCGGAACTTCCTCCATTCTCTATTTTCATGCAATATAATTAGAACTTCCCTCGAGTGCATATTCCAATATTAATCCATTGAAATCCATCTTGATCTGCCTGTCGCACCAAAGAATATTTTTGAAAATTCGAATACTGTTCAGCACAAACTCAATTTCTTCTCCACTATAGTGATTTCCTGCACTCTGATACCATGTAGAAATTATACAAACAATATGTATACCAATGGATTCAATCCGATCATGCGATATGCTAAAGCAAGATACTGAATCCTTCTACAAATTAAATGCAGAAAATAAACACGATCGCACAATCACACCAAGTAAAATAAAGAAGAAAATCAATCCACAACATAGATATTTTTCCTGGGGAAATCTTGCTGCTCAAAACCCCTCTATATTTATTATATAATTAACCAAGGAATCATGAAACAATAGAATTCACTCTTCTCACAAGAGTCTGCTGCACTCTACCAACTGTCTCACACTGATATGGACAAAACCGACCAACACTTAGCCAATTTCCTAACTCTGCTCGTCTTGCCTTGATTGCATAATTCCTATAGATTTAAATCCCCATTATTTAGGAATTTCCACCTTCCAAAACTGCACAATGTTCATGGAAAATCATATGGGTCTATCACTGGATGCAGGAAGTTTACTAATAATACAACTGATAGTTAACATCCCTTTAACCTTTTTCTGAACTAGGTCTTCATCAGAACTTACATGCATGAAGCTATTAATAGTAAATCATCAATTACTTGACATGTCACTGCATGTGAATTAAATTTGATTTAATTGATTTGACCTCTCACTAGTGCAATAATCAGTTACAACTAGTTAAACTGATTTTAACTCAATTAATTGAGTTAACTGATTTCTCATGCATTAAACTAATACATTAACTACAACTTGGATTCTAAAACAAATATCATCACTCTACATGCCTCACTAACCACCCTCAACTAGAATTTCATGAGCTAACTGAGTCTACCACACTCAGTTATCTATTACAAGTGATTAAGAGATAAGCTTACAATTTTATGTCTAATTTAATTAAGGGGAAATAAAATTAGACACACATTTCTTGTTGAATTTTCAACATCCATTATGAATTTGATGGAGTCGGATAGATAATTAAGATGGTTGAAAAAAAAATCTAATTTCTCACGGCCACGGGCCCAAACAACACAAGTATCATCAATAAACTGCTTCCATCGCTTAGGGAAGAATTGAGCAGAGGCCAAAGATCTAGTCTCAAAATCTTCCATGAATAAGTTGGAAACTACAGGGTAAAGAGAATAACCCATCGCTACCCCAAAATTTTATTTAAATAACTCACCCTAGAATTTGAAAAAGTAGAGGTAAATAAAATACCAACCAATTTTGTTGTGTCATCATTAGTGATTTGATTTATGACGTCGATGGCCTCCTGGACATATATTTTAGTATATAGGGAAATAATAGAAAATTTTACTAATGATTCCCCAAGGCCTAGCCTTATATCCTTCAAATATTTAACAAGGAAGTAGATTATTTAACAAAACAATTTTTGCTACTAACAAGAGGTTTGAGTTTTTGAACCATGAATTTAGTTAAAAAATTATGAATCTGGAGATCAGTGACTGCTATGTCTGTTAGAGTCGGTTCTTACAGCCCTTCGTCAGTGATCATTTCGTCTTTTGCATATTCATTCTTAGGTGTCTCGCTTGTTCCACTTCGTTGCATTTCGCTAGGAGCATGCCATTGACTGACAAAGGGGTCTGTTGTCTTATGTTTCCTCATGCTTACACCTGCAGTGCTATTTTAAAAATTTCCTCAAAAATCACTCAAAATCATTGTCATTTCATTCATGGTCATTAAAATGTCAATAAGTGTCTTTGGTCCTAGTGTCTAGGGTTTTTGAGTCATTTGTATACCAGTCATAAAGCCTGCAGGATGAGGATGGTTCCGCAAATTTTGATTTCATGTTTTATTATCATCAGCATTTTAAAAACATTTCTAGTCCAAAACTCTGTTTTGGAACTAGAAATTGTTCAATATTATTTTTGTGATAAATTGTGTTTATTTCACCAAGAAGAAATTTCAAAGCAGACCTCTGATCTTTTCCTCAGCTAAAGAGCCATACCCCTGCAAGAAGACAACAAAATCATCAAATCTGAGCTCAGAAAAGCCAAAAAGAGATTGTATTTAAAAGCCAAATGTGAGAATACAAAAACATTGTAATATGGGTTATCAAATAGATTCGGATCAAATCTGATTGTGAAAGATATTTACATCATATATAAAGGGCCAAACAAGTTTCATTTCCAACAATCCACAGCATACAAATCGAAATCTGGAGTTTGGAGGCCGAAATCGCATTTCAGAGCATCGTTGACAGGGTTTGGAGGTAGAGCGACCCACTTGGAGGTCGAGCGACCCACCTGGGCGTAGAGCGACCCACTCGGGCGTTTTTTACAGTGCAAAAATATAACAAGAGTGACTCACTTGGAGGTCGAGCGACCCACTTAAAAAAAAGCGACCCGCTTGCCAGCAGAATTCAGGAAAGTCGATTTGAGCGCCCAGTTTCGTTTTAGATCGCCTCCAACGGCCTTCAAACAGGTTTTTAACTATTGCACAATAGTTTTTAATATGTTGGTGGTATCATTGAAGTCTTCAAACATTTGAATGGAGGAGTAAAACCCTACATACGTGGCTGATGTGTTCTTCAGGGTTTTAAAATATGTATGGATGGTTTTATGAGCATTTTTACCACCTAATATCATTGATATATATCCACCTTGGCATGTATGTTCAAAACCATTGTTTTCACACCCATTATACCATCGTGGTCATCGTTATTGCTTTACCATTATCAAGACTTTTGTTCCATGGTGATTATGGTCATGTTGTGTCTCACTGCCCAATGACAAAAACGTTCTCATAACTCTGTTTTCACTGCCCATTGACACTTATAACTCTGTTTTTATTGCCCATTGACAAACACATTCATATGATGCATTGCTCCCTTTGACAAGATTTGCTCAATATTCTGAAGGCTGCCTGCTTCCTTTGGTCAAGTTTCACTTGCAATTAAAACAGAGACTGTGCTTCTTTTTCAATCCACCTAAAACAGAGATATTATCATTGTTTGTTTCCTTATGGTGCTTTGACGGTGGGGATATTTGTTGGGTGTTAAAAAACACATCATAACTTTGTTTTCATTGCATTTATATCAGTATACATAGTTCCAATAGCTTGTTCAGAGCCATGTCAGAGACAGAGTCGGAGTATGAGAAAGGGTCAGGCAGTGATTCTGTGACTGAAGGTAATGTGCCCCGGGGGTCTCATAGAGATAACAGAAGTGGTAATCATCGCAGAGAGGAGCCTACTTCTTTGGCTCGGTTGCAGGCATGTCCATTAGCAATGGATTGTTTTCGGTATTTGTCATGTTTCAGATTTTGTGAGATGATTACACAAACCCGGCTTCATCGTGAATTGGCCCGTCTATTTGTTCTACATTTACGGGATGGTCGGGTAAATCTTGCCGGGGTTGATTTCATTTTGTCACCCTTGACTATTGCTCAAGCCACTGGCATACCAAACATTGGCGAGGAATGGAACAAACGTCAGCATTTAGAGAAATTCCACTATGAGCCATACATTAAAACTGGATATATGAGTTACTTGAGCAGATTGTTTCCATTCAGATTCTTGAGGGAGGAGTATGCACCGCTGATGAAGCTCATCATTCAGTATTTCAGTTGTGAGGGCAAATATACTCGTCTCTTTGCGTATCATATTCGTTTGTTGATGCACTTCACGAGGGTACGTATGATGAACCTTCCGTACTTCATATATCGCAACATAGAGAGGATGGTGGTGTTTGTGCAAAAGAAGACGAGCCCAGTGCAGCAGTACAGGAGTATATACCATTATGCTTTGATCAAGATCATAGTGTTGCATCAGTTGGCAGAGCAGGGCATCACTTGGGAGGATTTCGTTTCTAGAGACTTTTTCAGAGTGCCACAGCTGCCTCCCGAGACAGTTCATGATGCAGGAGAGCCTTCACACCAGCCGGACATGCCTGAGGTTGAGCATATCAGCACTCCTTTGGTTCAGACATATCAGCGAGGCCACAGGGCCTTATTTGCAGCGACACGGCGAGTATTATCTCCACATGGGGTGGAAGGGGTCTTGCCGACTTCATCAGCAGAGCGAGTATTATCTCCACATGATGTGGAAGGGGTCTTGCCTTCTTCTTCAGCACAGGTACAGGACAGGGGCAAGAGGCCCATGCATGATGAGGGCCCATCAGGAGGCCGGGATACAGATTTCACAGTCATTGATGTTGATGCGAGCTCTCCCAGCTCGAAATTGAGGGAAGTCATCCAGGAGCAGAGGGCCGAGAATGACAGGCTGAAAGATCAATTGCAGAAGGCTCAGTGGGTGATTAACTATGTGGAGCAGCGCAACAAACAGCTTGAGGATGAGCTCACATATTATGAGCTGCGTCGAATCCGTGAGGACCGACAGTGGAATCGAAAGAGACCCGGTGACATGACACCAACTGACAGAGATACTGTACTCACACATGTGAACATCCATCTGGAGAAATTGTTGGCGAAGGCCAATCGAGACAAATACATGCTTCGTCACATGAAAGGCCATTATTGGGCTCGCCTGCATGTATGCAAAGCGAGAATGAAGATCATGAAGAGGAGGTTGCGCGAAGCACTAAAACGGCGGAAAAGGCCTAATCCACTTCGGATTTTGGCCGAGGCTTCGTTGACTGGGAAAGATACATGATGGAGGACCTCCGCTCCGAATTTGGGCAAATTCGGAGAAACTTTTGTCATTTTCAAATTTTTGGGTCAAAAAACAGGTTTTTCAGTTAAGCGGGTCGCGGACCCATGCGCTCACTTTTTTTTGGGACACTTGCTGGAGGAAATTTTTGCATTTTTGGATTTTTCATGGTTAGTTATGCATCCTCAGAAATCAACTAAGAATTTCATCAAAATCTGGATGGTCAAAAAGCTCAAAAACACCATGAAAACCACCTTGCTGCCACCTTTTGCACCAGCAGGAAGTACCTCTGGGAGAATGAGGTTTTTGAGGGTCAAATGAGCTCCAAATTCAGAAATTCTACTTGGGTTGGATAGTCAACATCCAGGGATTTCCAACGAGCTATCATGAGCTCAATTTGGATGCCGGGAAGTACCTCAAATTCAGGCTGGAAAACGCGCGACCCACTCGGCTCAAGAGCGACCCACTTAAATTTTTCCTGAATTTTCAGCTGCCAGCTCAGATTTTCGCCTAGTATGGACCATTTTTGCTTGTGGATGGGATTTTTGGGTTTTTATGATGTAAATTCATGTTGGGCATGTAACTTTGGCTTATTTTTATCTCTTCTAGAAGATTCACTCTCAAAAGGGTAAAAAATCATGTAATGGATCAGTTTCCACTCTTTTAGAGGCAAGTTGTTAGCTGCCTAGATTGTAGTTCCATGATTAGAATTGGTTGAAACTGATCCCCGAAGAGGGAATTCGACCCCTAGAGGTGGGGAAAGGTGTTAGAGTGATCTATATATTGTAATTTCTGAGGCATTCTACAGGTTGGACTCTTGGGATACTTTTGATATCATTGTACATATTTTTCATATTTTTGGCTAAGGAAAGATCAGAGGTTTTGCGGCACTTGTTGGGATCCTTGTGGTGTTTTGTTCTTGATGGTGTTTCTTCTTTGTTTACTGTAAGTTTCTTCATGTTTAATGTATGCCATCCTTTCATTATGCTTCTGAACTAAATTGAATGAGTGAATAAGGTTGAATCCATTGTTTACAGTGCTTGGCCTTTGAATTCAGTTAGTTCTATATGTTTTCAGCTGTTTGGAGAGGATCCAAGTTCTTCTTTGCCCTCTTCAGCTCCTCGCCGGTCTAATCTATCCATAAATCCAATTTAAAGCATCAAGATCATCACCTACCTCGCCCCAGCTTGAACTCTGCAAAGGTCTGACCTTATCCCCGGACCCAAAATTTGTTTTCCCATTTCTCCAGCGAAAACCCAAAAACCAAAAAATCAAACATACCTATCTCTTTACTAGCCTAAAATCAGTTCTTATTGTAAGTCATCTTGCATCCTATTGCTCATTTTCTCGAGATTGACGGAGAGAGCCCTCTCCTGTCCTCGTAGGGCTAGCTACGAGGCTGAGCGTGGTTTGATGTAGCCTTGAGTTTACTTCATTTCAGCTTGAGGTAGATTTGAGTGCTAACAATGTCCATGGAATATTTGTACCAGTAAAATCCACCTGAAGGGTTCACTTCTTTTCTACTCAACCATAGGGACCAACCTTGAGAGTTTAAGAGAGAATTGAACCCATGAAATCTCAATAGCAAAGGTACTTTAACAATGGGAACTCAAAAAATTGAGCTAAACCTCAAGGTTATTTTAAAAAATTATGACTCTAGATCAATGACTGCTTTTTCCATGGAATATTTGTACCAGGAAAATCCACCCGAAGGGATCACTTCTTGTTGGCTCAACCTTAGAGCTTGAACTCAACAGTGTCAGAGAGAATTGAACCCATGACCTCTTAATAGCAAAGGTACTTTAACGATGGAGACTCGACCAATTGAGCTAACCCTTAAGGCTCAATCTGAAAGACAATCTCATCAACTTGATTAGTTGTCATAAATCAATATGAATTTTTATATGCATCTTCCAAAGGCCTACTTTATTTTAAATTCAATAGTTTATGATATCAATATTATATGTTTAATATTTTTGACATCAATTTCATATGATCGATCTTCATTCATATCAATTTATATAGTATTTTACCTCCAATGAAGGTCATTTTTCAATTGTTATGGACCTATCCACTTGTCTCTTTCCTCCACCCAAGAAAAAATCTACCAAGAAAGTTAAATAATTAATATATCCCCTGAACCTTTCACTACTTGAAATCTTAAACAATGTGAACTACCAAAAAACTAAAAATAAAAGGGAAACCTTAGATGACTCTAAAGCCTTAGTGAGTGTCAGCTTGCAACAATGTTTCCTTCACCCAATAATGGCAACATACTAAGGGTGGGAATTTCTTCTGAAATATACAATCTTAGTAAGGGTCACTGCTGTTATCACCTTAAATTTTTTTTCTAAACTCTGAAATTTTACCTTGTTCTAGTCATGTTATCAAATAGGTCTTGAGTCATTGCATTCTTTAAGGGGTAAGTGATAGGGTTACAGTCTCAAAATTTTCTTTTTCATTCCCAAATAAAGTTTAACAACCTTATTCCATGGTTTAAAGGTCCCATATCTTGTTTAGAAGTCATATCTCAAACCCTTTGAAATTTTTTGGAATTAGCCACGAAACCACACTTTCGTAGCGCAGATACTGTAAAAAACCTATTTTGCACTACGAAAGCGCTTATAATTTCATAGCACATTTCTCTGAAAATGCACTAAACGCGCTACAAAAGCGCGGATTCGTAGGCAGTCTTTTCAAATCAACAAATCATTCAAATTCCATTAGTTCTTCATCATTAGGTATCAGTTAGAGGTCATCATGATAGGTGAGTTCAAATTCGAAAGGTTTGGTCTTTTGCTCCATTTCTCATGCAAAAACATTATTGCATGCCTTTTTCAAATGATAAGCTTGTGGTAATCCCATACCAAAGCTTCCCTCTTATATTTTCAAGCGAGGCTGAATACCATGAACAAGTGAGGTTGACTGTTTTGAAATCAAGTGAGGCTGATCATCATAGGTTTACAGGAAATACATAGAAATTTAAAGGCAAAGATGATAGAAGAAAGGAAAAATCACAGGTCAGGCCATTGTTTAAGGATAGAGCCTGAAAGCACAGAGGCTAGCTAAAGATAAATCAGTATTGGAGGCCTTCAAGAAGACAGGGTGTTGGAAATTTTGTGAAAAATTGCAGGGAGGACACAGTCAGGTGACAAAGGAGTTTTCCCTACATTTTACTGGCTCAAACACAAAAATTGGAATCTTAAACTTGTCAATTACTCCTGAGACCATAGCATTGGTAATAGAGATTCCTAGAGGGCAATATAGATTGTTCAAAGGCTTCAGATTTGACATGGAACCATGTAAAGTGTTTCTAAAGCTAGAGTTTGCAGAAACATATTTGAATAACGCAATTCCTAGGAGCTACATCAAAGACACCTATGCAAATTTTCTCTTCAACATCCAGAGGTATTTTAACTATGAGGGAAGGTACCATAAAGTATATTCTTATCATTTTAAACTTCTGTTGCACTTTACTGGCATGATATCTTTAGATTTTTTATTCTTTCTATATAGAAGTATAGCGATAAAATTCAAATGAATTCAGTAGGGTGTGAAACCTCTTTATTCCACCATGGTTTAATTAAGCTGATAGTCTTACATGAACTCAGAAAGATAAACAGAGAATCATCATCATTTTTGTTTCTATGTGGTTTTGGAGTGGAAGCACAAGCTACAGGTAGTCACCCTAAGGCTAAAGAAACCCCACCTGTAGAATCCAGTAAGCCTGTAATGACAAGGTCAAAGAGGTTTTTGAAGCTAAAACCTAGAAAACAGGTGAAGGAGCAAATGAGTAAAACATCAGTTGTTATTGTTGAGACTCCAACTACAAAACAAAAGATAGCTGAAGTTAAAGAGATTTCATAGGAATAGTCAGCTAACAAACAGGTTCAAAAGATATTAACAAGGAGTCAAAGTGAAAAAGAAAAGGGTAAAGCAGTGTTTTCAGAAGCAACTGATAGTCTAGGTTTAAAGGGAAACCTAAATGACATCTTGCAGGCCATTGATATAGAAGAATCACCATTGGTAGAAGTTGATTTCATAAAAAATGATCAAGGAAAGCAGAAGAAGATGAAATAATCCAAGAAACTATAATTTAATGATGAGGTTGCAGCATTTGTCTTAAAATCTAGGAAGTCTGCCACTAGACATTCAAAAAGGCTACAAGAGCTTAATGTAGAAGTTGAAGATTTGGAGATCTAGTTGAGGAAGGTCATGTTTTTGAGGTCAGATTACTATGTTTTTGAGAGAATATCAACCTTTATAAGGTTTAAACATCTCTAAATTATAAATTTTGAAGATATTTTCAACAAAAATACTTGCACAATAGTTTCATAGCGCACTATGAAACTGCTGAAGCAACCTTTTTCATCAAAAAACTCTATTTTCTGGTTTTAGTAGTAACTTTCCAAGGAGGTTTCTGGGAAATTGAAAACTAATTTTTGAAAAATGAAAGCGGCTTTTCTTCCTAACATACATAAATACAAAAAAAATTCTATGTTTCTTCAAATTCATTATGATGTGGGAGAAATTGATGACTTAACTTGCACTACGAAACTGTTGAAAGTCATTGAGAGAAAAACTCTGATTTTTGGTTTTAGCAGTCAACTTTAAGATCAGTTTTTGGCCACATTAAAACATATTTTGGAGTTATGAAAGAGGTTTCTCTTCAAAAAATATCCAGTTACCATAACCACTTTCAATTTTCTCACAAGTGTTACCAATTGGGAGATACAAGGCTTTCTTTGAAGCCATGTTTTCAAAAATCAGAATTTTCCAGTTTTACACATGTTGTTCAAAGACAGTTTCTGGACAGTAGGAGAGCTATTTCAAAAAAACCAAGAGATTTTTTTGTCTCCAAAATCCTCCTTTAGTTTCTCAAAATACATCATAGATGAGAAGATAAAGGCTCTGTCCCAAGACCTAATTTTCAGGGAAAAAACAGGAATAACTTGCAACTAAAGCAACCTTTCATCATTTTTTTTATAGACAATCTTGAGGGAATTTTGGTGAATTTTGTCTTGAAATTTCTGGTGGAGGTGTATTAATGAATTATGAAATATTCCTTGAAGAAAATAGGTCAAAGGGGTGTTTTGGAAAAAAGAGTTAAACATTGCGCTACAAAACTGAGCCGCTTTCGTATCGCAGGTTTATCCTTAGTCTTTCTGCACCATTCAAAGTCTAGTTTCTGCACAGCTGGAGGTTTGAAGATATATGGTAAATTTTTGACAACATGACACATGTATACAGGCTTCATTAATTATTTAAATTCTCAAAACAGATAAGGGAATCAAAGGGCTGAAAAACAGGAAAACATGTTTCCTAGTTTTTAGGAGAACATAATCATCAACAGCATGGTCACATCAATTTAAAGGGTCAACATCCAAATTCGAATTCATGGGATTTCAGATGGAAAAATATGTAATAATTATTATATAAGGTTTTTAGGAACATATTTAAAGAGTTTTAGTCCTATTTGTAATAGGACTCTGTTTTAGGTTTGCAGCTGTCTTTTGTAATAAATTATACCATGTCCAATAGCTAGGATAGGTGTCATAGGTAGGAATTCGAGGTATCTAGCTGATGACAAGATTATCTAATGATGTAAATGATCTATAAAATATCAAAGGGTTGAATTAGCAATGGGTTGGAGACTTTTTGGCAAAAGCTGCTGCTTTATGTAATTGACTGTGATCAGTAATGTAGAAAGGTTTTCTTCTTGAAAGACCTAAGATTCTCATGGGGTTTTAATGCTTTATTGATCTACCTATTATGTTTCACTACTTGCAGTAGATCTCATTGATATTACTCAGAATTCATAACCCTATGCTTTGACTTCCTTTATTAATGATGTGCCTGTGTTTTTCTGTGTTTTATGAGTGAATTTCCTTTGAACCACTTGCAGTAGATTTCATTACTATTACTCAAAATTCATAACTCTATGCTTTGAATTCCTTTAGTAATGAAATGATTGTGTTGGCCTATGCTCTTGAGTGAATTGTATTTGTTTAAGACCCCTATTTTCCTCAGCTTCCATGTCAAGAAATCTTGCCACTGAACCTACTAATTTGTTGACTCCATAAGCCCAATGGTAAAAATTAGCCTTCATCTTTTCAACCTGCAAATATATAAAATCAATACTTAATTCATAGAGTTAGCCATCTATCTATATCTTTATTCCATATCATTAACCCTTGAGAGAGCCCTCTAAGGCTGAGGAGGCTAAGGCTCAGTCAAAATATTGGTTTGAAATAGTTACATTGAAGTTGTCTTATCAGCAGCCAATCAGGTATGATTTTTGTGATAACAACTGCTATAAAATGATCTTCCCACATAGAAACAAGCATAAAGAAAAATGAGTTTTTTTTCAATTGCTAGTGATGGATGGGGAGGGGAGGGGAGGTGATGTTTGATAATACTAATGATACATGTCACAAAGATCATTTTTTTTATGGAATTATTGCACCACCCACAACACCCCAAAACACACCCCCCCCCCCCCCCCCCTTTTTTGTAATTGGAAAAAAACTCATGTTTTCTTGTGTTTGGTGTTCACTGGTTAGTGTGTGGGAAATTTGTTTTATAGGAGTGGCCCTCACCAATATTGTAGCTTTTAAAAGTATTATCCATCACTAGGAGGGTACCATTCTTACTATTATTGTTATGTTTTTAGTTGGGTTTATTTTGGGTGGTTGGGAGGAATGATAATTATCCTCTCCACCCAGGTTCAATTCCTACAAGTGACATGCTGAGCTTTGTTGGCTCGTTTGGGTTTGATCCAGGTTTGACTTGTACTTCACACTAAAAAAAACCTCAGACACTGACCCTTTCAGCAATGACATGTAAGTAGATCAGAGTCTCACCCGAGGTGGCTATGGGTGGTTGTAGAACTAGGTTTCTGCAGGCTTGAGGGACTATGCGAGGTGCCTTTACTTTGCTTTTCTGTGTTTTAAGAAATATTCTAACATACAAACAACTACTGTGTGGTATAGCTTAATCAGTTACTTCGTATTATTCAGATAAACATAAACACATTACAAAATAAGATAAATTTCATTATCATTACTTCGTACAAACAAATAGAAATCAACCACAATATATGTAAACACAAAATATGCCCAAAACTTATTCTTCTTTATTAAATATGGATCCATTCAATGCATACAACTTCTGCCACCTACACACATAACTGCAGGTAGTCTGCGCACAAATCTGCAGATTCTTCCAAGGTCTCCGCACACTTAGCTATGAAGCCTTCCCTGAAGGCCCAAAAACAGACTAAATATAGAAAATACAATAGTTTTTGCTCATCAAATATGCATGTTATGACTTCGACACAAAATTACATTTCCTTATATATATTTAAATCAATAAAAAACCATGGTTTATATAACATGGGCTAGACAAAACAACACAATACCCATTATAAAATGAGGGGTGTCGACCCACCTCGAATACCCTAAACACTGCACAGTAGATCTAGCTTCACGGCACCACGCACTCTGCTCCTTAAGATGCAGAGTCTTTGACCAAAAATGGACCAAATTGGGCTATGAAAAACAAGCCCCCAACACTCACATGTGACTCTGATAAGGTGCTCAATGTAAAAGCTAAAAAATTAAAGTGCTCAAAATTGAATGGAAACTGAACTACAATGAAGAGCTCGTCGCCAGGAATCCGACGCAATTAGTTTCTTCAAAAACAGAGTCCGAATGAAGAATATAGAGTCCACTATTTGTTTTCCTAAACAACCAAAAAAATTGCAGAAGTGACAGGTTGGTGACATGGAAGCCCAATCAGAAAATTTAAGTATATTTAGGGAATATTCTTCATATTCACCCAATGACACTGTGACAAGTGTCGTTGTAGGATTCACCAGTTTGGTTTGAAAGTGATTTTTTTTTATATTTTGCTTCTAAGGCTGAATTCGAATTTTTTTTATATTATGGTTGGGGATAGCCCAACCAGAGGATAACACGTGGTGCAGCCAAGGGCCACTATGTTCCCCCTATGGTGGACCCTATTCGAAATTCAAATTTCATTTTAATATGGTTGAAATGTTTTCCATATGCCAAATTTCGAAATATATGCAAAGTTCAAATTAATGTATTAACGAAGGGTCAGATATGGTATAATATATATGGGCGCATTACTTTATTATCCTAAGTTTGGATATCATTGTTGTGGAAAAAACTATTCAATGGCAGAAGGGAGGAGGTCGGGGCTCGACCCCACGACCTCCCCCAAACGAATGGAGTGGCCAACCAATAACCCACGACATTATTACTTAATAGTATATGCCTTTGAGTTATATTTTATGTCATACAGTTACTCTGACGGCGGGAAGGAGGGTGCCAGCCCCCTCCACATGTGCCCTTACCACATAACCTTATCAAAGCACTCCGACTAAATGCACTTATGTGCCATAATCTAGAGCTTATCCATAGCTAATATATGATTAAATTAATTAGCTCAGAGTTTAGTATGGTGGATTTTTTGGTGGTACCCCTAAATTTAGAGCTGCCTCCAACTTTGGTGGCCCTTACTGGACTCTTATCTAGTTTTAGAGGAAATTTACTAGGAAAAATGGTTTTGGCCATATCTTTTGCAATTTTTGACCAAATTGAGAAAAATAAGTTATTTATGAAGGATTTGGACATTTTGGACTCATTGAAGCAATTTTTAGGAGCCGTAGGTGATTGTAAACAATAATTTTTTCACTTTAGAGCTAATAGAGAGGCACAAGCCATGGAAGCTGGACCAAGGAGATGTAGCCCAGGAGGGGTGAACTCCTTCATCAAAAAAATGTGTTGATGGATCAATTGTGATGGTTTGTTGTAGTTTTTTTTGCTATTGTTCAACATTTGTTATTCATGCTTTATGCTCTTGAATTTGTTTTAAAAACTTAGCTCATTTACCTGTTTGACACTCATAAACACCAAGGAAACCTTTGCACATAAAGCATAATATTAGCAAATAAATTTTAAATCTAAATATGAAATTAGCACAACAAAACTAACATTCAAATTTAGATCAAGTTGGTATTAGAGCCTGGTTGAAAGGTTTCTAAGGTTATTTGCTTGATAGTTGCTTGATTTTTGTGCAAGTAGGGTTTTAATGGTTGCAAATTTGTGATGCTTATAAGGTTAAAGTTGCAGAGGGGTGAAGGGAAATTGTTGGTTGCAAGTCCTGAGATTAGGAACAGAAGAAGGAGAGCCACAAGGGAACCATCTCCACCCAAATTTTCACTCACAACTGCAATTGAAGCACCTCAAGTTTTATCTCAAGAAGTTGAGATTGAAGAGGTACAAACACCAAAAGCTGAGCTTGAATCCATAGCCATCATGTCAGGTGTTGGAGAAACTGAAGGTCATTCAGAAGAGGATGATTTCAATAAAGACTTCAATGAAATAAAGAGGATGGTTAAAATTATGTTTGATGCATTTACTGTTGGGATGGAAGGAGAAGGTTCTAAGCCTCCACACGGAGAAGGAATTTCATATGATAAGATGGATGAAGAAAATGATTCAAAGGGTAGTGGAGGAAAGCCACCTCCATCTCCACCATCTTCATCATCATCATCATCTCCATTAGCATCATATTCCACTTCCACCACAAAAACCACTCATACTCACTCAAATACCACAAGAGGAAAAACTCCCTTAAACTTGATGCCAAATTTGAGCTTCCAATGTATAATGGCGAGGTAAATGTAGAGAGGTTGGAAAATTGGATATGGCAATTGGATGTGTATTGCAGAATTCAGAACCTTCATGAAGATGACATAAATATTCAATTGGCTTCTTTGAGGATGGAAGGATATTCACTTGTATGGTGGGAAGAAAGGACTCAAGAAGAGATTAAAAACTACAGTAAGATCTCTATGCCTTGGTAAAGTTTTATTGCTGCCATTAAAAGAAAATTATATCCATTAGATTACATGCAAAAGGCCATTATGGAATGGAAAAATTTTAGACAATTGAAAGGGCAATGTGTGCAAGCTTATACTCATGAATTTATGAGAAGAGCTCTTATTTTGGGTATTAATTTTTATTCTCAAGAAAAAAATTTAAAGTACATTTGGGGTTTGCATAGTTACCTTAGGCACACTATTCTCATGTTTAATCCCACAAACATAAATGAGGTTTGTGTTCAAGCCACAGATATAGAAGCAATATGGAAACAAAACATAGATGAGAAAAGTGATAGTGAGGGTAAAGGAAAAGGAAAGTTTTATGGAAGAGGAAGGAGAAATATCTCTGTCAAAAGAGAGAAAGAGAAACACACATGTAAACACTATTTGAAGAATGGCCATGATGAAGACCATAGTTGGAAACTTCATCCAGAGTTGAAGCCAAACAAAATGAAAACCAAAGAAAAGGATAAAACTATTGCTATAATTGACCATGACTTAGGTTTAGATTCATGAGATGAAACAAAGATTACAACCATGGGTTTGAAAGGTAAGAACATAGCAAGCACTAGTTCTTAAAATTGTTCCAATGTCACTCAAGATCAAGATACAAGAATTGAAATTTTCCATATTAGAGTCATCTCTAAACATACCAAGATAGACACACTTTTTGATAGTGGGTCACAAGCTAACTTGATTTTTGAAGACTTGGTTAAGCAGATGGACCTTGAAATTTTTAGAAATCCAAGACCTTATCCTTCAGGGTGGATATGCAAGAATGAAAAATTACAAGTTACAAGGAATTTCATACTAAGATTCACCATCAATTCAAACTTTCTTGATGAAGTTGAACTTGATGTGATGCTTCTTGAGATATCAGGTATTGTTTTGGGAAGTCCTTATCTTTATTATAGGCAAGAAATATTTCATCGCCATGAGAATAAGAATCACTTGTTAAAAGATTGATTTGAGTACATATTTAGAGCGCATAAGAATAAGACAAGTTTGTCTCTTATACATGCCGGAGAAATGAAGAGGATAATGAATGCAAGTCAAAATTTGACATTGTTTATGATCAAACATATAGATGTTTTTAATCGAACCTTTCAGAAAGATGCATTGAATGAACAATTTTATTTCATTGAGATTGCTTATGCTTGTAATGAGACTTTTCAAGACTCTAATAGGTTGCCACTGAAAGGAGGTGAAGAAGATGTGACAGATTTGCAACAATCAACATCAGTGTTGAGCAGTGTTGGAAATAAGACGTCGATGCAAGAGAGTGCAAAGGTCAAAGATAAAGCAAAAAAGAAATTTGAAAAAGAAGTAATGGGTTCCACAAGTGCTTTTTTTTTGTTTCCAAAAGGTACATGTCAATGGAGAATATAGTTGGTCAAGAGTTGATGCAAGTACATACCAAGAGTAGCTAAGAATTGCCATGGCGAAAGCGTGCAAGGTGAGATAGTTTTTAAGTTTCCTTTAAATAAAGACCGAGGTAGGAAGAATATGGTTTCTGAAAGAATAGCTTGTTTCTATGAAAATTCATGGGAATTGTAGCATGACGGTGTAAGATACAGCAAGAGAAGGTCACAAGAGTAAAGGAAAAAGTTAATTTTTGTGAAAATCTCAATTTGATGAAAATGGGAAAATTTCAGTGGATAGAACTGGAAGGGTGAGGGAATAGTATCCTCATCCACATGATCATTAATGAAGGATATTTTGGGGTCCAAAAGGCTTTGAGTGGGGAGGAATGATCCCGTGCTCAGTGTAAAATCTCAAAAATTAAAGTGCTCAAATTTGAATGGAAACTTAACGACAATGGAGAGCCCATCATCAGGAATCCGACACAATTCGTTACATTGAAAACGGAGTCCGGATGAAGAAGATAGAGCCTACTGTTTGTTTTCCTAAACATATAATTTTTTTTAGAAGTGACAGGTCATTGACATGGCAGCCCAGAAAACAAATTTAAGTATATTCAGGGAATATTCTTCATATTCGCCCAATGAAACTGTGACAAGTTTCACTGTAGGATTTGTCAGTTTGGTTTGAAGGTGATTTTTTTAAATATTTTTCTCCTAAGGTTGAATTCAATTTTTTTTACATTATGGTTGGGGACAGCCCAACTAGAGGCTGACACTTGGTGCAGCTAGGGCCACCACATGCCCCCTCTGGTGGACCCTAACCAAAATTCGAATTTCATTTTAACATGGTCGAAATGTTTTCCATATGCCAAAGTATGAACTATATGCAAAGTTCAAATTAATGTATTAAAAAAGGGTTGGATATGGTATAATATATATGGGTGAATTATTTTATTATCATAAGGTTGGATATAATTTTTGTGTGGAAAAAACTATTCAACGATGGAAGGGAGGAGGTCGGGGCTCGACCCCACGACCTCCCCGAAACGAATGGAGCGGCTAACCAATAGCCCATGGAATTAGTACTTAATAGTCTATTCCTTTGAGTTATATTTTATTTCATATAGTTACTCTAACGACAAGAAGGAGGGGGCCAGCCCTGCAGACAAGCCCCATCCCCATGTGTCCTTACCACATAACCTTATCAAAGCGCTCCCACTAAATGCGCTTATATGCCATAATCTCGAGCTTATCCATAGTTAATCCGCGATTAATTTAATTAACTTAGAGTTTAGTATGCCAGAATTTTCGGCGGTACCCCTAAATTCGGAGTTGCCCCCAAATTTGGCGTCTCTAACTGGAGTCTTCTCCATTTTTAGAGGAAATTTACTAGAAAAAATGGTTTTGGCCATATATTTTTCAATTTTTGACCAAATTGAGAAAACGAAGAGTCATTTCTGAAGGATTTGGACATTCTGGACTCATTGAAGCAAGTTTTAGAAGATGTAGGTGAATGTAAAAAATAATTTTATTCACTTTTGAGCTAATAAAGAGGCCCAAGCCATGGAAGCTGGACCAAGGAGATGTAGCCTAGGAGGGGTGAACTCCTTCATCAAAACACTATGTTGATGGATCAATTGCGATGGTTTTTTGTACTTGTTTTTGCTGTTGTCTAGAATTTTTTATTCATGCTTTATGCTCTTGAATTTAATTTAAAAACTCAACTCCTTTACATGTTTGAAACTCATAAACACAAAGGAAACCTATGCACATAAAACATAATATCAACAAATAAATTTTAAGTCTAAAGATGAAATTAGCACAAAAAAATAACATTTAAATTTAGATTAGACTCGTCCTGAGTCACTCAGCTGGTAAGCCCTAAATCTTCAATGTTATGCTATTGTAGAACTTACTACAGAGCTAAAGCATATATGCAATTTGATTTTCTTCCTGGCACACTTCTTCGAGTAGCTTCTCTGTTGTCGATTCAGATGTATTTTGTAGCACGTATTTCTACCTCTATCGCATCCCTTTGATCTTTCCAACTACTATCTATGAAAGTTCAATGGCCTCATCTTGCAACGACTGAGTCCTTTTTGTTATAAGCTACTCCTTCTTCTGAAGATCTTCAATTCGAATCTGAAGATTGTTTCCTTCTATGATCTTGGCGAGCCTCCGCGAGAATAATAAGGTCCTCGCAGTTTCACAGATTTCATCCAACTGCTTCTACTTTGTCTAAATTTATTCTTCAATTATCTGAATGTTTATATCCTCCTGTAGTGAGGTCCAAATATCCATAGTATCATCCAATAATTTTCCACACTCTGCCACTATGTCGGCGGTGCCTTTTAGTGTAGTTTCGAGATCTTCTTCCCTCTGCTCACGCACCTTCAGTGGTGTGACTAGCTGAAGCCTTAGTTGTAGCTTAGTAATATGTACATGGAATTCAAAATTCAACTTCTCAACATTTTCTTTGATTCTTTGATCGTGAGGTCGAGCTTCACAACCTTGTCTGCTGGTGCTTCCTCTACATAGACCTGAACATTTGTAACTTCATTGCAAGTTTTTTCAATGGCTTATTCAAATTTTTGTTGTTGTTGGCACGCCACATCTATTTCCTTGAGAACCCTATTGAGCTCTGTCTTCATCATGGTTCTTTCCTTCTATACTTGTATGTTTAACTGCATAATACGTTGTTCCCGCCCTTGTAACTCCTCTACGTTGCCTTCGTGGAACTCGTGCAAATTTTGTGTTGGAAGCATGGCGATGTTCATACTGATAATTTCCCATCCTTTCGTATGCGTTCTATCTTCTACAACTTCAAATGGTAGCACTCCTCCTAGTACCTGCAAAATTCTCAAACCAAATTGTGTCTCCATTCAGCAGTCTAGTTGTGCTAGTTGACTCGTTTGTTTCAATGGTCTGACTGTCAACTCCAGTTGTCTAGATGTATTCACCAAAAAATTTAATTATAATATTCTCTCTTTGACACTGGTCGTAGCAATCCTTGATCCCATTCCATGATTCCATTGTTGCATTTTATCCCCAATCTCATCGATGTCCCCATCAGTGAGGACAAGTAGTGTTACGCCTCTAGAATTGGTTGCTTTGTGCTTCTTCCTTGGGCTTGCAGTAGTCACTTTAGGTAATCTCTTCCAAATTATAAATGGTAAATATTATGGCTCTACTTAATTGGGAGGGTCTTGGCCTTCCTGGTTGTGCTCCGGCTCTATTTCTTCTGTCTCTTCTACATCTTTTTCTATTTCTGGCTCTGCATCTTTTCCTGCCTTTGTGTCCTTTCCAATGGTACCCACATACTGTGTGGTATCTTCCTCTGTCTTAGTGTCTCCAACATATGGGGTCATCCATTATATCGACCATCACTTTATTACCCCTATAAGGTCATCCTCTATGACAAAATATGGAAAAAAATGCCATGTTCCTATCGAGTCGCTCTGTTCCTTGACATAAACCTTATGGAAATAGGCCTTAAAATCTATGATATTCCGATACTGCTTAAAGAAACTAGGTGATAGCCTAGGATGCTGATTCATCACTATGTAAAAATCCATCTCCATCCATACCCAAAAATTATTTTTTTCCATTGCGCGCATCAGGTCCTTGGAAAACTAGAGCAAGGCGTATCGAACGACTTCGCACACATCTGATTCAACTGTAGGAAACTATGACTCCACTGGTTCCTTCCACACCGATAACATAATGATAAATAACAACCATGCATAATGGAACATCTTTCCTTCCTCCTATGCTTTGCGACTGTTGTCAACAATTATTGTCTACCCTAGAGACAGCCTAGAGTTGCTATAGACCAGTGCCTAGGACATCTTAGCATAGCAGGAGGCATATAATAAAACTGGGTTGTCAATCCAAAGACTCTCCTACTATCTCTTGTTAAACAAGAAAATTGATTGAAAATGGGACCAACAATCACAGAAACTGTCACAGGGAAAGTAATGTTGCAGAGGCACAACACAAAGCTCCAGTGTAAAAAGCATCAGACAGTTAAGAGACAATTTACTGCAAAGAGGGCCGGTTCAAATCATATATCACAGAGATCAAATATCAGAAAATGCGTGGAGGAAATAAACATAAGAGGATATTAATTAACTTTGGTCTGATGCCCAGATACACAACAGAACCACATATGGGCTTATCATTCTAAGAATCCATACATGACAATGGCGTTTTAAAGCACCCTCCCAAAGCAACTAATATAGCAGAAAGATGGATGAAATGATTATGAAATAGTATATCATGCATGAGCCTATTTAAAGCGCTTGACTGATTTTGAGTATGGGCATCAACTAGGATGAATCCTTACCAAACCAGTGAGCCACTCGCATTCCAAAACATGATACAAGAAGATAAATGAAATAGAAAGAGATATTGTATTAAACACATAAGAGAAATTTACATACTGTGAGATATCAAAGACCAGAATCCTCTAAAATAGACATAACTCCTCCTCACTAAGACCCTACGGGCTCTGAGCCTGAATATTAAAGCTTTTCAAAATGTACACAAAAATGCCTTCCACATCACAATTTTCTGATAAAAGTCTGGAACCCTTACAATGTTTTTCTTCTCCCCATTTATAGAGGAAGGAGGTGAGAAAACTCATAAAAGAAGTAGGTGCAACAATTAATTATTTCATTGAAACAAAATGGTGAGAAAATGCCCGCCCAAAGTGTTTGCCGGCGTTAATCTGTTGTAAGTACTCTGCTGCTGCTCCATGGAATAAATGCTGAAGATGAAAACCTCCTCATAAACAAGGCATGGAAAATAAAAAATATATGAATGCTCTGTCCTTTGCTGAGAGAGAGATCTGCTGCAATAAAACCTTGAGGTTGCTTTCCCGTGCATCCGTACTCCTTGCCCTCTGAACTCTGGATTAATATTTAAATTCCTTAATGCCGGATACTGAGCTCCTCGATCTTTTGCCGATATTCTGTGTAGCATAATTAATGTTCTCATCTAACAGAACCTGCCCCTTTTGAATTGCTTTGAGGGGTTTGATAAATTCCAGCTCTGATTCGTTTAATAAAAGTCTTATCGACAATATTTCCCGGATCTCTGCGTCGTCATTCTGCGCCTGATAGATGGTCCTTTAGAATGCCTTTGGCCCTTGTGATGTAGGTCACAAACTACGACAATTATTCAGCGCCCGACACTTGCAAAAATCCGCAAACAAATTAAAGGAAACCAGACACTGGGGTTGTGGATGTGACAATGATAATGGAGATGGTGATACAGACTGGGTAAAAGGATGAGACAATGCAGGATGGCAACTAAGGATACAGAGGAACAACGATGGATGAACGAGGTGGATGATTGATAATGAAAACCCCGGAATATAACGCATAAAAGAATATATGGTTGATGGCGGAGGATGGAAATGCCACGGGGGCGTACGAAGGGCTAAGCAGAAGTGATGATGTGGAGGTGGGCTTGATCAGTCAGCGGGGTGTGTCGATAATTCCGAGCCGTAGGATCAACAAATAGAATCAACGGTTGAAAATCAATCGGAGGGTGATGGAATGGTGGACCCACGGTACGATTTCCTTTTGCTATCGCTCGTGCAGGTTTGGGGAATGATCGCTGTTGGATGAAGGCTTCGAGATCTGACAGCGATGGTGGATTCCGCTGCCCAACTTTTAACCGGTCGATAACTCGCGAAATGGGGGCAGTTTTGGGACATACATCAGGACACACATCGATCATCGTATGGGATCGCT
This sequence comes from Pinus albicaulis, assembly GCA_034641835.2. Taxonomy (NCBI): domain Eukaryota; kingdom Viridiplantae; phylum Streptophyta; class Pinopsida; order Pinales; family Pinaceae; genus Pinus; species Pinus albicaulis. The sequence goes on along the minus strand of CM076583.1, from coordinate 1,139,133,999 downwards.
ACGTTTCGCAGAAATACCGCCTTCCCAACAAAGGTGGTGCTGAACGAAACAACTGGTTTCAAAAGCGCGGGGACCACCAAGGTAAGCAAGACTTCGCTCCGTTGATTGATTTTCGATCAGACGGCTCCAGATACGCCCGAAACTTTGAACCCTAAGCCCCTTTCTGTCTGGCATGCGGTCTTGCGCCCGAGTCATGTGGGGGATGAAACAAAGGGGGCTAAGGCTTGAAGGGCTAGGCTCGATATATTTCAATTGCGGGTATCGGCCTTTTCGAGATGTATTTTTCGGGCGGAGAAGGGTAGCGATAGGTTGAATATAGGGAGTTTAGGTCACCAAAGAGGGTTTTAAACAGATTTGGACGGGATCAGTGGCCAAAAATTTGAACGAGGAGTTGGCCTGAACAACATTGGCTCCAGCTGGGGACGGCACGTTCATCCCTGGACGTGTCGAGAACCTGCAGACCACCTATGCATCCTGTATGTAGATTCTGCTATCCGGCACTCCTTTCTTTTCACTTGTAATTCATCTCATTTCCCTCATTACCAAAAAAAAAAATAGAAACAAAACAGAAATTAATTTACAATATGGTACACCTGGCCATCTTTGCCTGCATCAAAACTGAAAATAGGGCTTGAGAAATTGGCCATTCACAGGGGCATCCAGCGAATTTCCCTGTAGATTCTCCAGCATGAATGTATTATTACCTTTCTATTCCACAATTTTGAATGGGCCAAACCAAAGTGGATCGAATTTACCATGCCTGCCCTTTTCAGCTCTTCGGACATCCCACCTGAGAACTAAGTCGCCAATCTGCAATTTCCTATATTTTGCATGCTGATCAAATATGTTTTTCATTTTTTCCTGATATTCAGCTAATCTCTGATTCACCTGATCTCTTGTTTCCTCTAATTCCACCAATTGATTGATTCTTCTGACCATATCATCTGGTTCTTCCTGGATTTCCTGCATGAAACGTGCCACTGGAAAGGCCAGCTGCACAGGAAACACTGCTGCTCGTCCATACACCAGTTCATATGGAGACTTCCCAGTTGCTCTCTTGCTGGTGATTCTGTTTGCCCACAGAGCAAAATTCAATTGGGAATCCCAATTCTTCTGGTTCCCATTGATTGTTTTCTTCAAGGCCCTTACCAAAGTTTTATTAGAAGATTTTGCTAAACCATTTCCCTGTGGATAATAGGCTGTGGAATGATTAAGTGAAATATTATACTGCTGGCAGAAATTCACAAATTTTTCATATTTGAAGGCCTGTGCATTATCAGTCACTATTCTAGCAGGACAGCCAAACCTTGATATGATATTTTCTTCCATGAATTTCATGATGACTGTATCTGTAGCATTTCTTGTGGGTATGGCTTCCGCCCATTTCATAAAATAATTTGTGGCTGTCAGTATCCATTTGTGTTGGCCACTGGATGGAGGGTGTATCTCTCCTATAAAATCTAATCCCCATTGTTGAAATGGTTCATTCACATGGACATGAATTAAAGGTAGAGCTGGCAGCTTTTGTTTCTCAGCAAATTTTTGACACTTATCACATGCTCTGACCCAAGTAAAAACATCCCCAAATAACTTAGGCCAGTAGAAACCAGCCCTCAGAATTTTATGGGTTGTGGCCCTCCAGCTGTAATGGCCTCCACAAATTCCTTCATGAAATTCCATCGTTATACCTTCCACTTCATTTTCTGTGAGGCACCATAATAGTATGCTTGAAGGGTCTCTCCAATATAACTGGCCATTGGCAACTATGTACTTTTGTGTTTTTAGCCTTAATTCTCTGTATTTGGCCTTATCACAACTTGGAGGACAGCTGAGTGTTAAAAGATATTCTACTATTTCTTTATACCATGGACTGGTGAGGTATTTTATATGTGCTTTCTGAGCGGCCATCTCCAGTCCTTGCTACTCTTTTTCCTCCTTATATTCTTCATTTGCAATCATAGATAAATTAATGCACAAGGCTTGATGATTTGATTCAGATAAAATTTTAGCAAGTCCTTGTCCTTTAATCAGCTTAGTAGGTCTGATGTCCAAATCATATTCTTGTATTTTTGCGATCCATATTCCTCTTTTTCCTTCACTATCTCCCTGAACGAGAATGTCTTTGACAACTGCTGTAGGGACATATGCAGTAATATGAGACTGCAAAACATACATTCTAAAGGCTTTGAGAGACTTCACCAGAGCATATGCCTGCTTCTCCAATATATTATATTTTAATTCAGCATCATGAAGCACTTGACTGAAGAAAGCAATAGGCTGTTCATATCCATCTTCATTTTTCTGCAATAGCACTCCAACTACTGTATGAGGTGAAGCAAATGAAAACATCATAAATGGTTTTGCATAATCTAGTCCAGCCAGCACAGGGGCTTCAAAAAATGCCTGTTTTATTCTGGAGAATGCCTCTCTAGATTCCTGAGACCATTTTACTTCATTGTTCTTCTTCAGCATATCAGTTATGTGCCTAACTATCTCAGCATAGTTAGGGATAAATCTTCTTAGAAAATTGATGCACCCCAAAAATACTTGCACTTCCTTTTTATTCCTGGGGAAAGGGATGCTATTTATGACTTCTACTCTTTTGGGATCTATCCTTACCCCATCTTTAGTTACAATATGCCCCAAAAGTTTGCCTTCCTCTAATGCAAATAAAGACTTTTGTGGATTAAGAGAAAGACCATACCTTCTGCATTTTTCAGAAGTTGTTCGTAAATGCTCAATATGCTCAGAATCATTCTTTGAAAACACTGTTATATCATCAAGGTATACCACCAGAAATCTATCTTGCTCCCCAACGAAAGCTATGTCCATGGCCCTCTGAAAGGTAGCTCCTGCGTTGATCAGCCCAAAGGGCATCCTGGCATACATGAATGTTCCCCATGGCGTGGTGAAAGTAGTCTTCTTTTGATCTTCTGGGAACACAACCACCTGATTATAACCAGAAAAACCATCCATCATTGACATTCTAGAGGCTCCCACCACTTTCTGCAGGATGTGGTCCATCTTAGGCAGTGGATAATTATCCTTTAAAGATGCTCTACTTAAATTCCTGAAATCCACACATAATCTTATTTCTCCATTCTTTTTTCGAACAGGAACCAAGTTAGCAACTCATTCAGAGTACCTTAGTGGCACAATTATTTTGGCCTGTAGCAGCTTCTTGATTTCTTTTTCAATGGAGGGAAGCAGCAGAGGATTTATCTGCCTAAGCTTCTGCTTATAAAGTTTTGCATCTTCCCTCAAAGGAATTTTATGCTACATTATGTTGACATCAAATGTTTTAAGGTCCTGATAGGACCATGCAAATACATCTTTATAAGAATGAAATAATTTCAGATATTTTTCTTTATACTCCTCTGGGACCTTCTTAGATAATTTTACAATTTTGGGCTCAGCATCAGTGCCAAAATTCAAGTCTTCTACTTGATTTTCTTCTATTATTTTATTATGCTGCAATGGAACATCATTTTTATCAAATAATATTTCTAGAGGCACCAGCCCTCTAGGTATAACGTTTCCTTTCAACTGCAGCACTTTACTGCCTGCCACCTTCTCCTCCCATTCGTTTTCTGCAACGTTTTCCACTTCTTCCTCATCATCATCAATTTCCGTATTTGAAACCTCACCCACTGTCTCCAGGAATCTCTTCATCTGTTCCTCATCTTCAAATACCTTTCAGTGCTTAATATTATCTGGGATTGATGGTTTGTATCATACTTCAATTTCATACCTCAAGAGTGGGTTCTGAGGAGGATGAAATGTGCTAGCAGCCACAACAAGAGAATTGCCATTCGATTCTGCTCCCGGGGCATGAAATGTATGTTAAAGGCTGAGAAGAAATTATCCACCATGTCCCAAACTTCATTTCTATATGCCCTCAGCCGAGGATGCTTGGTCTGGCATTGATTTCGGACTTGTCTTACCACCAGCTCAGAGTCTCCTATGACTTTTAAACTTTGGATGCCCATGTTTCTAGCCGTCTGCAATCCCAACAAAAGTGCTTCGTATTCAGCTACATTATTGGTAGCCTCATACTCCAATTTGAAGGATAGTGGGACCCATTTGCATGTAGGAGAAATTAATAACACCCCAGATCCATTGCCTTCTCTTGAATTTGCCCCATCAAAATGTAAAGTCCAGATTCCAGCTTCATAATTTTCTAAAGGCTGCTCATCCTTAATTTGGAAGGAGGGTTCATGCACATAATTTTGATCTTCTTCTAGCATAAAGCATGAAAAATCTCCTTCTTTACTATAGACTGGTGAATTTTCAGAGTTATCAGCCTTAGTAACCACCTTGACAAATTTAGTTTCCCTGTATAACCTCCTCTCCTGACCACCAAAAATTGGGATAGTAGCATATGTTAAATCCAACTTGATTGACCTACTAATCTTTATACCCCAGGACCTTGACAGCAACATGCCAAAGCGGGCTGGGATATCAGCCACCACAATGTCCATGACCACACTTTTTGCTGGAATTTGGGCCAAATTGACCACTAAATATTTAATCATCCCCAAGAATTTAACCCTTTTGGAATCAAATGAATATAGGTCTTTGTATGGACGTGTGATTTTCAGCCCTAGTTGTTCCATGACAGACAGAGGCATAAGATTATGGGAAGCCCCAGAATCTAACATACAATTGTGTAGCAGCAGGTCATGAATCACTAGAGACACATAAAAAGGAGGGGTAGAAGGATCTATCTCCTCAACATGAGGGCCAAATACTACCATGGGCCTATATTATTGAAGGTTTAGACTATCTGGAATAACTGGCGTTTCAATAATTCAGTCAAGGGGACTGAAATTTTAATTTTTTCAAGCTCTTTTTGCAGACTAAAAGTAGGAGGGGACTTCTCTATTACAACATCTTTTGACTCTTTATTTTCAACTGAGGATTTAACTTCTTTGGACACAGACTCAACATTATGAGGACTAACTGTATATGAAGAAGAAGGACCTTGATTATTAGACCGCAGAGGAGTATTTAGAGGACTCTTACCTTTATCTGCAGCTTTCTGCATTGTCATCTCTTTTTGAGTAGGTGCTTCTTTCTGAGGTGGCTCTTCTTCTTGATCTTGAGTCCAGGCCCTCTTCCGTGAAGATCTGAGATCATATTTTCTATTGAATTGTGCCAACATGAAGTCCTCAAACTGTTTACAACAATGATCAATCTCTGCTTCTTCCGTGTCTTCAAATTCTTCATCTTCTTGCAACGGAAATTATACCTCATAGGCAGCGTTTTCAATAGAGTCATCTTCTGGACCATCCAAATACAGAGGATGTGGTACTTAATATTGTTGTTCTTTTGGATCTCTTGGCAAAATCTGCAGGGGTGGCTTTCTATACTAAGGATTGTAACCTTTGTTTGGAGCATTATAAAAATTCTTGGGAACTGGGTTCTTTGCCTCTAATTCAAGCTTGACCATCTTCTTAATCATTTTTCTTATTTCCTCCATTTTATCTGAATCCTTATACTGGTTGGAAGTGGATACTTCTTCTTTCCCCCTCCTTCTAACATCCTGTTCAGCCTTCCCTTTTAATTTTCCAGTGGAAGCAAAGTTCGCTTCCAATTCAAGAGCGTCTGACTGAGCATCATCTAGGGTGGCAGGCTTTCTTTCCCTGAGGGAGAAACCGAAATCTGAGTCAAAAGCTACAATGAAAACAAATTTGGCAGCGTTCTGATGAGGCTTCATATCTGCAGGGAGATTTAGATATAACTTATTAAATATCTTAATAAACTCCGACACCCCTTCATTATGTTTCTTCTTGAGTGAATTGAACTCAGTGAGACACTGTCCATGATATTTCTTTTCTCCCCATTTCCTGAGAAAATTATTCTCCATGTCATCCCGGGTGGTTACTGAACGGTTTCCCAATGTCTTGAACCATTTTCTGGCTTCACCATCCAAAGATTGCACAAATAATATTAAGACCACATCTAAATGTTCAACGTTAAAGTTCTCTGCAAAAGAGAAGAAAGTCTCAAGATGTTTCTGAGCATCAGTTTCATTTTCTCCAGTGAATCTGGGCAGTACCTTCAAATAATCCTGGGGCATATCATTCAGCACTTGTGGTAATGCCAGGGGAGCATATTTATTCAACAAAAAGGCAGGAACATTAGCCATTGGAGGAGGTGGGTGTTGTGCAGCAATCTGGTGTGCAAATGAAGGAAGAGGAGTAGGAGGAAGTGGAGTATGAATAACAATGGGAATATATTGTACAGTAGCCTGAGGCGTAGATGGAAACAATTCACAATTTACAGGGGCTACTTCTGTAACTTCTTTAACTTCTTCGGCTTCAGGGGTAGGACAAAAGTTCTCTTTGGTTCTAGCACTTCCCCTAGGTGGGCTATCTCAATAGTATTCAGGATTTTCCTCAGTGGAGTCGGGACATCCTACTGGGATTTCTTGAGAAGAATAAGGTGGACAATCTTCTTCGAAAAACTCAGGGATTTCAGCACGGGCTGATTTCGTCTCTCTCCAACTTCTTCTATGTATAATCTTCTCTGGGTCAGACACAGAGGGTATCTTCAACTTGGATGTATCTGATCTTAAATGGGGCTTTCGAGGAGCTAGGACTACCAATAGATTTATCAATTAAACAATAGTGTGGAGTCGCCAAGGTGAGAGATATGCAACTCTTCAAATCTCTGTGCTCACCTGATTAGAGAGTGAATACGATTTGTCGAGGCCCAGGGAAACTGATATTCTCAAATTCGCTCCCTAGCAACGACGCCAGAAAGATGTTGTCAACAATTATTTTCTACCCTAGAGACAGCCTAGAGTTGCTATAGACCAGTGCCTAGGACATCTTAGCATAGCAGGAGGCATATAATAAAACTGGGTTGTCAATCCAAAGACTCTCCTACTATCTCTTGTTAAACAAGAAAATTGATTGAAAATGGGACCAGAAATCACAGAAAATGTCACAGGGAAAGTAATGTTGCAGAGGCACAACACAAAGCTCCAGTGTAAAAAGCATCAGACAGTTAAGAGACAATTTACTACAAAGAGGGCCGGTTCAAATCATATATCACAGAGATCAAATATCAGAAAATGCGTGGAGGAAATAAACATAAGAGGATATTAATTAACTTTGGTCTGATGCCCAGATACACAACAGAACCACATATGGGCTTATCATTCTAAGAATCCATACATGACAATGGCATTTTAAAAGCACCCTCCCAAAGCAACTAATATAGCAGAAAGATGGATGAAATGATTATGAAACAGTATATCATGCATGAGCCTATTTAAAGCGCTTGACTGATTTTAAGGCATCAACAGATGAATTTACCAAAACAAAAGGAGCTACTCAAGATTCCAAAACATGATACAAGAAGATAAAATGAATAGAAGAGACAGCCAACAACACATAAGAGAAAGTTACATACCGGAGCAATCACCACTGTAATCCCCAAACAGACAACCTCCTCACTGGCAACTCACCAGCTCGAGCTTCAAATACTGTGCTTTTCAAAATGTACACAAAAATGCCTTTCCACAAGACACCCTTTCTGGATTAAAGTTCGGAACAACTTTAATAATGTTTTTCTTTTCTCTCCCCATTTATGTGAAGCGAGGTGAGAAAAATCAGAAGAAGTAGTGCAATTAATTATTTCTATTGAAACAAAATGGGTGTGAAAATGCCTCCGCCCAAAGTGTTTTCCTGCCGTTAACCGCTGTGGGCATTCGTCGTCGCTTCCATGAATAAACAAGATGAAAATCTCCTCATAAACAAGGCATGGAAAATAAAAAATATATGAACGCTCTGTCCTTTGCTGAGAGAGAGATCTGCTGCAATAAAACCTTGAGGTTGCTTTCCCGTGCATCCGTACTCCTTGCCCTCTGAACTCTGGATTAAGATTTAAATTCCTTAATGCCGAATATTGAGCTCCTTGATCTTTTGCCGATATTCTGTGTAGCATCATTAATGTTCTCATCTAACATAACCTGCCCCTTTTGAATTTCTTTGAGGGGTTTGATAAATTCCAGCTCTGCTTCGTTTAATAAAAGTCTTATCGACAATATTTCCCGGATCTCTGCGTCGTCATTCTGCGCCTGATAGATGGTCCTTTAGAATGCCTTTGGCCCTTGTGATGTAGGTCACAAACTACGACAATTCTTCAGCACCTGACACCTGCAAAAATCTGCAAACAAATTAAAGGAAACTAGACACTGGGGTTGTGGATGTGACAATGATAATGGAGATGGTGATACAGACTGGGTAAAAGGATGAGACAATGTAGGATGGCAACTAAGGATACAGAGGAAAAACGATGGATGAACGGGGCGGATGATTGATAATGAAAACCCCGAAATATAACACATAACATAATATATGGTTGATGGCGGAGGATGGAAATGCCATGGGGGCGTACAAAGGGCTAAGCAGAAGTGATGACGTGGAGGTGGGCTTGATCGATCAACGAGGTGTGTCGATAATTCCAAGCCGTAGGATCAACAAATAGAATCAACGGTTGAAAATCAATCAGAGGGTGATGGAATGGTGGACCCGCGGTATGATTTCCTTTTGCTATCGCTCGTGCAGGTTTAGGGAATGATCGCCGTTGGATGAAGGCTTCGATATCTGACGGTGATGGTGGATTCCACTGCCCAACTTTTGACCAGTCGATAACTCGCGAAATGGGGGCGGTTTTGGGACGTACATCAGGACACGTGGCGATCATCGTAATGGATCGTCGCGTTTCGCGGAAATACCTCCTTCCCAACAAAGGTGGTGTGGAACGAAACAACTGGTTTCAAAAGCGCGGGGACCACCAGGGTAAGCAAGACTTCACTCCGTTGATTGATTTTCGATCAGACGGCTCCAGATACGCCCGAAAATTTTAACCCTAAGCCCCTTTCTGTCTGGCACGCGTTATTGCGCCCGAGTCATGTGGGGGATGAAACAAAGGGGGCTAAGGCTTGAAGGGCTAGGCCCGATATATTTCAATTGTGGGTATCGGCCTTTTCGAGATGTATTTTTCGGGCGGAGAAGGGTAGCGATAGGATGAATATAGGGAGTTTAGGTGACCAAAGAGGGTTTTAAACAGATTTGGATGGGATCAGTGGCCAAAAATTTGAACGAGGAGTTGGCCTGAACAACAGCGACAATCCTCTAAAAACTTGTTGCATAAGTATCTGACCTAGTTGAATTGAGCCCCTTTACTGCACCATGCGGCTAAGGATACTACGGCCACAAGAAATTCATTTTCTCTAGACTTGCACATGATTTTTCCTACAAAAATGTGCATGGAAAAGTGCACCCCTTCGCCATTGATAGATTTTATGTCGTAGCCCCTTGACTTATTTATCAGGCCATACTTATTTTTCATGTCGTCAATGACTGCCTTATCCTGAATTTTTCCAACGAATTCCTCGGTAGGGTTCTTTCCCTGGTATGGAAGCGCGATGATTCTTCTTATCATCATCTCGTCTATTGGGATCCTCTCTCCCAACCAGAGTTACCTATCATGTACTAAAACCAAAATTTGTCGAACAAAAATCGTTTTGATGGCAATTCGATCGAAGTGTGGCACATTCAACATATTTAGCAACCCTCCCCTTTGTAATCCTGCAGCCCACTAGTGTGGCTCCAAACTGGTGAGTTTACTTTCTGGGAAATACACTTGGTGTAGGTACCTTCTTGGCTCGAATACTTTCTTTGATCATTGAAGTCCTAATCCTCCATCTTCAACTGTGGATCTTTCCCCGGTGTTTCTCCTTCAAATGGTAATTTTTCGGGCAGTAGTGGTGTGAAGACACTGAACTTCGCATTAGCAGGGTATTTGACTGACTTAGCACCTAGCATCCTTGGCAGTACATATGGTGGTAGTAAAGAGAGAACTTCTGCACCCTCTACTTCAATTTCTAGTATCTCTACTTTTGTTATGTCACTTTCTTCCTCACTATCATGAATCTCCCTTGGTTTCTTCTGCTTCTTGTCCCGTGGTTTCTTTTTCCACTGATCCTTGGCTATTTTCTTCCTCGGATATTTTCTAACTCCAGCGGTCATAATTGGTCTATTTTCCTACTTTTTCTTTAGTTGTGTTTCTGTGGTAGCTTTCTTTCACGACAATCACAAGCCCGTTACACTCAATACTGCAGCTTCCATGATTCCTTCTAGCCCTTTCTTTACAAATTATATGGGAAGCTCTTCAAAACTCCTCAGACAAACTAATTGGTTCTCACTTGGTTGTAATTTCACAAGTTGAATTCTCCAGAGCACAAATTGTAAAATGTGGAGCGGGACCATAATTTTATATATAATTTGAATTTCAAGCCCCATAATTATCTTAGATCTTTCTCATTGAATTCATATATGGTGGAAGATTCAACCAACTATGCTTCCTAAATGCATTGCCCTCACTCCTTTTAATGGAAATTTCATTTTAACGACAAATTTTTCCTTCCAACAGTCATATTTCTGACAAAATTTGACGAACCTTTTCTTGTGTCACATTAATCCTTCCTTTGTCGCGGTTCTTTTGAACTTTGACGTAATCCTGACTATCGCGCAGTGATCATCCTTCAGTGCATTTATTTCGAACTTCAACATACTACTGAATATCACGCAGTGAACATCCTTTGACGCGGTTCTTTCATACTTCGTCAAATTCTTTAATATTGCACAATGATCTTCCTTCACCGAAGTCCCTTTCTGCATAGTAGTTTATAGTCCAATTCCCACTTTCAATTGCAAGTGGTACTAAGAATTTACTCTTTTTTTCTTTCAGTGTGCAGCTCCAAGGACAACGTCTTCCCTATATATCTTCAATCTGCTAGCATTCACTCATCCTAGAATCAACACACCATCTAACTTCGCGAGCTGAATTACGCCACCATCCGAGACATGCTTGTTGATATATGCTCCCATCCAATGTGTTTTGAATTTTCCAGGGAACTTTAGGAATTCCCTATCATACAATAGGAAAATATCTCCTTCCCTGAATGTCTTCTGCTTGATATGCATTTCATGTCAGGATCTCTCCCTTGATTTTTGTACTTACTGATGAAAACCTACAATAAAACTATCTTCTTCTAAAGAAAGAAATTGTTCCATGATTTCTTCCATGATATCGTGGTCTGCCATATATGTGAATGTTACAATTCTTAAACTTGGCACAATGTACTCCATAGGCATGACTGCTTCTTGTCCATATACCAACCTAAAAGATGTTTGAACTGCCAATTTATTGCATGTTGTCCTATATGCCCATAATACCGTTGGAATCCTTAAATCCCAATCATTTTTGTCCACATTTCACACCTTTGTGACTATGTTCTCTAGAATCTTATTGAAAGCTTCGACTATCCCATTCGCCTGTGGATGATAGGGTGTAACATTATAATGATGTACTTGAAACTCTTCAGTCAGCGCCTCAATAGTATTATTTAAGAAATGTGAACCCCTATTGCTCATCAAGATCTTTGAACACCCAAATTTGGAAAGAATATACTCAAATATGAACTGTGCAACAGTATCTGCGCTTTAATCCTTCACTAGTTGTGCTTCGGCCCACCTCGTAAAATAATCAGTTTCATTTATTATTTATCTCACACTGGTCTTCTTCCTTGGTGGGTTAATAGGTCCAAGAAATTCAGTATCCCAATTGTCAAATGCTTGTAATGTCACTTGTGGATTTATTGGCATTTCATCCCTTCTAGATGGCTTCCTTGTTGTCTGGAATGCATCACATGCTTGACAAAACTCCCTGGATTCCTTATGCACTATGGGCCACAATAACCCATATCTTAATATCTTCAGTGCTACGACATTTCTTGCATAATGTCCTCCTACAACTCCTCCATGGGATTCTGCCAAAATATTCTGCCTTTCATGCTCAGGGACGTATCTGCGGAGTATTTCATCTGGTCCCATTCTGTACAAATTTCCTACAATCAACCATAAATCAACTGCTTTGACTACCAACTCCTTCTTTTTCTATGTAGTGTACTCCGTGAGCACCATTCCTGTGGCCATAAACTGAATAATATCTGCGAAGGGATCATTTGCGACCTTGAATACAAATAACAACGCATTGGGCAAGTTATCCTTTATACTTATGGGTTATTATTTGGTCTCTATCCTTGATAGATGATCAGACCCAGAATTCAATCTTCCTGTTTTGACTACAAATTCAAAATCGTACTCCTGGAACAAAAACAACCATCGATAGAGTTTTCCTCCTAAAACAGGATTATTCACCAAATACTTTAGCGCAGAGTAATCAATGAACATCTTAATGTGTGATTCCAACAAATAATGCCTAAAATTCTTTAATGCATAGACCATAGCTAGCCCTTCTCTCTTTGTCATGGAATAGTTCTTCTCTACCTTGGATAGTTTTATGCTTGCAAATTCTATGTGGTGATAAATTTATCATGCTTTTGGATGAACTAATATTTTACCGAACATTATGCAAGATGCATCGACTTGTACATTAAATTCCTTATTCCAGTCCGGGAAAACTAGAATAGGTGCAGTTACCATTTTCCATTTTAGTATGTCGAGGCTCTTCTGGAATTCTTCATCCCATTGAAAAGTGACATATTTCTTCAATAAATTCTCCATTGGCGCAATTATCTGCACATACCCCTTTATAAATTTTTTGTAATATCTAGTGTGTCCAAGGTTCGTGCGCAGTTGTTTTATTATATTAAGTGGGTAGAGGTTTACAATGGAAACAATATTCGTAGGGTACACCATGAATCCTTGCATACAAACAACATTCCCCATTAATATACCTAAAGGTACACAAAAGTTACACTTCTTCAAATTAAATTATATTTTATATCTCCTACATGTATCCAACATTGGTCTCAAGCTCGCAACATGATTTTTCAACAAGCCAAAGACAGTCTAATAATCAAAGTAAACCTCCATAAATTTGCATATGTAATCCTTGAAAGCTATGAATACAACTCTAGAAAATATGGCAGGCCCAAATTCTTCAAACCAAAATGCATCACCGTGTACTTGTAAGAACTCTATTCTGTATCAAAAGTTGTCTTATGTTTGTCTTCTGGCACAATTATGATCTGATTGTAACTCAAAAATCCATTTGTGAAATAATAAGCCTCTTGTCCTCCTACATTGTCCAATACTTCGTCTGTGAATAATGTGGGAAATGGGTCATGAAAAAATGCATCATTCAATTTCATTAGGTCCACACATATTCTGAGCTCGTCCTTTTCCTTCTTTTCCTTAACTACCATGGGGCTTACCCATTCAGAATCTTTGACTGGTTCAATGATCCCAGATTTGATCATTTTATCTAACCCTACCTTGAATTTTTCCTTGTATTTCAGATTCAATCTATAGGGTCTTTGCTTTACTGACTTTGCATCGGTTTTTAGAGGAATCCTCATAACTCCTAGGTCCCCTAATATTCCATTCAATTCATAAAACTTCATGGGGAAGAGCTCTTGATACTCATGTAACAGCTCTGCAATTTTTCTAACTATGTCTTCATCCCAATAATCTCCAACCAATGCAAATTTTAGTTCTTCTTCTGACCCAATATTCACCTTCTTCGTCTTTGTGGATGACGTTATGTCAAGGATTTTAGGTTTTAGTCCAAAAACTTTGTGATGTCCTTCTGATTCTAGGATATAAATATTGTGCAGATCCTCATCATCCTCTTCCCCGGTCACATTTTAACATTCGAGTACGTGTTGTAACTGTGCGGTCCAATCTAGTTGCATCCATGTTAGCACAAGTGTGTTCTTAAAAACCCCTTCTCTGACTTCCTGAAGGGATTCATCTATGCACGGAAAATAATATTCAAAACTAAATTTTAGTATGAAACCTTCAACAAAATATGTCCAGTTCGTCGTTCCATGTCGTAGTTTGGTCTCAAGATACCAATTCATAGGTATCATTTCCAACATGTGAAAAAACACATGTAACCACTCTTGTTCTGGAACTTCTCCCCAAATTGAAGTCCAATGATAAATATTCTCTTGGGGGTCAGTATTTCCATCATATTTTATTTTGATTCTCTTATTTACTGGGCCAAATCTGACCTTCATCAACCTGCGATACTCTTTCTAACTCCCTATATTAGCTTTATGAGTACCCCACCATCTAGCATGTGTATACCTCACGATGACATCCAAAGCTGGGAACCTCTATTCTTCTGGTATTTTTCTTTCAAATTTATCATGAAAAAAGACTTACATCTCCTATCCCATCATAATAAGGAAAATCACATACCTATGAAGTTATGCAACAAAGTGATCTTATGATTTTGGCACATCGTCTTGTAGACACTTCATGCAACCTGTTCTTCCACTTTTTTAGTTCTTCATCAAAATCTGACATATGGGAAATATCATGTTCCCAGCTTAACCTTCCATTTGCAGTGGGGTTAATCCAATATTCTTCCTTAGCTGTTATTTTATAAAAAATTTTGACATCTGCGTTGAAATACTCATCATGAACAAGCTTTGTATAGCACACTTCTTCTGATGGGTCTAGAGGAACAATGTCCCTCAGATCATCCTTTTCAAACACCATTTGTCTCTTCTTCAAATTTATTATTGCAACAATATCAAAATCCCAATCCAATCCAAGCTACACCAGATATGGATTACTATCATCTATAGTTTCAATCACTTCTGAATCTGCAACATCGCACACTCCAATATCTACTACAATTCCAGATCACATTCCCATAGGGATGATCTTCTGTTGGTGGGCCATCCTCAACTGAATCGATTACCACTGCAAATTTGGACTTCCCATCCACTCCCAAGTTTTCTTAGGTAACACATTGGCATCAGATCCCAAATCTAGGATTACCTGATCCATATCATATTCCCCGATATGTGGAGTAAATCGCATTTCCCTCCCTGTTCTATTCTTATGTCGATGTAAACTTTTTACTATGCACTAATCGCTTTTTTGACACTTCCTTATCAGCACAGGAGTCTGGAAACTCTTGAAGTCCTTTGAAAGCCTTCTGATTCCTTAATAGCTTCATGCAAGTCTGTAAGAACAATCTTAAAATACTTGGATCAAATTATTTTAGACGAGTAGTTACTTTAGGGATATACTTGTGGGGATTAAATTCTGCATTGGTTGTGCTTTAGATGTCGAAGCTCTAGGATCCATGAAGCTTCGCTTTGCCTCCATGAATTTTTATTTTTCCATTTGAATACTGAAGGCAGGGGATTTTTATGCAGTCTTTCTTACCCATGTATATTCCATCGGCTTCTTACCTTCTACTTTATCATTTGCCATTGCAACTCCACTTCTCGTTTTAATGTTAATGCGCGGTTCATCCTCCCTTGGTTCAACGGTCATCATCTACAGATTTTGTGTGGGATGTTGGTTCCTTTTCTCCTGAATATTTTCCATAAGGACTGGACATTCCTCTATCACATGATCCAAAGATTTGCAATACTTACAGGTGGAAGTAGGATTCTAAAAATCTCTTGCATGGTGTCATGTATGTCCACAGTTATAACAAATAGTATGGCTGCACCCTCGAGTAACTCCTCCTCCTCATCCTCCTCCTCGTCCTTGGAAACATCCTTGACCAAAATGTTGTCCTTGATCCTCATGCGCATATCCTTCATCTTGAATCCTATAAGCATCAACAGTGTGTTCCATCATCAAGTCGTAACTTTGACATCTCTTCTCATTTTCCCACTGACTTACAGAAGTTACAAAACAAATGCCTTGGGGTATACACATAATTATGTAATAAATAAATTTGTTCTGGACAATGTTGTCTTGAAATTATGCATATCTCACACCAAAGGCTTGGTCCTAGATTCAATGGATTAGGTGCTCAACTAGCCAAGTAATCTCTTAACATATGGAATTGTTCCTTAAAATGGCCTTTAACTTTACACTTTATACACCATAGTTATTTTCTAGCTTCTAGTCTAAATTCCTCACCTTTCTTCAGATCTTGCAATTCAAAGTTCATATGTGCTAGCTGAGTCTAAATCTATTGTACTCCTGCATGAGTATCTCCCACCAACGAATCTTCCAACTTCATTTCAATTTCTAGAGCTTCAGCTTGAGTTTCTATTTTCTGTTGTGTTAAGGGTAACCTAATATGTGGCAACAACGTAGCTATAAACCGCTGCTTATGATTCTCTTTAAGAATCGTAAATATTACTTGTACCATTAGCATATTGAACCTTTGATCGAACTCCCAAAAATATTCATTTGTCATATATTTTATCTCCTTCAGTTCATCAATACATTGCGACTGAGATTTTGGCTTCTCAAATTCTGATGCGAGCGTTTTCTTTGTATCATCCAGTGAAGCAGCCTGATGGGTCATGGAATACGTTATATACCATGTCAACACTCTTTCCCATAGTGCTATGAAAATATGCACCTTCTTTACACCTTCGTAAGTGATATGTATTTATTTCCATATTTCCTAAGCTACAAACCAAAATTTCTCAGGATCCTCTCATTTGAGTCCTCTAAAGATAGGTAGCTTTATATAATCATCCATTTTTCTTTGCGGGGGGTGGGGGGGGGGGTGTTAAGGGGAGGGGGAGGGGGAGGGGGGTTAGGGGAATTATGGGGATGGGGATGGGAGGTAAGGGGAGTAGTAGGATGGGGAATCCTTGCGGTGCCTTGATTATTCCCACCTCCTAGTTGCGACACACCTCTAAGGGTTGCGGGGTTATTTATTTCTTCTTTGCTCTCAGATTCTCCTAAGAAGGGGTTGTAATAAGTCTCAATAAAGTTCTTGTGATATACTATGTATGGATTTCCACTTCACATGGATCTGACTCTAGAATTAAGCCCAAACATTAATCTAACTACATTCGTAGTACACCCTTTTCACATAAAAGCATCTTAATCCACAAATTCAAAGAATTTAGATATTTACCTCGTGGTCCCTCGAAAATTTTTTTCTCAGCTTCGCTGTAAGATATAGACGTGTCTACTGCTAGCTTAGTGATAAATCCTCCCAGGATACTATCGATCCAGAAATCAACAACTCTTGAGATGCTATTACTGGTATCCATGAGTCAATGTACCAAGTCAGGGCTCCAAGCAGTAGGATCGTCATTTTTAAAGAAAGTCTTGTTCTTGGCCAACCTTGACAAACATTCATGTAGTTAAATAGCAAGCAACATGAAGAAAATATCTTGTTGTTCTGTGAAAATATACCTATGTAACCAGGCTTTAGTTGTTAATTGCAGATTTATGTTTTCAGTTGTGAATTATTGTCCTTTCAGATCTACCCAATCCTGTATTTCGTTCTTTGATGGATGCCACATCCACATGTACCTCAAATAGATCCTGGTCCCAATAATAGAACCATTTATTGTCTCATTTGGGTTTGACCCAGGTTCAACTTATACTTCGCACCAACAAAAACCTCATATACCCACCCTTTCAGCAATGACCTGCAAGATTATCACAATCTCACATGAGGTGGCTATGGGTGGTTGTAGAAATAGGTTTCTGTAGCCTTGAGGGAATGCATGAGGCTGTAATATTCCCAAATGGGGAAATGCAACAATACATGCATAGAAAACGCATTTTTCAGAAATATATGCAATAATAGTTAAATGAAGCCCATGGATCCATTCATTTATACTTTATAATGGCCAAATACCAAAGGAGATCTGAAACAAATCATGGTAGCTTAGTTAAACAAGCCTCTCAAGCCATAATAGTGCAAAAATCATGCAAAAAGAGGGGTTGCAACCATGAATTAAAGCTAGAATACCCTAAAAGTGTTATTTTATTCCTTTTGAAACAGAATTAGATTTTACATCAGATCTAGAGCTTCTATGTGCATAAAAATTTAGATCTATATCAGATCCATGCACTATACAGGCTCCTCAAATGAGCCCCCTTGGGGTTTTCAACAAAACACCAAACACAAAGTGTAGATCTAAGATCTAAGACTGCAGATCCACTAGAAATTACATATCTGGAAAGTGTGGGTGATATGATATATGAAAAATAATAGCCTCCTTCAATATATCTCCAAAGTGAAGGGCAGATCCCCAACACTTGAAAAACCAACTCTCCAGATGGTGTGCCAAAACACCCTGTAACTGCACCTACAAGAATAACGCAGATATAGATCTCTTCCACGCTGTAGGGATCAAAATATAGTTGGAATGATGCCAAGATCTAGAAATGAAGCTCAATGCCTTCAATATTTTCCTTCCAATGGAGTAGAAACCTCCTCCAATGAAAATGAGCACTGAAATGGCCTAGATCTGAAGATCTAGTCTCCACTTGCTGCAACTTACTAAAACAGAAAAAAAATCAATAGGATATACATTTCCAAAAGAAGATGAAGCTTTGCCTTCAGCCAGATATTAGAAAATATGGTGCAAGACTCCTCCAACAACTACTCAATGGAAGAGGTGGGATTCCCGATTAGGAACACCCAATGCTAAACAACATTCAATCTCAGCTAAACATCAAGAGAAAGTATATGTCTAAAAAGACCATATAATCAGAAAATAATAATCATAAGATAACCCCAGATGGTTTCCATCCTCTTCCTTATAAACAATGTGAGCCTTCTCACCTTGGGTCCCACTCTTTAGGGTTTCCATCTTCATGCAGTTAATCTCCCTCCAAAACTACGTTGTCCCATCATCAATGCCACTCCTCCATAACAACATTGTTGGATTTGGTCAACCTTGACTTAATCTCCATGCAATGCCTCCTTCCATACTCAAGGTGGCTTTATTCTAACTATCAAGACTAATCCATATTCCCACTGGGTTATCTCCATTAATGTTCCACTTCCTCCATACTAGCCTTGTTGACTTGGTCAAACTTGACCTTGTCCACATGCATTAGCCTTTGTTCACACATGGAGGTGTTTTATCCAGCTATGAATATGATCCATTTTCACATTAAGAGGGATTTTATGCCTACTAAAAATATTTATGGGCCTCCCTACCCATTTATTCATCTAACTATGTGTTAAGAAAAAAATTAATATTCTAATTAGCTACATGCTAATTTAGGAATATTACAGTCCTCCCCTCCTAAATTTTGCTTTTCCTCAAGAAACTACAAGGATAGAACTGAAGAGCCTCTCCTCTTCCTCCTGTAGCATCCTCAAGTGATAATTTCTCCAAAATAACAAGATGATTTCTTATCAATGTGTTCTCAAGTTGTTCCTCCCATGTGTGTAAGTATGCCTTTGGTAAAAAATCCAATTGGCTCTCATTATGAAAAGGTAGGATATCCATGGAAAAAACTATATGTGGTTTAGAGGCCTTCTTGAGGCATGTAATCTGAAATATATTGGGAACCATCATTCCCATGTGAAGCCTCCATCCCCAAGCTATCATCCACAAAAAGTGAGTCACACTCCAACATGGTAACTCCTGAAACATCTCCTCCACCTTAGGCTCCTGCAAAGAAGGTGGGCTGCATAGCTGAATATGTGGGATCAAAATGTCCATCCCACACTGTCTCTCTCTCCACTTATGATAAGTGTAGAGCTGCTATTGAATATGGGCTGCAATAATGTTGCCTTCAAGGAGAAAAAAGGAAATAGGGTCCTCAAATTTCCACCCTTTAGTTCTTGCCCAAATCATCCCATACAAAATGAATATTTCATTTCCATCATATGGAATCCAAATAAGAGAAGTACTGAAGGTTTTACATAGTGTTGGAAGGTACCAATAGTTTCTCAAGTAGTCACAGTGCAGTTTTTCCAATTGCAGTTTCATAACATGATGTGGCAAGTTGTCTCCCAACAATTTTCTAGTTGTACATGCCATCACACTTAATAGTGAATAGTAAATGGCATTGGATATCAAATCAAAATACATGAAATAGTACAACACTTGCCAAAATCCATACAATAAATGGCTCTCTCCATCATAGATGTTGGTCCCAAAATGACCATGAAGCCCAAATAGAGGCTTTCCCTCTTGTGGAGCAATGCACTGTATAGAGATGGTAAGAGACTGCAAATATTGTGTCAGATAATCAATAAGTGAAAAAACACAATTATTACCATGTATTAATATTAATATGATGATAATACCCATGAGTGAGCCCTCCCTAGTGATATGACATAGTCCCATGAAGAGGAATGATCCAGGTGGATATTGGTGGCCACCCACCTATTCCACTTGTGGCCCCACCACTGTCTCTTTCAGTTTTTTTAGTTTCAGTACCTTACTATTTTTGACAGTTTTTTGGGTCCTAAAATTTAGGAGCCATTTTGAGGCCCTAAACGATGTTTTTTGGGAAAACTAAGAGTGGCCTAGCGCGTCAAATGGAGATTGTATGCCAAAGTTACATCCCTGGGAATTTGAAACACCAATTTACCTGCGCTTCATCTCCTAGGGTTAGGGTTTTGGATGTTTAGGGTTTTCAATTGTTTCTAAATAATAAATAGGTCCTCGAGCCTCATTGTAACCAATTTTAGAGGCCTGTAGCCGCCACATCTCTTCTCATAGATAAGCTACCAGTGCCTTAGCTAGTTTATTTATATTATGTCTGTAAGAAAATTTCAATTCTTGATATTAATGAAATGAAGTGTTATTTCTACTGCATATTTGTATTTATGGTTACATGTGTATTCTGTTGTGTTCTTGCATAAATCTAGATCAGTGGTATTAGAGCAGTCTTCTTTTTCTAGACCCTTCTTTGCATGTCCCCAACGAGGTCTCGGTATAAGGATTTGGGGCTCAATCTGATTGAACCTTTGCTAGATCAGCCTCGCAAACCCCGATAGCCGCCCATGGGGGATGAAAAGAAAGATGAGGGAGTAGGAGATCCTATTGAAATATTGCTCGAGGAGGCCCTCTAAAAACAAAGGAACGCGATGATGGATAACTTTGCCCAGATCCTTCAATGACTGCGCACTGGTGACGCATCTGCATCCAACAGCCACTCTGGAGGCGTAACTCCCTTTAAGGTACAAGTAAAATTTGACATTCCCATATTTGAGGTTGAAATAGATGTAGATGTCGTAGATAGATGGTTGAATCTATTAAAAGGATATTTCTCGGTCCATGAATTTTCCAACCTGGAGAAGATTATTTTTTCACTCCTCAAAGCTACCCCCCATGTCAAGGACTAGTGGGAAACCTACTGTGAGAAAAAGGATGAGATAGAACCCTCTCTATTCTCAATTGTACCCACTTGGAATTATTTCTGAGATGCCATCGAGGAACAATACTATCCCGTGGGGAGTTATGAGGACAAGTACATACAATGGACCACACTGCGGCAACAAAGGGATCAAGATGTACATGAACTAATGAATCTATTCCATACCCTATGCACAAATTTGGGTATCAAATATTCAGAGAAACATTTGGTGATAAAGTATCGCAGTTTTCTACATAGATACATTTAGGAGGAAATGGAGTTCCTCGACAACTCCTCGCTTGGTACGGAATACCAATATGCTGCCAATATTGAGTATAAATTCAAGCAGAAGAAGTGAGACTTTGGATCTGGGAATCAAAAGCAAGGGAAAGGTGCCCCCAAACCACAGAATAAAGGACAAAGCCAAGGCATGGAATCCCAAGACAACCTACTAAATCCAAAAGCAAAGAAAAACACTACGAAGCCAAAGAAGGACATGGGAAAGTGGTGTGAGTTCCATAAGAGCTCCACCCACAACACAAGTGAGTGTCAGGCCAAGCAGTTGCTCGTGGCCGAGATGAGGGCTTCTGAATCAGATGCATGCTTTGACTCTGAATCAGAACCTAACAAGGGGAATGACAAAGGGAAAAAGATTATTGATGCAGAGCCCAATGCCACTATTTCCACTGCAAAGATCTAGAAGGAGGAACTAGAGGATCCAGAGGAGGCGGAATGTCTCTTCCACTCCAAGATGTGGGTAAAGGGTTCCCCTCTACAGTTCATTGTCGAAAATGGGAGCCAAAAGAACCTCATTTCAGCAGATGTCATGAAGCAATTGGGCTTATCGACCATAGCGCGCCCACATCCATACACCATCGGGTGGCTTCACCAAGGATGGGATCTCCGTGTCAGCCAACAGTGCTACCTTCCCTATAGCATCAAGTCCTTCACGGATGAGGTATTATGTGACATTGCTCCTATTGATGTTTCTAATGTATTATTAGGCCAACCATACTTGTGGAAGTGACATGCTGTGTATGAGTCATGACCTCGCGATGTTATTCTTACCTTGGGAAATAAGTTGTACAGGATACCAGAGGTACCACCGCATACCACTATCTCTTTGTTTATTGCAAAACAATGCAATAAACTCATTTCCCAAACCAGGAAATTTTTTTCCTGATGATCCACCCCCAGGGCAAGAAGAAGATTGTGGCCACGACCTCCATACATGGCTCCTCTGCACGACAACAACAAATGGACAAGGTTGTGGAGGAGTACGGGGACATTTTCACCTCACCCACAAGGGTGCCTCTGCACTGTCTGGTCAAGCACCCCATTGATCTGACCCTAGGTGTGCCACTACCCAATAGACTGATCTATCAGTGCTCTGTTCTGGAGAATGATGAAATCAAGAGGAAAATTCAAGAGCTACTGTAGAAAGGTCACATCCAGCCAATTTCATCGCACTGTGGGAGCCTGATCGTGTTAGTACAGAAGAAGGATGGGACTTGGAGACTTTGTATTAACTATCAGGCACTGAACAAGATCATTGTCCGAAATAGGTACCCGATCCCACGGTTTGATGACCTTCAAGACCAAATCAAAGGGTGAAATATTTCATCAAGATCAACTTGAAGTCTGGGTATCACCAGGTACCCATCGAACCCTTCGATGTGTGGAGGACTGCCTTCAAAGCTAAGGAGGGCCTTTTTGAATGGTTGGTCATGCCTTTTGGGTTGACGAATGATCCCACAACCTTCATGAGGTTGATGGACGACATCTTGAGGCTAGTCACCAACTAATTTGTAGTAGTGTGCTTCGATGACATTCTGATCTTCAGCCAGATTTGGGAAGAGCACCTCCACCACATTCGACAAGTCCTCCACACACTACAAAAACACAAGTTGTGTGCCAATTTGGAAAAGTGAACTTTTGGCATGACCCAGGTTCAATATCTGGGATACATTATTGATGAAAGGGGGGTGCATGTGGATCCAACCAAGATCCAAGTCATTTGAGATTGGCCAGCCCCCACCACTATAATAGAGCTTCGCAGCTTTCTGGGTGTTGCTAATTTCTACCGCAGGTTCATATTGGGATTATCTCATATCACTTGGCCCTTGAGTCAAGTCACGAAGGGAGGAGTGAGAGAAAAATTATTTTGGTCAGAATCTCAACAAAATGCGTTCATAGAATTGAAACATCGCCTTTGTTTTTCCCCTACACTCACATTACCAGACTTGCAACAACCATTTGAGATCGAGACATATGCCTTTGACTATGCTATTGGGACAGTTCTTACTCAATAGGGACATTCTGTGGCATATCAAAATGAGACATTTTCTGACACAGTTCGCAAGTATCCCACTTATAAAAAATAAATGTATTCCATTCTGCAGGCTTGTCGACAATGGAAGCATTACATGTTGGGGAAGGAAAAAATCATCCACACAGACCACCGACCCCTGCAGTTCATACGAAAAAAAGGGAAGTTGGAGAATGATCGCCATCAAAAGTGGTCTACATATCTGCATTAGTTTCATTTGAACATCAAGCACAAGAAGGGTAGCACCAATAATGTTGCAGACTGCCTCAGTCGACCACCGACCATGGCACTGACCACCATTCTCAACTCTTGTGGGCACGAGACTTTTGATTGGCCGCTTCTCTACAAGAGTGATCTAGAATTCAACCACACATACAAGGCACTCTTGTGGGGTACGCAAGTTCCAAATTTTCACCTCCAAGATGCATTTTTATGTCACCTGGGACACCTTTGTGTTCCTTCAAGTGAGCGTGCGAAGATGGTATGGGAAGCACACTACAGTCAAGTCGCTGAACATTTTGGGGTCGAGAAAACACTGGTAGTACTGCAGAATTATTTCTATTTTATGAACCTTTGACAGGATGTCGGGAAGTACATCATATCCTACACTGATTGCACCATTACGAAACCAACCATCAATTAGCAATGCCTCTATACTCTGCTACCTACCCCTAGTCGACCTTGGGAAACCATCTCCATTGATTACATATCAGGCCTTCCTTCTAATAAGCATGGAAATGACTGTGTTTGCGTGGTCATTGACATATTCTCGAAGATGGCCATTATGGCGGCTGGCAAGAAGAACATCACAGTAGAAGCCACTGCTAAAATCTTCTTTGAACGAGTTTGGGTGCATTTTGGGATCCCACAGTCTATCATCTCAGATCGCAATAGCAGGTTCCTCAGCACATTTTGGTCCAGCCTCTGGTCAATTTTGGACACCAAGCTCACCAAGTCCACAACTTTCCATTCCCAAATTGATGGCCAGACAGAGGCCATCAATAGGATGATTGTACACATTCTGCGCATGTACAATTCAAAGCATCCACACACATGGGATGAGATCCTCCCCTATGTGTTACAATGAAATTTGACACCATGACGTTTTAGTGTCTATATGGGTTCATCATTACTCATGTATTACTCCCTTAGAAGTATACAACATCAAAGTTCCTAAAATCAAGCCTTGAAATTGAGAGAAAAGCTCATAAAATTCTTAAAAACACTTGTACCACACTTTCTCTTAACATTTCCTGCGGTGCCACACCTATTTGTTATAAATCATGTAGAGCTAAATGAAATTTTTCTTCATTAAAGGTGTGGACCCCTGTAAAAGTTAAAATGAAGGCGGAAAGTAACATTTAGAAGCCCAATAGTCAGATCTGGAAGCTTTTGGAAGCAATTATCCGGTCGAAGGTTCGCTCCTATTATGTACATTCATTCCTCCATTATGGGAGCCTACCCCTTGGTTTATGGAGCTCAATCCATTCAAAAGAGGATTCTATCCCCTCTTATGTGGAGCTGCAACCTCTTCTCTTTTCCTATAAATTGAAGCCATAGTACAACTTCAAGGGGAGAGAAACTTTGAGAATTTTTGAGGAGAAATGCTGTAGAAACTCAGACTCTCTTAACTAATCATTATGTGGGAATGATTACACACCCATGTGAATTTTAATTGAGAGAGTTCAAAGCTTGTCAGAGTAGAGGAAACGCCTATTCCGGATCCCAGAAAGACCTGTACGACATCAAGGCGGACACAGTTGTAAGGTTCTTTCTTCATCAAAGATAATACGAATGGATCCTGTTTTCTCAATGATTTCTTTAATTAAGTAGCTTGTTTATCATGTTTTATGAATGAATTATTTAATTAATTATCTTGTTTCTTGAATTCCTTGATCATCTTGTTAGATATATGATTCGTGAATTAGTTTATACTATGCAGGTGCCATTGATTTTTTCCATGTTTGTGATTGCAGATATTTAAAGGTGAATCTTTCAAGAAACTAGAAAGAATATCATTACGAACAACACTAGATTACAGGTAGGTCTTTGTTTGGTCAATTTAGTGTGTCCTAAATTGCTGCATTTAATTTGTCAATCCGGGAATCGTAAGCTGATGAAGTGCGGCGCACTATATGTGCAAGATAACCTATTTCTTAACTTTTTGTCGTTTTTGGTTTTTCTAAGGTGAAAATGGAAATTCTAAAATGAACAAGTTTGGTTATATTTTTTCAAGGAAGTGATATCCCCTATAATGATTTACCAACTTGAAACTTTAAAAGCAAATTGAAAATTACAATGACAAGACTTGAAAGAAAGTAAAAGTGTACCGCTGAAATGAAAAGGTGCTGCTAATCTAATGAATCAAAACAGTAAACTAGTGAACATGAAAACCAAACTATTCTTGCTGCCAACTAAACACAAAAGAAACTATGCTTAAGGAAATTCAAAATTGCAACAAAATAAATCTAAATCAGATTACATCAATTCATTTTCTGACCCTTCATCATTAGACCAGCTATGACTTTCGGAAGTAATCATAAAAAACTTGTGTAACTGATATTTAATTTGCAGAAAGTAAAATAATACTAAACCATACACTCATGATTCAATCCCTCGCCATCAGTCCAGCTGTGGCTTTCGGAGGAAACTGAAGATGTCATATATGATTTAATATATCTAAATTTGCAGAAAAGAAACTAATACTAAACTACACATTTCATAATGCAGTCCCTCACCATCAGTCCAGCTGTGGCTTTCGGAGGCAACTGAAGACGCTATGAGCAGCTTAATATATCTAAATTTGCAGAAAAGAAACTAATACTAAACTCCACATTTCATAATGCAGTCCCTCACCATCAGTCCAGCTGTGGCTTTCGGAGGCAACTGAAGACGCTATGAGCAGCTTAATATATCTAAATTTAACTACTAAATCAGATAAGCAAAACTGAAATGTACAAAGCAAGACTGAAGTTAAACAAAAGCTATGAAAAGCAAACTAGCAGCAGAACAATGTTAGTTTCATGTCATTAGTCAAAATGCTATAAAAATGCCCGGGCTGTCTACCTAAAACCCGCACAAGAAAACTGATCAGTGATTAACAATCATAAAACATGTAAGACAGAAATGAAATGGAAATTATGGAAATGTATAAACATAAATGAAACAACTACAAAGTATGAACATATGATGGATTATGATACAATGACTTTTAAAAGAAATGAAATGAGAAATGTACACTAATACACAAAACCTTAGCTGAGCAGGGGCCGTCTACACAGCTTTGGTAACGATCCTCAAACACGAATTAAGTTGAAAAACAGAGTCTTCTCATATTAACAAGCAGTTCATTACAGAATGGTAGTGTTACGGCTCAAGGGTAGCGTAATCACTACAAAGAAAACTAACAGATAACAGAGTTTATTCACGAACATCAACTATCAACTAACAACTCACAACTAACTTTATGTGCGTATGCAAACGCTCTATATATAACAATAAACTGTAACTGTCTCCTAAAGTTCATGATGGCAGAGAGCACGTAGACCACTACGTCCACGGATATAGGAGTATGGCCGTGTTGGAAAGTGAATCTATGGAAGGTGGATGCTTGAATTCAACTCCAGAGCTCTGCACAGATGTCGATTTAACCTCCGCAAGCTTAGAAACAGCCGTATGGATGTTTATGTGCCACGAAACAGAGTCCGGCCGACATGAAACTCCATAGTTGACTTCCACGTGGACGCCTTTGACCGCGGCTTCTTTGGACGAGTTTGCTTGAACCAATAGGACACGAACCATATCCACGTCATTCCTAGCCTACCCATGTGGCTCGTTTCCCTTGTAGACACCTGTAGCATATGGTTCCACAAAATAGCTGCGGAAAGTTGTAGCAGCTGCGGAAAGTGGCAAGTTTCCGCAGCTGCATGAACAAAATCTAGATCAAATAGAAAACACAAAAACATAATTAAAAACCATGTTAGATACCCTTTTGCACATGATATTGACAATTTTGGAGGTTTAGGTGAGTGAAAAAGGTATGGAAAAGTGTATGGAAAAAATGCAAATTCGGGACTCAACATACCCCCACTGTGAAGGTGTTGCATGTCCTCATGCAACCAAAATTTTGATACTCTTTGTTCAGTTCATGTGCCTTGATACTTCAGCCAGCACATCCAACCCCCTTCTCTTCTTCTTTGGTACAACCATCATTCTGGGTTTCTTCATTAAGCACCTAAATTTGATATTCACAAGTGCTCTGCTCAATTTCTGGCATTTCCTTTTCAATTTCTTATTCTTCTTTTGCCATATTCCCAAATGTAACATAGTATTGTCATGGATGATCTTGTCCAGCTTGCCTTGTTCTTTCAATGTTTCATTTTCATTTTTGATGTGCCTATTTAAAAGCTCCAGCTCAAAAATTTCCTGTTTTAATGATTGAACTAAATCATCCTGCAATGTATGAGGCTGAATGGAAGAGGTACTTGGACCTGTGGCTGCCTTTTCCAAGGATTCTATATAGTCATATACCTCCTGCTGCTTGGGATCTACTTCTGGTGTCATTTTCATTGGGCTGTCCCCAAAATGCTGTAAAGGAGAATTATGTTCAAAATCTCGCCGAGGAGGGCTTACATCAATGTTTTGCTGAGAATAAGATGGAGTATGCTCATTGTCTGATTGGGAATGAAAGGAATCAGGTTCACTAACTGACTGAAATGGACTATGGTCAGTTGGAGACTGTTCAGATGTCTCCTCACCCAAATCAATGAAATGAGGACCCTTAATTTGTGTTTTTCTCAATTTTCCGTTAAGCCTGCTGCTTCTCCTCACATGCTGTGGTACACTACCCTTTTGTTCTTGTTTTCCTGTCTCTGCCTTCTTGGATATAGATGACCGTTTTTGAAGAAAAACTAATCTTTCAGATAGTATTTGGTGATCTTCTTCTTCAGAAGAAGGAGTTTTATGGACAGCCTCAATAATTTCTTTCCCTTTTGGTATTATTGGCTTCTTAGCTTTAATTTCCTTCTTCTTCCTTTTTACCGATCTCTCTTCCCTATCAGTTTTTTTCATAGTAGTAGTAGAAGTATTTTGGATTTCATCTATTGTTCTTTTCCTTCTACTTCTTTTTACTGTGCTAGCTGCGGGAATTTCCTGTGTAGGAGCAATTTGGGTTTCAACATTCATTCTCTTTCTTCTACTCCTCCTAATTGAACTACCTTCAGGAATTTCCTGAGGTTCTTCAAAGAAGTTTCTAACTAGGAATTGTTCCCATGTATCTTTTCTTTCCTTTAGCTCCTTTTCAATCAAAATTTTTATAAGGCCGTGGTGATAAAGATGAGGCTCTACATCTCCCAAGTGTTTTTGAACAATCACAGCCATTTTCTTTAAGCTATTGAATAGAAAATAAGGGAGATTGAGAGTTTGGTTTTCAAGAAAATTCATCAATAGCCTAGTATGGTACATGTACATAGACCCAAAACGGCCTTCACATGTAATAAATTTCTGAACAATTAGTAGTAAAGTGGCCCATTCTTCCTTTATTGCATGCACAGGGATTCCTCTTTTAAAAACAGTGATATCCATACCTTGATTTCGCAGGATTGTTCTCCATGCCTCATCACTGATACTTTTATTTTTGAACCAACGTTCTCCTTCCTAAAGAAGCTCTGTGGCTGTTGCTATTGATGCTTCATTGACCAAAAACTTGAGGTCTCCCACTTCTGCTTCCGAGCCATCAAATGATCTTGCAAACGCTTTTGTAACCTCTCTGTGGTAACCCCTGAATTTCTGAATAAAACGCAGCCATTTAGCTTTCCTCAACATTTCTTTTGCTTGCGGATATCCCTCTATAAAATTCGGTCCTTCCGGCTCTGCCCTTAATAATTTTCCCATTTCACTTCTCTGTGCTTCACAAGTTTGCCTCTGTGAGGGTTTAAGTGGAAATGGAACGATGGAATACACAGGATCGAGCACAATACTGTGGGGATGTTATCATAAAATGGAAATGAGCACCATAAACAGAATGGAGTAAGACTGTGGGTAGATATACGTGAGTGAGAGTGAGCAAAAGGAACGAAATGGAGTGAAACAGGGAGTGAGAATGAGTAGAGTGGGGTTTTGTAAACACGACAGAGACACGACAAAGAGGTTAACAAAGTATAATGCATTCGGCTGCGTTTTGAATTTTGGTGGCTGTGCAATAAATATGAACACGTTTCAATCAATTATTATGAAGTTATGCGGCTTGTAAGAGTCCTTTGTCAACTCAAATACGTCTCATTATCTACGGTGGGATATTGGAACATGAGTGAGAATCGGAATTTCAATGATGAAACCGTTTGTGAATAAATGCAAGAGGATAACATGGAGATCTTGGAAGGTTACGGGACTGTCAATATAATCATTGCGCGCAATGGGTAGAGCTCATAGTTTAAAATTATATAAAAATGTGTTTTTCAATACTATTTGAAATAAACTTTATTCATACCTTTGGAATTCTTGCTTTTGCCCTTGGTCTTCAACTGATTGATCTTCATTAGTGTCTTGAACGTTCCATTGATCCTCTCTCCTGCATTTTATTTCATAATTTATGAAAATAACAACTAACTGTACATTCTTTTTGAAAACAGAGTAGTAGTAGCTGCGGAATCTGCTTCTGGCTGCGGAAACTGGAGTCAGCTGCGGAACAGATGTCAGCTGCGGAAACTGACACAGCTATTACTTGGCTGAAATAGAAATGAACAAATGACAAATGACCAGGTGGAAATGGTCATAAAAAAGATTTTTATTGATGGAATGGATGAAATGAAGTGGAATGAAGTGAAATGAAATGAAATGAAATGAAATGAAATGAAATGAAGTGGAATGAAATGGAGTGGGTGGTGAAATGAAATGAAATGAAAGACATATTTTTTTGGAAAATATAGAGTGTCAGGTGTCCCTGATTTTCACCCCATATTTTCTGTATAAGACTGCCAATCAATGATTGGTTTTCAGGCTTATACCATTTTTTTTTTTTTTAACTTGAAAAACAAAAGCTAGGCTGGTGGAGAAGAAGAATTCTTCTGTACCAGCCTGATTGCAGAACTTTCTTGAAACAACTTGACAAAACCCTCTTTTGAGAGTGGCTTATGATAAACTTTCAATCTATGGCCATTCACAATAAGAGGAGTTTGAAACTCATCAATGGTCTTGATTCTTACAGCTCCATTGCTAAAGATCTTGTCAATCTCATATGGCCTAAGCCAATGAGTCTGAAATTTCCCTTGAAAATCTTTAAACTTGGAGTCAAATAACAATGCCCAATCTCCTTCTTGAAACTTCTTCTCTTTGATATATTTGTCATGCCACTTAGTTCTTTGATATTGAACTAGATTAGTTCTTAGAATTGCTTCTTGTCTGATCTCATCTAGCTCATTCAATTGCTCCATTCTATGCTTTTGGGCTTCTGATAAGTCCATTCCCAACTGAACTGCTATCTTGAAGGTCTTGACTTGGAACTCAATGGGAAACAAGACTTCTTTCCCATAAACAAGTTCATAGGGAGAATGTCCTGTTGTATTCCTCCATGTAGTTCTGTAGGCCCACAAGGCTTCTGGAAGCCTTTCTGCCCAATCTCTTCTATGTAGATGAACAGTTTTTGTGATGATACTTTCAAGAACTTTGTTTGTGGACTCCACTTGACCATTTGCTTGTGGATGGTAAGGAGTAGATCTTCTGTGCTTGATTTTGTATTCTTCCATCAAATTCTCCACCAAATTGGATGTGAATTGGCTCCCCTGATCTGTCACAATTTCTCTTGGAACACCAAAGCGAGTAAAAATATCCTCATAAAGAAAATGAACAACTGAATTTTTAGTAGCAAATACTAATGCTTTGGCTTCTACCCATTTAGTAACATAATCAGTACAAACCAATATATACTTCTTTTGCTTAGATGGTGGATTAATAGGTCCAATGAAATCTAAAGCCCATTTTTCAAAGGGTTCAATGAGTACTTGTGTTTTCAATGGCATTTCATTTGAAAGGGTAGGTTTCCCTACTCTTTGGCAACTGTCACACCTTTTGACATATTGTTTTGCATCTTTGAAGAGGGAAGGCCAATAATATCCTAAAGAGAGGATTTTATAGGCCGTCCTTTTGTCTACAAAGTGTCCGCCGCATGGCTCATCATGACATGCCTTAAGAATATCAAGCATTTCATCTTCCCTAACACATCTTCTGATCACAAGATCTGGCCCTGTTTTAAACAATTCGTTAGAAATCCATGAATATTTTGAACTCTCCTGAATAATTTTTCGTTTTTCACTTGGAAATAAATGTGAAGGCAGTTTCCCTGTAACTAAATAGTTAGCAATATCTGCATACCAAGGAGTCTTAATAGTTACTGCAAACAAGTATTCATCAGGAAACTTATCCTCTACAGGAGAATCTTCTTTAGTATTCTGAATCCTAGACAAGAAATCAGCTACTGTATTCTGTTTTCCTGGTCTATCCAACACAGTAATATTGAATTCTTGTAAAAGTAAAAGCCATCTTGTCACTCTGCCATTAGTAACAGGTTTGTTCATTAAATATCTAATTGCAGAATGGTCAGTATGAATAAAAGTTTCATAGCCCGTTATGTAATGTCTAAACTTATTAATTGCATGAACAACAGCTAAGAACTCTTTTTCAGTCACAGTATAATTCAACTCTGTGGGAGTCAAATTTTTACTGGTGTAATAAATGGCATAAGGAATTAAATCTTTTTGACCCAACACAGCTCCAAGAGCTGTATTTGAAGCATCTGTAGAAATATGGAAAGGAAGTTTCCAATTTGGTCCTCTCAAGATAGGTGCTTCAGATATTCTTGTTTTCAAAGTTTCACAAGCTGATTGACAATCAGGATCCCATTTAAATTCACAGTCTTTTGTAAGAAACTTGAAGAGTGGAGATGCTATTTTAGTGAAGTTTTCTATAAATCTTCTATAGTAACCAGTAAATCCTAGAAAACTTCTAACATCTCTTTGACAATTTGGAATATGCAACTTGGAGATGACTTCAACTTTCGATCTATCAACCTTAATCCCATCTCCCGAAATATGATGTCCTAAAACAATCCCTTCAGTAAACATCATAAAGCATTTTTCATGGCTTAATAAAAGGTTTGTTTCTTTACATCTTATAAGAACTTTTTCCAAATTTTCTAATGCCTCTTCAAATGAATTACCATAAACCGTAAAATCATCCATATAAACCTCTACACAATCATGGATTAGATCAGAAAAAATTCCTAGTACTGCTCTTTGGAATGTTGCTGGTGCATTACATAACCCAAAAGGAAGCACTCGGTAGGCAAAAGTTCCCAATGGACAAGTAAATGTGGTCTTATCTTGATCTTCAGGTGCTACCTGAATTTGATTATAGCCACTAAAACCATCCAAAAATGAAAAGTACTTTTTACCTGCTAATGTATCTAATACCCGATCAATAAAAGGCAAAGGAAAGTGATCCTTCAAAGTTGCTTTGTTCAATTCCCTGTAATCAATGCATACCCTCCATTTACCATTCTTTTTAGGTACTATAACCAAAGGAGAAACCCATCGGCTATCTCAAATTGGATAAATGAAGTTTACATTGAGAAGTTTTTGGAGCTCTTCTTTCACTATCTCCCTAAGATTTGGATTCATCCTTCTTTGAGGTTGTCCGATTGGTCTACTGTTTTCCTCAATATAGATATGATGGATGCAAGTCTTAGGATCAATACCCTTCATGTCAGTATACTCCCATGCAAATGCAATAGAATGTTTTTGCAAGATTCTGGTTAGTTCTTCTTGTTGTGACTTCTCCAGATGTTTATTGATATTCAATGTCTTTTCTGGAAAAATCTCAAAAGCAGAATTACCAAACTCTTCCATAGAGTAGAGAGACATTTGTCTTGATGATAAATATTCTATGTCAGATTCCAACTGGAATTGTGTGGGGTCATATTCTGAAGTTATCTCAAAATTTTCTAATGTGTTTAGAATTTGACTATCCTCACTAATTTCAGAAATGGTAAAGACAGGTTGTATAGTGTTCTCATCATCGACCCATTCATTGTCTCCTATTTCTGTAATTGCTCTTGCTGGAGGATACAAATTGAATTTCTTTGTCGAATTACCATTTGAAATGTACATGTATCCAGATCTACAACTAATAAAAGTATCAGCTGTGGCCAGCCAAGGTCTTCCTAAGATAATTGGATGTCCTCCTAGATTACTTTTGGGAGTCAAAATCATAAAGTCTACTGGATATTCCCAAGAATCTAAGGAGACTGAAATATCTTCTAATACACCATCCGGTTTAATAACCGATCGATCTGCAAGTTGCAATAAAGTAGGTGTAAAAAGAAGGTTAGGAAGTTTTAACTGTTCCATAGTCTGTCTACTCATAATGTTGATAGCAGCCCCTAAGTCAATCAATGTGTTTGGAACTTCTATCCCATTTATATGTGTCTTGACAATTGGACTTCCTGGATCTACATACTTTTGCATAGTAATTTTTCCCATCATAATGTCTGCAATCTTTCCTACCAGGTGGATTCTTCTTGTGTCCTTTAGCTTCCTTCCTGGTCTTTTGAAACTCAACTCCTTTATGGTTTTTGCTAGAATAGGAATTTCTCGAATGGCTTCTAGCAATGGAATCTTGATACAAACATTCTTCAATTCATCTAGAAAGTCATAGTTAGGCAACAAAATTTGTTTTTCCACCCCCTTATCAATTTGTAGTCTTTCCGGAAAAGGAGGTGTAGATGAAGATA
Organism: Pinus albicaulis; assembly: GCA_034641835.2. Lineage (NCBI taxonomy): Eukaryota > Viridiplantae > Streptophyta > Pinopsida > Pinales > Pinaceae > Pinus > Pinus albicaulis. The sequence continues at coordinate 1,139,099,783 of CM076583.1, read as the reverse complement.
CATGTTGCTCAACTATAGGAGTTGTGAATGCTAGCTTTTCTTTTTCTTTTTGAATTTTTGAATTTTGAAGAGATTCTTCCTCAGAACCCTTATCGACTTGAAGAGAGTCCTCCTCAGAGGTATCTTTCTCTTGAATGTCTATAGAAGGTTTTTCTAAAACTCTACCAGATCTGAGTTGTACATCGTTGAGAGGAACAATCATATAGGTAGGAAATTGTTGTCCTTCTACCATGTAAGTATTCTGAGGATTCTTATTGTTAGGATTTGGCAATGGCTGAGCTGAAAGTTGATTTGTCTTTTGTTGGTATGGGAGCATGAGTTGAGGATTTGGATTTTGTTGAGAAGGTTGTTGTTGTGGAAATGGCAATGAAAGTTGTGGATTTGGGTTTGGAAGTTGTGGAGCATGTTGATTTTGAAAAGATGGAGGATATTGATAAAATTGAGCAAATCTCCCATAAGGATTTTGCATCCCTTGTACCCATGGCTGATATGGATTTTGATGTTGGAGCCAAGGTTGTTGCCAAGGATTCCAATTTTGTGGGGTTTGAAGATTCATAGGGTTGTTAAACCCTTGAGTTTGTTGTCCCTGCCAAGGTCTTCTTGCAACAAAACAGAGAGATTCTACTGAATTTGGGTCTTCTTGAAAGACAGCTTTGAGTCCAGGAATTGAAGGACAATCCTGATCTCATGATTCTCTGAGCAAATCATACATGTTTCTACAACTTTTGCATCCAAGGGACATTCCCTTAAAGCATGTTTCTTCCTACATTTCGGACAAAAGATGGCTAAGGCATCTGTTTCTGCTTTCTGCTTGTTTTGGATTTTAAGGGTGTCTAGTTGTTCACTAAGGCTCCCTAAGATATCAGTTTTGAACTCATCAAGTATATTACCAATCTCTGCCCTACTTACCGATCCAGTTGCAGATTTGTTAGCCCTAATAAGAGAAGAATCCCTAGGCCCTTTTCCAGTTTTAGATTTTCCTCTTGAGAGATGGATACATAGTTCTGTTATATCATGAAATGGAAGTTGAGAAATGTCTCCTTTCCCCATCATGTTTAAAATGTCTATCCATTCATCTCTAATGGCTTTTAATATGAGGGCTTTCAAGGTTTCATCATCTAAGTTGCTCATCTTTGCTCTTTTCAAGTTGTATTGAAATCTTTCAAGTAAATCTTCCAAGTTTTCATCTTCTTTTGCATCATTTTGAATACCTCATCCTTGTGATTGGTGGGCATACAATAGTCCAAGTATCTATCCAAAAATGTTTGTTTCATATCATTCCAAGTCCTGATAGATTGAGTGGCTAATCCCATGAACCATTTCAAAGAAGATCCCTTCAATGTTGAAGGAAACAGTTTGAGTTTTTGAGAGTCTTCCATATAGTCATAAGTTCGGCACACAACTTCAAACTCAAACAAAAATGTTTCAGGATCCTCACTTCGCAATCCATAAAAGTTAGGGAGAACAGATGGTGAGATATTTTTCATTGTTGCATGAGTTTCCTCATCAACTATAGGGAATCCAAGCAAATTGTCCCTATTTCTACCATCATTACCTTCACCATTGTAATCTCCATTATCTCCTCCTCTTCTACCTCCACCTCTATTTATTACTTCCTCTGCCATGATAGTTTCTTTAGAGTCCTTATAGTCCTCTAGTTCTTCTACCAAGGAAGGATGAGAGAAAGTCTCTTTGTTTTCTAAGTGGGTTTTAGTAGGTGGTATAGGAGAATCCTCTAATTCAACTGTTCCTCGACTTCCAAAAATCTTAAGGCTAGGGGTAGATGGTGGTGAATCTGGTCTATGCCTTGAAGAAGATGGAGTTATGAAAATCGAACTCTTGGCTTTAGCTATAAACCTTCCCCTAGAATCTCTTGCTCTATGCATGTCATTTTTTTTATTTTTTAAAAGTTGGGCTAATAATTCTCTTTCTGATCTTCCAGGTCACACTAGGTGCAAGAAGAGAGCATACTTAAGAAATTACTAAACCAATAACTCTATTTTCTGATCCTCCAGATCACACTAGGTGCAAGAGGAGAGCATACTTCAAGAAGTTATCAAGTTTTCCCTTCTTTTATGATTTTATGTTTTTTTTTAAGAAATTGGCTACCTAGTTACACTTCCCCGGCAACGGCGCCAAAATGTTTGGTCAATTTAGTGTGTCCTAAATTGCCGCATTTAATTTGTCAATCCGGGAATCGTAAGCTGATGAAGTGCGGCGCACTATATGTGCAAGATAACCTCTTTCTTAACTTTTTGTCGTTTTTGGTCTTTCTAAGGTGAAATGGAAATTCTAAATTGAAAAACAAGCTTGGTTATATTTGTTCAAGGAAGTGATATCCCCTATAATGATTTACCAATCTTGAAACTTAAAAGCAATCCACAAATGATAAATGACAAGACTTGAAAGAAAGTAAAGTAATTAATAAAGGAAAAGGGTCATTAATCTAATAAATCAAACAAGAAACTAGTGAACATGAAACCAAACTATTCTTGCTGCCAACTAAACACAAAAGAAACTATGCTTAAGGAAATTCAAAATTGCAACAAAATAAATCTAAATCGATTACATCAATCTATTTAATCTTCATTATTAGACCAAATTAAGACTTTCTAAGTAATCATAAACAACTTGTGTAACTCGATATTTAATTTGCAAGAAGTAACTAATACTAACCATACACTCATGATTCAATCCTCGCCATCGCCTAGCTTCGTGGCTTTCTGGGAGGCAATCCAAGATGTCATATGATTTAATATATCTAAATTTGCAGAAAAGAAACTAATACTAAACTACAAATTTCATAATGCAGTCCCTCACCATCAGTCCAGCTGTGGCTTTCGGAGGCAACTGAAGACGCTATGAGCAGCTTAATATATCTAAATTTGCATAAAAGAAACTAATACTAAACTACACATTTCATAATGCAGTCCCTCACCATCAGTCCAGCTGTGGCTTTCGGAGGCAACTGAAGACGCTATGAGCAGCTTAATATATCTAAATTTAACTACTGAATCAGATAAGCAAAAATGAAATGTACAAAGCAAGACTGAAGTTAAACAAAAGCTATGAAAAGCAAACTAGCAGCAGAACAATGTTAGTTTCATGTCATTAGTCAAAATGCTATAAAAATGCCCTGGCTGTCTACCTAAAACCTGCACAAGAAAACTGATCAGTGATTAACAATCATAAAACATGTAAGACAGAAATGAAATGGAAATTATGGAAATGTATAAACAGAAATGAAACAACTACAAAGTATGAACATATGGATGGATTATGATACAATTACTTTTAAAAGAAATGAAATGAGAAATGTACACTAATACACAAAAGAAATGGAAATTATCGGTGTTTACCTCTGACCTTGGTAACGATCCTCAAACACGAATTAAGTTGAAAAACAGAGTCTTCTCATATTAACAAGCAGTTCATTACAGAATGGTAGTGTTACGGCTCAAGGGCAGCGTAATCACTACAAAGCAGACTAAAAGATAACAGAGTTTATTCACGAACATCAACTATCAACTAACAACTCACAACTAACTTTATGTGCGTATGCAAACGCTCTATATATAACAATAAACTGTAACTGTCTCCTAAAGTTCGTGATGACAGAGAGCACGTAGACCACTACGTCCACGGATATAGGAGTATGGCCGTATTGGAAAGTGAATCTACGGAAGGTGGATGCTTGAATTCAACTCCAGAGCTCTGCACAGATGTCGATTTAACCTCCGCAAGCTTAGAAACGGCCGTATGGATGTTTATGTGCCACGAAACAGAGTCCGGCCGACATGAAACTCCATAGTTGACTTCCACGTGGACGCCTTTGACCGCGGCTTCTTTGGACGAGTTTGCTTGAACCAATAGGACACGAACCATATCCACGTCATTCCTAGCCTACCCATGTGGCTCGTTTCCCTTGTAGACACCTGTAGCATATGGTTCCACAAAATAGCTGCGGAAAGTTGTAGCAGCTGCGGAAAGTGGCAAGTTTCCGCAGCTGCATGAACAAAATCTAGATCAAATAGAAAACACAAAAACATAATTAAAAACCATGTTAGATACCCTTTTGCACATGATATTGACAATTTTGGAGGTTTAGGTGAGTGAAAAAGGTATGGAAAAGTGTATGGAAAAGATGCAAATTCGGGACTCAACAGTCTTCAAAACCTCTGTTGTAGCTAATTATGAATCGAATATTATCTAGAGAAAATAGTTTTTGTTTATCTGTTTGTTGCTAGTTGTCCATAGGACACTAGGGAGATTTGTCTTGTCAGCAAGAACAATTTATCTGTCCAACAAAATGGTGACTCCACTGGGGAATAGATCTTGAACTTCGATTTATTTTATTTTTGACTTATGAACTTATTTTTTCTAATTTTGATTGGTTTATACTGGCTAGGGTAGTTTATCCCTATAGAATCCCTGATAAATTTTTTAGAGTTTTTTTATTTTTCTTTTAGTTTTCTAGTATCTGCACTTTTCTTTTAGAAACAGTGCGGGCATCTCCACTCTTTTCTTGTATAAACAGCACAGGACTGCACTTGTTTACACTGAAACCTGCGAACCCTGTGAAATTTTTTAGAAAACCTTAAAATTATCTTTTCTGGATCAGTTTGTTAGATTCTTAGTGTATACCCAGACTTGTATTTTTTGTCAGAAAGCTTTGGTTGAGAGTTTATTTCAACATTTTTAAGTTTTGAGTGATTTTCTGAAAGATCTACATGTTATAGTGATTTTTGATTTGTCTTTATCCCACTCAAATATTAGAAGCCTTGGTACACCTTTAGATCACTAGTATTTCCTTGCTTTCTTGCTGAGTTTGACTTCATAGCAGAAATTGTTTTATGAGATTTAGATCCCATTTTTCTCATTTGCAAATATTTAAACAACTTTTGTTGATAAGTTTGGAATTTCACTTAAAAAACCATAATTGGATGTTTTTTGAGTTCTTGTTGATCTAAGAAAAGAATTTCTTAGTTAGATAACAAGCTAAGAAAAACATCCTCAAAATATTTAAAGTTTTAATCCAATTTTACTCTTTAGAATTTTTAGATGTCAAAATTAGTGTTTGTTAGTTCTGAGTGTTATTTCTAGAAATTGTAGTGTTCTTTTGAAGAAAATTTTGTTTGTAGTTTCGATCTTGAATGATAAAGGGTCTTATTTTTAAGTAATTGATCATTTTGAGTTCTCACGAAATTAGATTTCTTTTCATTTATTCTTGTTTGAAGGAAATAATTGTTTTAAAAGATTTTATTTCTCAACTCTTTCTTTTAGATAGAATTCATTGAAAGGAAAGGAATTGTTTCTCATAATAGATGCATTTTTAGTGTGTTTTGAGTCGGGTCACTACATATCATCAGTTTCACTTTCAAACCTCTTGTCTTAAGAAACAACCTACTAAAAGAAACGCTTAAATTAATATCAATCTAGTAATTTTTATATTTCTAGGGATCTTTTCCACCAACATAGTTTAGGCTAGTGTCTTGGGGTAGGGAATAATTAACTCTCCAAGACAATTAAAACAAACAAGTAGTCGATCTTGCGGTAGGAAAAATCCAATAGTCGCTTGTATCCTTTGGGAAGCTCCTCCTAAAGGAGTCAAGCACGAGGTCATATCCGAACTAGTGGGATAATAAATTCTATCTCATTGGGAACGATAGAAGATGTGTGCATATTAACAACGGTAAACCTCGGATAGACCATTGTCGAGGAGCCTGGGGTCACTTGTCAGTATACCTTGAATTATGTCAAGGAGCCTTCAAGAGGATTGAGCTTTGTTACTCTACCCTTGCGCATATGTTGGACCGTAGACTGTTCCCCCAGGTATATTAGTTCCTATTGGTAAGCTTAGTGGCCATAAAATTTACGATTTTTTCCTCAGGTGATGGTGGAGGAAAGATTCCACTATACCTGGAGCAGAGGTTGAATAGACTCACTTGGACTCTCCGGAGGGTTATCGTCACTCGAGATGGTTTAAGTGGAGAAAATTGCACCGGTCTGTTTCATTAGGCAGGTTGTCGGGGTAACTGTTCCAACTACCATTTCTACATTAAAATACTACGATGTTGGATTTCATCACCAACTAGTTTTTTTAGTGTGGGAATTTACTGTTTGTGTGTGGTTTGATCTCCTAGATTTTTAGGCGTGTGATTCATTTGTTTGTTTCCTTAGCGACTTTAGGAGTTTTCATTGAAATTTTCTTTGATTGCGTGTGATTAATAATTTTTAATCGTGGCTGAATTACCAAGACAATCACGTAGAATCCAGGGGAAACCCCCTGAGTATACACCAAGCCAACTTGAAGGACTACAAGCTCTGGTACCACATAGTGCCAGCAGAATTAGATCAACAAAACCAGGAGAATCATTCATAATTACTCATCCTGATTATCGATCACAAACAACAGAATATATTCAAGAGCCAATTTCAATTTCTGAAGTCACTGACATTACTTCTCCAACCAGTGAATTAGCTGAAGAACCTGAAATTTCTGAGCCCGAAACTGAACCTGCTGTGTTGGAACCATCTTCAGGATTTGTTACTTTGACTTCTAGTGATCTTGATTCACCTAGGGTAAGACATCGCATTACTGAAAACCTTCCTTCTGATCTCATATGTATGAAAAAACTTGTTGGTCCAGATGAAGACGTAGTTCTTCCCGAAACCCAAGAAACGTTGAATCTTAGGGAGCGTGAATCAATATTCTACAGTCCTTTTAGAACTGAGGCTTGGTATTTATCATTGACAGATTTTTTACAAAATGCGGGTCTTACTTATTCACCACCCCAAATTCCTTTTTACCCTACACCGAGAGGTTATCAACCTTCATTACCTATGTCTGGTGAGTCATCTATGTTTTCTGAATCTCCGGAAACATTTTTATATGGTGGTTCATCTGTTCCTTTGGGATACCAGTTGCTCTCTGGTAACTTCTTGGGAGTAGATCTTCAACTAATTAAACAAGTGTTATCATCTCGTACAAATGGAACAAACACTGAAACATTGAACACAGAACAGATTTTTATGATGTCTAGCAATATTCCAAATCTTCAACCTCAAGGAAGTCAGTTACCGCTTGGGGGGAAACCTCAAGGAATTCTATTACTGCCTTGGGGGCAACCTCAAGGAAGTCAGTTACCGCCTGGGGGGCAACCTCAAGGTAGTCAATTACCACCCGGAGGGCAACCTCAGGATAATTTTTTACCACCTGGAGGTCAAACTGTAGGAAAATATTTCCTGCCTGGGGAATAACCAAAAGGACAGTACATACCTAAAGGTCAATATCAACCTCAAGGAAAGTACATACCTCAAGGTCAATATCAACCCTAGAGTCAAATTATACCACAAGGTCAATATCAACCTCAGGGATAGTACATACCCCAAGGTCAATATCAACCCCAGAGTCAGTCTATTCCTCAGGGTCAATATCAACCCCAGATTTAGTACATGCCTTAAGGTTATCAACCTCAAGTTCAATACCCAACTCAAAGTTTCCAACATCCTTCTGGTCAACGATTATTACAAGGAGCTGGAAATTTTCCAGTTAATTATCAAACTTATGTTCAACCAGGTTATGGTCCTTCATATGCACAACCTTCTATGGGTCAATACCTCAGAATGAATATGGTGTGGGATCCATCTCAAATTTAACAGAATTTGCAACCCAATGTGCAGTTACCTAATCAACCTGGACAACCCATAGGTTCTATTCCAACCCAGCAACCTGTCCAGCCTACCATTCAAGTCTCTGCACCTGGTTCTATTCAGCAGCCTGGGCCTAGTACACCTAGAACTCCGCCTCAAACTTCTACTGCTGCTGCAACTTCTGTTCAACCTACCACACCTATTTCTGGAGTATCTGTAGCTCCTGTTTCTACTATCCTTGTATAAGTGCAAATTCCTCAAGTATCTGTGCCACAGTCAGGACCTACAGTTCAGAATACGACCCAAAAGCCTACAGGACAATCTGGTACGAGTACGATTCTCACTATTCAACCACAATTTACTTATCAACTGTACCAGGGACAGTATCAATTTGGACAGGCTACACAAAATCCAACATATCAGTATTATCTGTATCCTGGGTATACTTATCAAGTACCTCAACAACCCCAGTATGGTCCGGTTAATCCTGGTTATCCAGGAGTTTTCACGATTCCCAATGCACATCCAATTCCAGGATATCCTGGATATCCTCCTCTTGGGACTGGTTTGATCACACGAGGTTATCAAGACCCTAGCGATCGGTTACCATTTATAGCAACTTTAGATTTACCTGATCTATCGCGCCTTACGAACAATCCTATCTTTTATCTTCTGTATTGGCTGCCGATGCCTAACAAGTTTCCCAGTGATATTCCAAAGTTTGAGGGTAAGTCAGGAGAGGACCCATCTATGCATGTTATGACTTACCACCTCTGGCGTGCATCCAATTCACTATTCGATGATTCGATTCGATTGTGTCTTTTTCAGAGAAATATCATTGGTCTAGCTTCCAAATGGTACATTGAGTTACCACGAGGCTCATTTAATAATTTTAATGCACTAGCTACTGCTTTCTTAACCCATTTTTAGTTACTTGTCAGATATGACAATGGTACGAAATTGTTGACCTCATTAAAACAATCTACATCTACATACATATATGATCACATTCATGAATGGAGATGTAGGAGGCGTTTAATGAAAGTCTTTATTCTAGATCAAATCTTGGCTGAATGGTTTATCGAATCATTATCGCCCAAGATTACTGAAGATGTGGCCAAAGGAGGCGTTGTTACAAAAGAGAAAGTCATTTCTTAGGCTCTGTACCTTGTATATACACAGTCAAGTACTCTGTATGACAAAATCCCCGATTTACCAAGACCTGGTCAATTAAATACAACTCCTTCCGGCTCTCATGCCGCTGATGGTGTAATTGGTTCTGTTAACACTAGCAAAGGTAAGAAGAAATCTTCCAAGACGACTTCTATTATAACTTTACCCGATTCACCAAAAGGAGATTCTTCTGTTGAAACTTCCGTCGATATTCATGTTGTAGAATCATCTACAGCCAAACCCAAAACTGGTAGTAAGAAGAAAGGTAAGAATAAAAACAAAAAATCTTCAAAAGATAAAAACAATAAAACTGAACCAACTGATGATAAATGAAAACCTCGTTATCATTGTATGATCTGTAATGAGGATCATTTTACAAAAGAGTGCTTGCATAGAGCTGAGGTATCGAAATTCGTTAAGGGTTCACCCATACCTGCTGTCTTGAAGGATCCCTTTCCTGCTCAAGATAGTAACATGATTGGATCTTCATCAAATATGCTAGAAGATATCTTAATGGTTGTGACGCGATCACAAGATTATGGTAGTGAAAATCCTATTGGTGGCAAAGAAGCAGAAAGTTCTAATTCAACATCAACTACATCTCCCTCAGTTTCTGATCCACTCCAGATCGAGAAACAAAATCTTGAATTAGTAATCAAACTGCCTGCTAAAGGTGTACTTCGTAAATAAGATTTCAATCCACATGCGAGAGCTGCTCAAAATTACAATTTTGTTGAAGACTTGGCAATTTCCCCTTCAACAATATCGGCTTTGGAAGTGCTGCAATCATGTCTAGCCCAAAGAAAATTACTATTGTCAGCCATAGGAGCTGTAGACCTCTAGGATTCGAACCTAATGATCTTCGATTTAGAAAATTTTACACCCCGCCTACCCCATTAAATAGCTTTTCCGATTCCGGTAATAGTAAAAAACAAGTGTTGCTTTCGTACTGTTGTTGATGAAGGGGATTATACGTGTATTATGTCGTTAAAATGTTGGAAATCACTTGGTTCTCTGAAAATTAACTAATTTCCGACTATCCTCAAAGCTTTTGATGGAAGAGGTTTCCATCCGTTTGGTATTTTATAGGATCTACCTATAGAGGTCAAAGGAAAAACAGTAAATCTAGATGTGGAAGTGGTTGATGCCCCTCTGGATTACAACCTTCTCCTGGGTCGCAGTTGGTCTTATACCATGACTGTTGTTGTATCATCGGTCTTTTGTCGCATCATGTTTCCACATAAAGGAAAGATCGTTAAAATAGATCAGCTCTCATATTATTCATCCAACCCAGCCTCTACTGATAGCATCCAACATATCGGAACATTGACTATCCCTTATAAAGATGTTGGGGTAGGGTTAATTAAATATTCTACTTTATTGGGAACTTTTTCCCTGCTTGCTCCCAATGTACAACCTCCTGTTGCTAATATCAATATGCTTACATCAAGTACTATTTCCTTTGATGATCCTTGGATAGTATTTTCAAAATCAGAACTGGATTCTTTCAATGGCATGATGCCTTTGAGTCCTTTTGAGTTAGCATATCAGGTAGTACAGTTATTTTCTGATACTCCTTCAACTGAATCTGATCCAGTGAATTGGATCAATGAGGAGTCACTTTCAATATCGAGCTTAGCTTCGACATCAATTCCGGATCTTGGTAAACAAGTATTCAATATTGATGAACATATTCGTGAATTCTTGTCTGTCGATGAATTACCGTGGGAAGATCTGCATCATAGGTCTTTGTTTTTACCTGATCTCGATCATTTTGAGAATGATTTTTCCTCCATTTTTATGACTGATTACGTCAAAGAACCTTAGAATCCTCTCTCGTCATCCAATTATGAATTAAATTTTGAAAAAATTTCTACAACGGGTCCCATTGACATTTCAGTAAAACCCGAAATTGTTGAAAACATTCATATAGGTGCTTCTTGTACGACTGATGAAATCCAAGCATATAAATCCCTATTTCAGGAATTCCGTGACATTTTCGCCTGGTCATATGAAGAAATGCCAGGAATCGATCCGTCGATTGTTGGTCATGAAATTAAGACAAACCCGGATGCTAAACCCATCAGATAGAGATTACGTCAAATACATCCGCGAAAAGCTGTCACTATTAAAGCAGAAGTTGAAAAATTACTTCATGCAGGTTTTATTTATTTGATTCCGTTAACGGATTAGGTATCTAATATTGTTCCTGTCAATAAAAAACAAGGAACAATACGAGTATGTATCGATTATAGGGATATAAATCGAGCTTGTCCAAAAGAAAATTATCCAACCCCTTATATCAATCAAATTATTGAAGATTGTGCTGGAAGTGAAATGTTTTCATTCATGGATGGATTTTCCAGCTACAATCAAATCAACATACTCCCTGTAGATCAACCTAAAAAAACTTTCATTTGTCCATGGGGGACTTTTGCTTATCGCAAATTACCTTTTGGACTTAAAATGCAGGCACCACTTTTCAAAGGGCAATGTCTTATGCCTTGCATGACATTAAACACATTGTGCAACCCTACCTCGATGATTTTCCTGCTCATTCCTCGCGCAGAGCAGATCATATCACTCATTTACGAGCCATTTTTATATGATGTAGGCATTATAAGATTCTTATGAATCCTCACAAATGTTTTTTTTGTGTACAATCTGGACGATTATGGGGATTTATTGTCTCAAAGGCAGGAATTCGTGTCAATCCATCAAAGGTTGAGGATATCATCAATTTACCTCCTCCTTCTACTCTTCGCCAACTCCAAAGTTTGCAAGGGAAAGCAAACTTTTTACGTCAATTCATTCCTAACTATGCTGAGTTAGCGAAAGGTTTTACTAGGTTGTTGAAATATAATATTCCTTTATTTTGGGACGAGATCGCTGATTGATCTTTTGATGCTCTTAAATAAGTGTTGACCCATGCATCATTACTGCATCCTCCCAATTACAACCATGATTAATTTTTGTACCTCGCCACTTCCGATTCCACGATAGGAATGGTTTTAGTTCAGGAAGATGAATTCCATGGTGAACATGTGATTTACTATCTTAGTTGCAATTTGGATCTGACTGAAATCAAATATTCACATGTGGAGAAATTGGCCTTGGCAGTCGTTCAAGTTGTCCAACGTTTTTGCCATTACATACTTTTACGCAAAACAACAGTGATTTCTGATTGTAACGCTATGATGTATATTTTGACCAAAAAATTGCTAGGGGGAAAATACTCCAAATGGATTGTTATCCTACAGGAGTTTGACTTGGAATTTGAAAAATCCAAATCAAATAAATCATTGATATTTGCTAAAATTATGTGTGACTTCCCACGTACTGATACAGAAATTGTGGTAGAACAACCGATCGCAGACGAATCCTTGTTTCTTATTAGTACCATTGATCATTGGTATGGAAATATCATCGTTTATCTTCATACCCAATATTTTCGGCCTGAACTTACACGATCACAATGATGTAAAATCCATTTCCAGTCTCAACAATATCATATTGTTGGCGACACACTATACCGTCGTGGTGCAGACTCTGTTTTTCGACGTTGTCTCACCCATGAAGAAGCCGAAAAGGTTTTAAATGACTGCCACTCTAGAGCATGTGGTGGTCATATGTCTGGGTATGCCATAGCCCAAAAGATATTGCGTGATAGTTATTTTTGGCCATCCTTATTTAAAGATTGTATTTATGCAATCCGAAAATGCCATAATTGTCAAATCTTTGATCAAAAGATGGGTGCACCCTCAATTTCTGTCGGTCCTTTTGAAAAATGGGGCATTGACTTCATTACATGTAACTGTCACTCTGCCGGGGGGCATGGATATATTATTCTTGCAGTTGATTATTTTACCAAGTGGGCTGAGGCGATGCCTACATTTGCGGCAGATTGAAAAAATGCAGCTACTTTCATGTTGAATCATGTGATTGCTCGTTTTGGTGTACCCCAAGTGATAATTACTGATCATGGGAGCCATTTTAGAAACATCATGATGACCGAACTGACTAATCAACTTGGCCTGCGCCATGACAATTCTACACCATATTACCCGCAGGCCAATGGTCTGATTGAAGCTATCAATAAAGTTTTAGTCACCATGATTAAACGAATCATTGGAATTCATAAATCGAATTGGCATACAATTCCTTTTTCAGCACTTTGGGAATATCGGACCTCAACAAAAACATCAACAGGTTTTACCCCTTTTCAACTGGTTTATTGTTTAGAAGCGGTATTACCGATTGAATGCGAGATACCGTCACTCCAACTAGCCATAGAGTTACTACCAGCTACCTCTGAGGAGGAAAAGCATTTTTTGTACTTATCTCAATTAGATGATAATTGGCGCACCGCGGCATTAGCTATCGAGGCTCATGCGAAACGAATGAAAGCTCAGTATGATAGAAATGTTACACCTTGTACTTTTTCAGAAGGAGACCTAGTTTTGGTATATGATCAAGCTAATGATAAGCTAGGGGCTGGGAAATTTGAACCCATGTGGCATGGTCCTTATATTTTCAAGCGACAACTTGCAAAAGGGGCCTATGAGTTGATTGATTTTGACGGGGTCTCTTTAGGAAAACCCAGAAATGGGCTTTATCTGAAGAGATATTACACTTGATTCTTGTGTGGAGATCTTTCCTGTATATTAGTTATTTTCTAGCTGGTGTGCTGTAGTTTAGAAACGTGTGCATAGCTTAAGTGTGCTTTTACTACTATTCCTGCTTATCTGGATTACTCTTGATATTGCAGATGTCGACATCTTTTCAAAAATACATTGGTTTTGCTGATGGTGCTTGTCGTAGTACATGGAACATTTCTTCCGTAGCCTAGATTATTTATTCACCCACTGACGAGTTAGTATCTATGCATGGGGTAAGCCTTAGTCAAACGACGAATAATATTGAAAAATATAGCGCAGTTATTGAGTTATTGTTTGAATCCATTTCATTTGGAATTCGAAGTTTGATCGTTAGGTTAGACTTTGAACTCGTTGTATTACAATTAAATCGAGTGTATGCAATTAAAAACCAATGTTGTTAAGATTATTTTTGAAAGTTTGTCTCTTGGAACGAGAATTTAATTATATTGAGTATCAACACGTTCCAAGAAATTTAAACACATTAGTAGATGCAATAGCTTCTAGTGTTATAAACATACATTTGAGATAATGAAAACAGTAAATCAAAATAACATTCAATAACATGTTGGACAGGTAACTGGAAATAGTAGTATATCATATCATAGAGTAGTGTTTCAAAATGCCTTATGATCGAGAAAAAAGTGATACAAAAAATGATATGAGTCTATACAGTCGATCATCCACTATCCGTGGTAATGATCATGATAATATACTACAGCCCGTGCCACCCTGCTTAGGAATCTACTGAACGGTCCAGGAACCCCAATGACATATCTATGAAAGCGAAGTGGAATGTCGTCTATGGTAGTCTCTGGGATGTCCATAGTCAGTCACTCCAGATGGTGTTCCAAATCAGTAAAGATCTCTGCTGTCTGATCTTGTGGTGGTGGTGGTGCTGCAGCTGCATCCCTTTGCCTCCTCTCGAAGGGGCAGAGAGTGACTGGTCGATGTGGACCCACATCTGCATTTCAAATTTTTGTTATCAGTTGTGGACAATTTAAAAAAACAAAATAAAAATTATAGTTTAGAACATTTCAAAAATGGTTCTTACTTGAGTTATCCCACTAAGATCCCGGAGGAAGTGACATATCCTGATCACCACGGTAATCCATCCCGGCATAAGGGAAATCTTCTATCACAAAGAGTTGGTTATCTAACCAATGGAAGTAGGCCGGGGGAATTTAACAATCTCTATACCCTCATTGTGATGGGCCATCAATGCAACCCATCAGACCATCTGAGGCTCTCAGACTCTACCATGATCAACTAGAATATGTTTTGGGGCTAGTAGAGGAATCCTCTCTAGAGAAAAAGTAACCACAATCGATCCATATCCGAATTTATGCAACTTCCCGTTCTTTGCCCTACTTAGTTGGACTTTGATATTGGCCAACAATGCCTTGCACCAATTGAAGATGGTGCCTTGGAAACAGTCCACTGTAATCGAGTAGCAACATGTAAAGCTGCACTTCCACATAACCTGGTTAAGGTAAATGCAACTACTTTCAACTCAGGACAGATGATGGTTTTGATATCAATCCGTTTGTCTTTAGGATCAGCCTCATCATTGCAGAACTCTAGTTGTAGGCTAGCGACACACTGGCCATCTGGCCTAGCCCCAAATAGAGAAATTGGTTTGCCTCTTTTAGACAAACCAGTTAGAAATTATATTTCCTCCAGCTCAATTTCGAGTCAGTTGCCTTCAATCACAAAGAACTAGTCCTTTACATCCCACTTGTTTACCAACCAAGTGAGTAAGTCTATCTGGGCTCTCATGCCCTGAATAGCCCAAAATTTAAGTAAACCGCATGCTCTCAAAACTTGTAATGTAGGTGGATGAATCATTTCAGCTTCATCCACCTCCTCATGTTCACGTTCTCGCTAGATAAGCATTGTAAATATCCTAAAATGAACAAATGAAAGATTAGAATCATTTTAAAAAGAGAATTTTGGGTAATTTGGAGAGAAAATGTGTTTTTATATTCTTCACGGTGCCTCCGCACATTTTGTTCAAAGATAGAGCGTAGCTACGCACAGGCTCTGTACTAAAAGTGAGGGACCACGACATTTTTCTTTGTAAGAAAATGTCGGGGTCCGCAGGTACCGTGTGTCTTACCTGCGGACCCTTATGAGCAAAATTTTGAACGTATTTCTTCCCCAAAAATGATTTTTAAACCCTAAATTAAGGAAATTAACAGATGAAAAGCAAGGAAAAGAGAATGTGGACTACCTGGAGCAGACGGTTTTCAATTTGAATGGTCGGTTCGTCCATAATCTTCTCTGGAGTGTTTTTTGCCAAAAGCTCTCAAACTTTCACTCTAAACTCAAATGGTAAAAATTATTTTGGAAAACTCCTTTTTATAATTTTTTTCGAATAAATGAAATTTAATTTTGTTTATTTTTCACTTTAAAGAGATGGTTTTTCAAAATATTTTTATTTTATTAAAAGCATGTACGTTTAATTTTTTGAGTTTTTCTGCAGAATACCGTATTTTTCGGGTAAAATGGTCATTTTCGACGAAGAGTACACTTTTATCACTTTTTAGGGCTCTTAAAAATTTACGAAAAAGTGAAATCATGGAGTCCTCTTTTTAGCCCTTTTCAGACTCTCTAAATATGAAAAAATTTCCGAGTACTTGACTATTCGAACTCGTTAAAGGAAATGAACAGTCGTCCCTTCAGTATAAGTTTACCCCTTTTCCGGACTGAAATGAATTATTTACGAAAAAGGTATACGTTGACTAATAATGGTCAATAGAGTTCTCTCCCACATTATTTTATCCTTTTTTGAGCCTGAGAGACTAAAATTACGAAAAAGTACACCCATGGAGTTTTCTTAAGTTTTTTCTTCTGACTCCCGAAAAACGAAAAACACTGAGTTTCTCTAATACTGGACTTGTTAAAATTTAACAGTAAAGGACCTGTCAATTACAAACAGGAACAGACCAATCCTTATTAGGGTTCGATTTTAAACTAAGTTTGACTCATATGAAGGATGAGATTATAAACAAGCAAATGTTATCCTCCTCAAGCTTGTCAAAAATAAAGAGGTACTTGCTAGAAATGGTGGGGGAAAAAGAGAGAAAATGAATCCATTTGTTACACTTTTATTTAAAAGTAGTATACCACTCTTGAACATGACACTTTTTTTCACACTTCTACCTGGGTTGGGAAAATCCTTTGCCTATCAGTTTATCAAACCACATTGAAGGTATTCAGTCAGTTTCTGGGTATTAGCTTAGGGAAATTGTTACCAAACCATCTACAGTGTTGTTATGTGTTCAAGAGGACAGTCAAACAAACCATTCATCTGCAAACATTTGTCTCCATTCGCGTTGACCATCCCTGAGTCAGTCCTTGCAAAAAATTTCTTCAAAACTTGATCTATGGTTTCGTGTCGTGAGATTGCTTATGATAGATCACTTTCTATCGATGACAGCTCATCATCTAGGAAGTTGATCTAGAATCCATCAGTACCTTGGAATTTGCATGACTTATTGGCAGGTTTCTTGCCTTCGATGACATGTTGCATCATTGACCTTCGATCGAAAGATTTCGTGAAATGTTTGACTTACGATCTGTTATTCACATTTCATGGATTGTACTGAGTACTTTGAGAGCCATTGTTATTATTGGTGGTTTCTCTCACACTTGTTAACAGTTCACATCACTGATTGGTAATTAAGTGGGTTCTACCATGTTTTACTTCGACACATTTAATCGCAAGGATAGAATCGTACTAGTTCGAGAAGCAGAAATCAAGACCCTGGATCTAGTTTCCATCATCTAGGCTGTGAGGATTTTTTTTATTCATTATGCAGTAGACTATTCATTACAAATGGCTGCGTCCATGCTGTGTCTACACTATTGATGTAATATTAAAATCATTTCTGTATCAAAACAAGTTTAGTTAGTTTTTGATCTGAGTATGGGCATGCCTACCTCAGTGATGATATATATATATATATATATATATATATGTGTGTGTGTGTGTGTGTGTATGTTTTTCATTGAATGTTTTTACAGGATTCCGACTGGGGTGTCCACAGGCTAATCCTTGAAATGATAAAGCACATCACTATTTGAATGCTCTTAGACTTCGCACTTTAGGGGGAAATTTTTTACACTGAGATTTGTCACCATGAAGTTTTAGTGTCTATATGGGTTCATCATTACTCATATATTACTCCCTTAGAAGTATATAACATCAAAGTTCCTAAAATCAAGCCTTGAAATTGAGAGAAAAGCTCATAAAAGTCTTAAAAACACTTGTACTGCACTTTCTCTTAACATTTCCTATAGTGCCGCACCTATTTGTTATAAATCATGTGGAGCTAAACACACTTTTTCTTCATTAAAGGTGCGGACCCCTATAAAAGGTAAAATGAAGGCGGAAAGTAACATTTAGAAGCCCAACAGTCAAATCTGGAAGCTTCTGGAAGCAATTAGCCAGTTGAAGGTTCGCTCCTATCATGTACATTCATTCCTCCATTATGGGAGCCTACCCCTTGGTTTATGGAGCTAAATCCCTTGAAAAGAGGATTCTATCCCCTCTTCTGTGGAGCTGCAACCTCTTCTCTTTTCGTATAAATTGAAGCCATAGTGTAGCCTCAAGGGGAGAGAGACTTTGAGAATTTTCGAGGAGATACTGTAGAAACTCATACTCTCTTAACTAATAATTATGTGGGAATGATTACACACCCATGTGCATTTTAGCTGAGAGAGTGAAAACTTGTCAGAGTAGAGGAAACGCCTGTTCTGGACCCCAAAAAGACCTGTACAACATCAAGGCAAACACGGTTGTAAGGTTATTTCTTCATCAAAGATAATACGAATGGATCCTATTTTCTCAATGATTTCTTTAATTAAGTAGCTTGTTTATCATGTTTTATCAATGAGTTATTTAATTAATTAGCTTGTTTCTTAAATTCCTTGATCATCTTGATAGATATATGATTCGTGAATTAGTTTATACTGTTAGCCCCCTATAAATTTTTGACAAGCAAACAGGGGGCTAAAATGTTTTTGAGCCTTCAAGGAATGCATTTCCTTTGAAAACACATCATCCTTGAAGTCTCCTTGTGCCTTTTTCCTTTGATAAATCCCCTCTGCTGATTTCCATTATAAAGCCTCTCTGATTGCAAAAAATTGCACTCCCAAAGGGCTACATTTGCCCCTTGTATCCCTGCAAATTATCCCTTTTCAACCCTTTTTCCCTTTTTTAAAGTCCCCCTTTTCACCCCAAAATCCCTCCCCTAATCCTTCTAAAATTTCCTAAAAACCCCCTCTAAACCATACACACATCCCTGGTGTGGTTTAATTTCCCCTTCTTTCCCCTTTCGTTACCCTTTATTGGCCTGGAAATGCACTAAAACTGGGCCAAAAAACCATATTTTCCATAGGTATGGGTCTTAGCCCCTTTCGTCCAGCCCCCTTAACCTTTTCACCACGCGACCGCAGCTCTAGAACCAGGTTCCAAGGTGGAAGGCGCTTACCGCAATTGAATATCGAGAGCATTTTGAGCCGTCGATCTATACAGATCGGACGGTCGTCGCGTCCCCACAATGTCCACCATTCAACTCGTTCACTCCTTCGTTCATCGCATCTCCACCATCCATTTACCCGTCGATCCGACGGCCCAGAGTTTCCCCTGCCCGGTGGTCCCCGCAACTGCGCACTATTCAAAATCCGTCGGTTTCCATCGCACTGCCTTTGGAGGGCAGGCCGTATTTTCCATTTTGGAGTGATTCCACTCATCGCCTGACGCGTGGCACCGACACTGTTTGAAAACCACCCACCCATCGCGCGTTATCATTCGGTAGAAAACCTGGCGCAATATGCACGTGCACCGTCTGATCCAAAGTTGCCCATCCAACGGTGATCGCTCCATGAAGTTGCACGAGGGATAACCCAAGGCAATTGTACCCCTAGCCTACCATCTGTCGCCCTCCGCTACATTTTCCGCCGTCGATCTCCTCCCGAGATTGGACGACCCAGATTTGATTGCATGTACCGCCATTGACCACTCTCACCACGTCACCTCTCCACGTGTTTTTATCACGATGACCTCCGCCCTCTTTATATTTCATTCATATTTCATTCAGAGATCATTTTTCAAAGGTTTGCATTTAAATTTTCCTGCATTCCGCCAACCTCCACCAGAGCATTTCTCCGCCATTTCGCTGCACTTTTTCATTGCCCTGCACTGTTCTTCTATTTCACCGGGCTACATTTCCATTCCCGTCACCACAACATCCCCATAAAGCGTGGTTTTCTTAACGTTTTGCATGTTTGTAGGGTTTCAGGTGGTGAAAACCTCCTGTTTTCACAGTCACTGTCACGGTGGCGAAGAACGCGGGGAAGGCCATGCGCAGAGATCGTAATAATGAAGAAAGGCCTGGGAAGGTGTTATGACAGGATGTGCATTCAAAGAATAGGGTTAAACTCTGTCAAACCTTCCAAAACCATTTAAAGCACAGACTTCGCAGACAGAGAGTATCAGTGAAGCAGCAGAGACAGATTTGGGGGATTCAAGCCTGTAATTGAAGATTTAATGTGTTGATCCCGTGTTCAAAGGATTAAAGTATAGTTTGAAGACTAAAAAGCACACCAGCAAGTCATATCAGCGCTACGTATCTGCAGAACGTATTCTCTCAGAAGTACACCATTCCTACAGCATCCTCCATGCCTCCTCGAGCCCAGGAAAGTTAAAAACATTGATAGAAGCTTCTTAAAAGACTGTCAGGTAGGAGTTATGGAGTATGGAGAGACCCTGCAGTTTTCCACCCAGTTCATTTATTCCAGAAGGTTGGTGCAGAGTTCCAAACATGTCGGAAGGACTTCAAGAGCATATTAGAGGTCAAAATCGACCTGACAAAGACTCCAAAACCATACTAGAGAGCACTGACAGTGACGCAGGTTTCAATTAAGCAGAGTGGGCATGAAATATTTCTCCACTCTATCTTAATGAGATCCATTTAATGTACATCTACTGCTTCTGTTATTCTTTTCTCCTATAAGAATCCTCGAGAACATATTGTAAAGGTTGTTGTTCGGTTGTTGTTGTTGCTGTTAGAGGGATTCATTTTGACTGTTAGAACAATCTTGGGAGGGAGTAGCAGAGTAGTTTGTATGTAGTAGGCTGGGAGGAGAAAGTTTGGACTATAACAGCCATTGAGCTCAGTGTATGTGACTGGTTTTGCATCAATTAATCAAGCACATTTCACAGGATCCTGGTCTATTACTATTGGTGATGTTTTTCTAACACTGTTTATTACATTTTCATACTATTTCATTTTTTGCTGGCTTGCATCAGAAATCTGGCATAGGATTTACCCTTGTTAGGTACCCTATGTTTCTGCTCTCCTTGCCTTTAATTTTTTCTTCCGATTGTGAATCTAAGATTAAATTCAGCTATTTTAACCAGTGTAGCAAATGTTATTTCCTGCTAGCTGATGTATGAATTCGGGGTTTGCTGCTTAGTTGTTCTTGTTGGGTTTAAGCTGGAAGATTTGGGAACACTGGGGATTAGAGTTAGCCCTGTCCACTAGGATCCTTGTGCGACTAGCTAGCCTTTCTAAGATCCCTTTCTAGTGTCAAAGCATTGAAGGTTCAAAGTCCTTCTCTGATCTATAGACCCGAGCTCTATTAAACTTATCTCTATTTTCCCTTGGAGCATGCTAAAGCTGACCTGGAGTTAAATGACCTCTGGTTTGATCTATAAGCTTCCCCTTTTTCCCTACTGTGAGAGTTTCCTGTGAGTATGTCCAAGCAGGTCTGGAGTTAAATTACCTCTGACCTGATCTATAGACAGAAATTGGGTTGCTTTCCTTCTTTCACTTTCAACCCTTAATGTTCCATCCCACCATCTATCTAAAAATATCCTTTAGTGTAGATGGCTTGCCCTCTAAAAGCCTTGGCTAGTTGTTTCATTTAATTACCTTTCATGACTCCATAGCCCAATGGATGGAACTTTCTTGACCTATCCTGTTTGCTGAAACATCCTGCTGCTTTGTTCCTTTTCTCCCATCACTTTCTCAGTCTATGATCTCATGACCAACCCAACAACTAGCCAACCAAATCATTTTTAAAACCCCCTTTGTGCTTCATAGCTAGCCTAATACCTTATTTTGAGCTTCAAAGATATATCATTCTTTTTTTTATTAAAGAGATCCCTCTTTAGACCTAGGAGGGCTAGATCTTGAGGTCCCAAAGTGGTTTGATGTTGTCTTATCTTTTGGTATTGCCAAATCTGCCAAAACATAGCAACCCCAACATAACGACAACTCCGCTGGGGATTGAGACCAAAAGCTTGATTTGGAAAATCACTGTGGTGGACAGTAAAATTGTAAATCATCCACCTGGCAACTCCACAGTTCCTAAATGATTAAAAGACTCCATTGGTGATCAGTAGGCTGCTGATTACTTGTGTTTTCACAAGACTCCACTGGGAGACCATGTCGCAGTACAACATCATCCATGCCAAATACCAAGTCACTTCACTAATGGAAGACCCTGTACGGTTTGCAGAAATGTTTCCAGATTTCATAGCAGTGTGTCGTAATACAATTTATAGTGACTTGGCAGAATTGAAGGTGGAGGAACTTCCAGGGGTTATTCCTCTCAGCTAAAAATTCAAACCCGTGCTTAAGAAAATCTTTCTAGAGTTGGTGGTTGAAAGGTATGAAGCTAAGATTGAACTTCTGAACTCACAAGAGAAATCATACCAGTTCAGAGACCCCAGAGAATTTTTGGAAATTCTCCCTCTGTTAGGTCCCTATATCACTAGTATAGTCCCTTATTATTGTTAGTGTAAACCCCTTATTGTTATTATTGTACCCTTGTAACCCCCATTTTGTTATTAACCCCCATTTTGTTATTACTGTGCCCTTAAATTATTATTGTTAGGTCGGCTAGGATTACATTGTGGCCCACTAGGATTACATTATGGCCCCATGGACTCCTATATATAGAAAGGAGGTTTTGTAAATTGTATCATTCAGAATTTTTCATTCATGTAATGTATTGGAGGTTTCCCCCTCGAAGTGGCTTATTTCTAAGGCGTTGATATCTCTTTTCTTCTCTTTTTGGAGCTGGTTTCCCAACATTTGGTATCAGAGCTTTGGATTCTAGGGTTTCGCTACTCCAAACAGGTCATCGTGGAATTTTCTCTATAAATTTTTTTCTACGAAGTTTCAGAAGTTGAAATTTTTAGGGTGCGAAGCCAAAATCCTAAGGAAGATTGACTAAAAATTTCAGAGCTTGGTTTGCAATATTTTCAGAGATATGATCTGTGGAAGGTAGGTCTTTGTTCAGGCTCCTAAACAGGTCATCGTGGAATTTGCGCTATAAATTATTTTATACTAAGGTTCAGAATCTGAAATGTTTATGGTGTAAATCTGAAATCCTAAGGAAACGCGTCAAAAAATTTCAGAGCTTGGTTCACAATATTTTTGGAGATATGATCTGTGGAATGTAGTGCTTTTTCAGGCTCTTGAATTTCAACTCAAAAAGGTGATCATGGGAAAATTTCAATAAATCTCTCTATGAGCATTGGATTGGAGTTCCGTAAAAAGTGGTCAAAAGTAGACGGACTGTAGTTTCTTGGCTATCAATTTTAGAGGTGAAGGACGAAACAGTGACACGTGGCAAGTCGTACAAGTTCGCTATACTGAACCAGTACATAATTAGGTCATTGTGGGAGATCGGACATAACTTTGTCTTGGAGAATCCAAATCAAGTTAGACCTATGGAATTCAAAAGAGAATTCAGAGGGCTACTTCAGTGCTGAATTTAAGATATTTAAGAGCTGAAATCACAGAGATAATACAATTTCAATATCAAGCTCCTCAAAAGCAAGTAAAAGGTGTGTATTTTTTTTCCGAATTGCATAAGTCTTGTTTCAAGAATCGAGTTGAATTGATTGCAAGGGAATATTGTAGAATAGATATCAGTATTGGATTATAAAATGGCCCCTAAAAATAATTCAACACCGATTAAGCCTTTGGAAAGCTCTACTATGACTCATGAAGACGAAGAATGGCAACATGACATATCAAAATTACAAGAGCAAGTGCAACAAATTTTTCTCTCGCAAAGAGCAACAAAAAATGACATGGAAGTTTTGAAGAAAGGCGTGGAAACTAATATGGATGGTTTGAATAAAGGCATGTAATCTAAGATAGATGGCATGGAATCTAAGATTGATGGCATGGAGGCTGGCATGGAATCTAAGATGGATGACATGGAAGCTAAGATCGATGAGAAAATGGAAAACATGAAGAATGTTCTAAAAGTAGACATGGAAGGTTTGACAAAGTTGATACAAGAAATGTTTCCTAATGGTGAAAAGATAGTAGAAGAACCTCATGATGAGAAAAAAATAAATGTTAATCGTGATTTCATAAAATCTAATGTTGGCAGGAAGAACCACCATATTCCAAAGATGGATATGAGGAAGTTTGATGGAAAGGATCCTGTAACATGGATACTAAATATGGAGCAATATTTTGATCTCCATAACGTGCAAAACACACAAAAGTTACACATTGCAACTTTACATTTAGAAAAAAATACATTTGTATGGTATCGATGGCTTTGCTCCCGTAAAAAAATTGTCACTTGGTCAATTTTTACGGAGGAAATGATAGCACATTATGAGGATACAAAGAGCAACACCTTCTTTAGCCAATCGATAAATCTCAAACAAAAGGGTTTAGTGGGGCGGCACATTGAGGACTTCCAAAAATTGAATATAAGGGTAACTGATATTCCAGAGGAACACAGGATTGATCTCTTCATAGGTACTCTAAAGGATAACATCCAACATGAAGTTTGTGTTTTGGAACCTGATTCATTGGAGAAGGCATTCAGGTTGGCAAGAAAAGTTTAATGTAAAATTATGGCGACAAGGAAGCCTACCACTCAATTCTATAAAGAAGGAAGTGTTGCTATGCCTAGATTTCCACAACCTACAAGGTTGACACCACAAAAATTGGAAGAAAAAAGAGAAAAAGGGCTTTGCTACAGTTGTGATAGAAAATACACTAAATGTCATAAGTGTGCTGAAAATAAATTATTTTACATAGATTGTGAAGAAGAAGAAGAAAATGAACAAGAAGAGGATATACACTAGAAACCGGCCCTAGAAGAGGAAGAAATGAATCCGACCATATCATGTAATGCATTGGCAGGAATTACTACTCCTCAAACTCATAGAAGGAAAGATCAAGAAGAAAAAGGTAGTAGTTTTGATTGATTTAGGTAGCACGCATAATTTTATTCATTGTAAGGTAGCCAAGGAATTAAATTGTTTCCTATACCCAACACCAGAATGTCAAGTGATGGTTGCAAATGGAGGAACTATAAATTGCTCTGGGAAATGCCATAATATCAAGCTAACCATGGGGGAATATGTATTGATTAGTCCAATGCTTTCCATTCCTATGGGAGGTGCTGATGTTGTACTAGGAGTACAATGGTTACAATCTTTGGGGACGGTAGCTTTTAATTTTCAAGAACTTTCTTGAAATTTTTTTCAGAAGGAAAGGAAATCGAATTACGGGGTATTGAAGGGAAGCCGGGAAAGATAATAAGCTCTAATGGCATGACAAAGCTTCTAAAGAAAGAACAACGAGGCGTAATTGCACAATTATGCTCACTAGAAGTTCCAACATCAAAATCATCTGTTTCTGCAGATCTCCAACAAGTCTTGGACAATCATTCCAAGGTGTTTGAAACTCCCAAAGGACTCCCACCTATTCGTGATCATGATCATGCTATTCATTTGATTCAAGGAAGTGTTCCTCCAAACATCAGGCCTTATAGATATCCTTATGTCCAAAAGAGCGAAATTGAACGTATGATTTCAGAAATGTTAGAGGCGGGTATAATTCAACCTAGTCGAAGTTCTTTCTCTGCTCCTGTAGTATTGGTACACAAGAAGGATGGATCATGGCGAATGTGTCCGGATTATAGGGAGCTCAATAAGCTCACCATTAAAGACAAATTTCCCATTTCTGTGATTGATGAATTATTGGATGAATTACATGGAGCAATTTATTTTACCAAGTTGGATCTTCGTTCAGGATATCATCAAATTAGAATGAAGACTGACGATATTCCAAAAACAACATTTCGAACTCATGAGGGTCATTATGAATTTTTGGTAATGCCTTTTGGCCTTACCAATGCACCTTCTACATTTCAAGCATTGATGAATTCCATTTTCAAACCCTTCCTTAGAAAATTTGTGCTAGTATTTTTTGATGATATACTAATCTACAGCAGGTCTTGGAAGGATCATGTTGAACATGTTGACAGAGTGCTCAAACTATTGCAAGAGAAACAATTATATGCAAAAAAATCCAAATGTTTCTTTGGAGTACAAGAGGTGGAATATCTGGGTCATATTGTATCTCACGAGGGTGTTAAAGTAGACCCTAACAAAATTAAAGCCATTAAGGAATGGAAAGTCCCCACAACTATAAAGAAGTTGCGAGGATTTCTCGGGTTAACAGGGTATTATCGCAAGTTTGTTAAGAATTATGGGAGAATAGCAGCACCTCTAACAACATTATTGAAGAAAGATGCATTTTCATGGACTCCTAAAGCAACTAAGGCCTTTGAACATCTTAAAGAGGCAATGTGCCTATCACCGGTCTTAGCTACGCCAGACTTCACAAAAACCTTTATTGTGGAATGTGATGCCTCAGGAAATGGAATTGGTGTTGTTTTAATGCAGGAAGGAAGACCCATTGCTTTTGAAAGTCGTCCAATCAAAGGAAATTATTTACAAAAACCCATTTATGAGAAGGAAATGTTAGCAATACTGCATGCACTAAAGAAATGGAGAACTTACCTAATGGGAAGACACTTCAAGGTAAAAACTGATCATGATAGTCTTAAACACTTTTGGAACAAATACTAGCTTTAGAAGAGAAGCAAAAATGGGTCACAAAGATGTTGGGTTATGACTTTGAAATAATCTACAAAAAAGGGAAGCTAAATGTTGTTGCAGATGCACTCTCAAGAAAAAATGAAGAGGTGGAAGCATTGCTTTGTGCCATTTCTATTATCCAACCAGATTGGATAACTGAAGCAAGAGATGAATGGAAGAAGGACAAAGATGTATGGATACTCATTCAAAAGTTGCAGCAAGATCCTAGTACATCTAATACATTTAATTGGAAAAATGATTCCTTATGGTACAAAGATCGCTTATATCTTTGTAAGAATTCCCAACTAAAACAAAAGATTCTTCTGGAATTGCACACTTCTCCTTTAGGAGGACACTCAGGATTTTTAAAAAGTTACCACAGGGTGAAGAAAGAATTTTTTTGGGATGGCCTTAAATCTGATATTCAAAAGTTTGTGGCAGAATGTTTGGTTTGCCAGCAGAATAAAGTGGAGACAATTAAGACCTAGGGACTTCTACAACCTTTATCCATTCCAAGTCAACGTTGGGAGGAGATTTCAATGGATTTTATCACAGGTTTACCTAAGTCCGAAGGAAAGAGTGTCATCATGGTGGTAGTTGATAGACTTACCAAGTATGCACACTTTTGTGCATTATCTCATCCATTTAAAGAAAGTACAATTGCTACTACATTTATGGACAGAATTCAAAAGCTACATGGAAGCCCAAGGGTTATTGTGAGCGACAGAGATCCCATTTTTACTGGAAATTTTTGGATAGAGTTATTTTCTTGTTTGGGTACTCAATTAGCTCATAGCTCATCTTATCATCCTCAATCTGATGGTCAAACTGAGATAGTAAATAAATGTTTGGAAGGATATCTTCGTTGTTTTGTATCTGATAAACAAACACAATGGGTCAAGTGGTTACCTCTCGCTGAATGGTAGTATAACACTTTCTTCCATACTGCAGCAAAAATGACCCCATTTATGGCACTTTATGGATATCATCCACCATCCATCACATCATATTTAAGGGAAAATTCGAAGGTTCAAGAAGTGGAAGATCACATCGAGCATCAGCAAGAAGTTCTCCAACTCTTAAAGGATAACCTGAATTTGGCACAAAATCGAATGAAACAACAGGCAGATCAACATCGTAGCGAGAGAAGTTTTGATGTAGGAGATTGGGTATTTTTACGGCTACAACCATACAAACAAATGTCCCTCAAGCAAGCAAAGAAGGATAATAAATTATCGCCAAAGTACTATCGTCCTTACAAGGTGTTGCAAAAGATTGGTACTATGGCATACAAATTGGAGCTTCCTGCTTCTTCGCGAGTACATCCAGTTTTCCATGTTTCATGCTTAAAGAAGGTTATAGGTGAAAATCTTCCAATTCAAACAATATTGCCAGAACTTGATGAGGAAGGAAAAATCATATTGGACCCTGAAGCGGTCATGGAAATAAGAACTCGACAGCTACGGAATCGATCAATTTCAGAGTATCTCATCAAGTGGAAGAACTTACCCACTGAAGATTCTACATGGGAGGATGAGAATTTTATACAAAAGCACCCGGAGCTACTCAAGTGTTGAGGACAACACTTTTTTGAAGGAGAGGGGCATGTTAGGTCCCTATATCACTAGTATAGCCCCTTATTATTGTTAGTGTAAACCCCTTATTGTTATTATTGTACCCTTGTAACCCCCATTTGTTATTATTGTGCCCTTAAATTATTATTGTTAGGTCGGCTAGGATTACATTGTGGCCCACTAGGATTACATTATGGCCCCATGGACTCCTATATATAGAAAGGAGGTTTTGTAAATTGTATCATCCAAGAATTGTTCATTCATGTAATGTATTGGAGGTTGCCCCCTCAAAGTGGCTTATTTCCAAGGCGTTGATATCTCTTTTCTTCTCTTTTCGGAGCTGGTTTCCCAACACCCTCCCTCTAAGAGGGAAGAGATTACACTACCTGTTGAAGTACAAGAAGAAGGTGATCAGGATTTCAATAGCCACTTTTAAGATGCAGTGGAAGATGCAGTAATCAAAGCTGCCCAGGATAAAGACAACCTACCAATCATGGAGGGCCTAAAAGAAGAACTTGTACACCATGTGTTCATTGATCCTGTGGCAGAATATATGGAGGCCCTAATTTGCTCAAATACTCCAGCATTGATCTTTGACACGGGCCAAATTCATCAGGAGTGGTCACTACTGATGGTGACCTCAGTTTTGGAGAACCACATGCAGAGCACCCTATGGTTATCTCTGACAGGCAGTCAGTGCTCATATCCTTTTTTGTTACTGCTTGACTGGCTGCATTGGCATTATTGTATCACCTAGAACATCAGAGATTTCCAGGTTAGAGTAGGGTAGGTAGGAAGTCTGAAATAAGCTCAGCCTATGAGCATGTAGTTAGTTGTTTTAATTTCTGCAAAGTCCAGCAAGCCAGACAGTCTAATCCTGGCTTGACTGTTTTCAATTTCTATCTTAGAATGTAGAGAAGAAATCTGCTAGACAGTCTAATCCTAGCAGATAGTAGTGTAGGTAGGGAAAGTTATGAGGCCAACAGTCTAATCTGGTCTCATGGAGCAATAAGGGTAGAAATAGAATAGGTTTATTTTCTTGTTTGTAAAAAATAAATGATGTAAAGGGTCTGCTAGTCCAAATGCACCCTGGAAGAAAAAATGCTAAGATTGTAGGATGGGTAGGTAGATTGTTTGAGAATGTTTCTACTGATCTATCATATTTGTGGCAGCTGAAAATCAAGGAAGAAAGATGGCTCAAAGTACCAGGTATCTAGCCTACACCAAATATTTATTTTCTGAATTCTTGACTCCTTCAAGAAGAAGCCATCCCCATGTGGAGCCACTGTTAGCCCCCTATAAATTTTTGACAAGCAAACAGGGGGCTAAAATGTTTTTGAGCCTTCAAGGAATGAATTTCCTCTGAAAACACATCATCCTTGAAGTCTCCTTGTGCCTTTGTCCTTTGATAAATCCCCTCTGCTGATTTCCATTATAAAGCCTCTCTGATTGCAAAAAATTGCACTTCCAAAGGCCTACATTTGCCCCTTGTATCCCTGCAAAATATCCCTTCTCAACCCTTTTTCCCTTTGTTAAATTCCCCCTTTTCACCCCAAAATCCCTCCCCTAATCCTTCTAAACTTTCCCAAAAACCCCCTCTAAACCATACACACATCCCTGGTGTGGTTTAATTTCCCCTTCTTTCCCCTATCGTTACCCTTTATTGGCCTGAAAATGCACTAAAACTAGGCCAAAAAACCATATTTTCCATAGGTATGGGTCTTAGCCCCTTTCGGCCAGCCCCCTTAACCTTTTCACCACACGACCGTGGCGCTAGAACCAGGCGCCAAGGCGGAAGGCGCTTACCGCAATTGAATATCGAGAGAGTTTTGATCTGTCGATCTATACAGATCAGACGGTCGTCACGTCCCCACAACGTCCACCATTCAACCCATTCACTCCTCCATTCATTGCATCTCCACCGTCCATTTACCCGCCGATCCGACGGCCCAGAGTTTCCCCTACCCTGTGGTCCCCGCAACTGCGCACTATTCAAAATCCGCCGATTTCCATCGCACTGCCTTTGGAGGGCGGGCGGTATTTTCCATTTCGGAGTGATTCCACTCATCGCCTGACGCGTGGCACTAGCACTATTTGAAAACCGCCCACCCATCACATGTTATCGTTCGGCAGAAAACTTGGCACGATATGCACGTGCACCGTTCGATCCAGAGCTGCCCATCCAAAGGTGATCGCTCCACAAAGTTGCACGGGGGATAACCCATGGCAATCGTACCCCTCGCCCACCATCCATCAACCTCTGCTGCATTTTCAACTGTCGGTCTCCTCCCGAGATCGGACGGCCCAGATTTGATTGCATGTCTCGCCGTTGACCACTCTCGCCACATCACCTCTCCATGTGTTTTTATCACGATGACCTCCGCCCTCTTTATATTTCATTCATATTTCATTCAGAGATAATTTTTCAAAGGTTTGCATTTAAATTTTCCTGCATTCCGCCAACCTCCACCAGAGCATTTCTCTGCCATTTCGCTGCACTTTTTCATCACCCTGCACTGTTCCGCCATTTCACCGGGCTACATTTCCATTCTTGTCACCACAGCATCCCCCTCCAGCGTGGTTTTCTTAACGTTTTTGTGTGTTTGCAGGGTTTCAGGTGGTGAAAACCTCCTCTGTTCACAGTCACTGTCACAGTGGCGAAGAACGCAAGGAAGGCCATGCGTAGAGATCGCAATTATGAAGAAAGGCCTGGGAAGGTGTTATGACAGGATGTGCATTCAAAGAACAGGGTTAAACTTTGTCAAAACTTCCAGAACCATTTAAAGCGCAAACTTCACAAACAGAGAGTATCAGTGAAGCAGCAGAGACAGATTTGGGGGATTGAAGCCCGTAATTGAAGATTTAATGTGCTGATCCAGTGTTCAAAGGATTAAAGTATAGTTTGAAGACTAAAGAGCGCACCACAAGTCATATCAGTGCTACGTATCCGCATAACGTATTCTCTCAGAAGTACCCCATTCCTACAACGTCCTCCATGCCTCCTTGAGCCCAGGAAAGTTAAAAACATTGACAAAAGCTTCTTAAAAGACTGTCAGGTAGCAGTTATGGAGTATGGAGAGACCCTGCAGTTTTCCACCCAGTTCATTTATTCCAGAAGGCTGGTGCAAAGTTCCAAACATGTCGGAAGGACTTCAAGAACATATCAGAGGTCAAAATCGATCTGAAAAAGACTCCCAAACCATACTAGAGAGCACTTACAGCGACGCAGGTTGCCATTAAGTAGAGTGGGCATGAACTCTTTCTCCACTCTATCTTAATGAGATCCATTTAATGTACATCTACCGCTTCTATTATTCTTTTCTCCTATAAGAATCCTCGAGAACATATTGTAAAGGTTGTTGTTCGGTAGTTGTTGTTGCTGTTAGAGGGATTCATTTTGACTGTTAGAACAGTCTTGGGAGGGAGTAGCAGAGTAGTTTGTATGTAGTAGGCTGGGAGGAGAAACTCTGGACTGTAACAGCCATTGAGCTTAGTGTATGTGACTGGTTTTGCATCAATTAATCAAGCACATTTCACAAGATCCTGGTCTATTACTATTGGTGATGTTTTTCTAACACTGTTTATTACATTTTCATACTGTTTCATTTTTTGCTGGCTTGCATCAGAAATATGGCATAGGATTTACCCTTGTTAGGTACCCTATGTTTCTGCTCTCCTTGCCTTTAATTTTTTCTGCCGATTGTGAATCTAAGAGTAAATTCAGCTAATTTAACCAGTGTAGCGGATGTTATTTCCTGCTAGCTAATGTATGAATTCGGGGTTTGCTGCTTAGTTGTTCTTGTTGGGTTTAAGCTGGAAGATTTGGGAACAATGGGGATTAGATTTAGCCCTGTCCACTAGGATCCTTGTGCGACCAGCTGGCCTTTCTAAGATCCCTTGCTGGTGTCAAAGCATTGAAGGTTCAAATTCCTTCTCTGATCTATAGACCCCGGCTCTGTTAAACTTATCTCTGTTTTCCCTTGGAGCATGTTAAAGCTGACCTGGAGTTAAATGACCTCTAGTCCGATATATAAGCTGCCCCTTTGTCCCTCCTTTGAGAGTTGCCTGTGAGTATGTCCAAGTAGGTCTGGAGTTAAATGGCCTCTGACCTGATCTATAGACAGAAATTGGGTTGCTTTCCTTCTTTCACTTTCAACCCTTAATGTCCATCCCACCATCTATCTAAAAAGATCCTTTAGTGTAAATGACTTGCCCTATGAAAGCCTTGGCTAGTTGTTGCATGTAATTACCTTTCATGACTCCATAGCCCAATGGATGGCACTTTCTTGACCTATCCTCTTTGCTGAAACATCCTGCTGCTTTGTTCCTTTTCTCCCATCACTTTCCCAGTCTATGATCTCATGACCAACCCAACAACCAGACAACCAAATCATTTTTAAAACTCCCTTTGTGCTTCATAGCTAGCCTAATACCTTATTTTGAGCTTCAAATATATATCATTCTTTGTTTTATTAGAGAGATCCCTCTTTGGACCTAGGAGGGCTAGATCCTGAGGTCCCAAAGTGGTTTGATGTTGTCTTATCTTTTGGTTGCCAAATCTGCCAAAACATAGGAACCCCAACATATACTATGCAGGTGCTATTGATTTTTTCCATGTTTGTGATTGCAGATATTTGAAGGTGACTCTTTCAAGCAAATGGAAAGAATATCATTACGAACAACGCTGGACTACAGGTAGGTCTTCAAAACCTCTATTGTAGCTAATTCTGAATTGAATATTATCTAGAGAAAATAGTTTTCGTTTGTCTGTTTGTTGCTAGCTGTCTATAGGACACTAGGGAGATCTGTCTTGACAACAAGAACGATTTATCCATCCAACACTATGTAAAACACAATTATAATTTGGCTCTCCATAGATCAACCAGCCACAACCCCTTTCAGGCGGGCTTGGGATTCTAGCCACTATGTCCCATTGATGTAGCCATGCCATTTGTGGTGACTCAGGCCGATTCAGCTCATGTCCAGTCTAAAGCTAACAAAGTGAACAAATTCATCGAGTGCATTCAACACATCTGCCAACAAGTTCATGAAATATTGGACAGAGCCAATGCTAAGTACAAGAAATGACATGATCAACATTGGGTACTGTTATCCACCTATGAAATTTTCGTCAAGCAAACAAGGTGGCTAATTTGTTTTTTGAGCCTTCAAGGAATTCATCTCCTCCGAAAACACATCATCCTTGAAGCCCCTGTGTGTTCATTGCCTTTAAAAAGATCCTCACTTCTGTTTCCATCCAAAGGCCTCACTGACTATAAACAATTGTGCTAAAAAAGGCCTTCATTTTCCCTTTGTATCCCTGCAGAATGTCCCATTTTAAACCCTTTTCCCCTTGGTCAAAGTCTCCTCTTTTACCCCCAGATCCCTTCCTAAACCCTCTAAATCATCTCCAATCCCTTTTAAACCTTGCAAACACCCCTTGTTTGGCTTAATAACCCCTTTTCCTCTCTACCGTTACCCCTTTCTGGCCTTAAAATGCATTGAAAATAGACCAAAAAACCCATTTTTTACTATGCGCAGGTTAGCCCCCTTCGGCTCAGCCCTGAAACCACTTCCTCACGTAACCCAGTGCCAAGACTAGGCGTGAAAGCATAAGGTGCTTATCGCAATCGGATAAGCGGCTGGGAGCGCATTCCTGTGTTAAAACTAAAACTCCGATGCGATGACGCTTCTGTTCTATGGGTCTCGGGAGTGTTTTCCGCCATTGATCTTATTAATATTTGACGATCATCGCAACCTTGCTCCAATCACAATCACAATTCTCAAACGGTGCCACCCCTGGCCATTTGCGATTGCGATCCTTCGACGCAATCTCCGCCGTCGATTTCCCTTTAAATCTGATGGCCATTGCTTCCCCGCTCCAATCGCAATTGCAATTTTTCAAACGATGCTACCCTCCGCCCTTTGTGATCGCAATCCTCCGATGCAATCTCCACCATCAATCTCACATAAAATCCAACGATCATAGGCCAATCGCTCCATCGCTCATCGGAGTTTGACCCTCCTATCACTCTCCCTCCGATGTGATCGTAACCATCCATTCCATTTGATCTAATGGCCCATATCTAATCGCCCTCCGCCTGTGGTCGGGTCCCACCGTATCAACCCATTTCATATGTTTTCGTCACATCCTCATCCATTTCATTTTTATTTCATTCAAATTTCAAGTTTTAATGTTTGCATTAAAGTTTGTTACATCTAGCCAAACATTCACCAGACCATTCTCCCACTTTTTCGCTGCATTTTTCACCATATTCCTGCATTATTCCACCATTTTCCATTCGCATCCACCGCATTTACCTCAGTCATGCTGCCATTCTCACAACCCTCCATTGCATCCACCCTCCCCATACATGGATTTCTTAACATGTTTACGTGTTTTGCAGGGTTACAGGCAGTGGAAATTGCCGTGGTTCATAGTCACTGTTATAGTGGCACAAAGCACTGAGAAAGTTGGGTTCAGAGCCTGATATTACAGAGAAGAGCCTGAGGAGGTGCTTAGAGTGTAAATTTTCATTAAAAGACAGATTTCAACTCTGCAAAACCTCTCCAGCGCCACTAAAGCTCACATTTCACGAACAGAGACAGTCATGAAGTGGAAAAGAGTATTAGTACAGATTAAGGAGTTCTAATGCACATTATTGAAGATGTTAAAGCCTTAATTAAGTGTTTTAAAGGAAAAATACTAGATTGAAGTCCTCACAACTCACACGGAAGGCCTAATAAGTCCCAATGCACAGAAAACAATATATCAGTGTCACCATCAGCAGAATGTTCTTTCCCGTGAAAGGACACAATACCCATACTGTTTTATTCTACTTTGTGTCCCCAAGAATATTTCCTCCCTGACAACAGTCCTAATGCTACCAGAGCATTTGTTACGTGGTATGGCAGACTTTGAAATCATTTATCTACCTTATGTTTATTCACCAGAGTACTGCAGAGCACTGCAACAAAGTACATCAAAGACATACCTGGAATAAATTTCAACCTGTCGAAGACCACTCTTTATTCCAAAGAGTACCGAAGATTAATGCATGGATATTAAGACACAATGGGCCTCGAGCCTCTTCCTCTACCTAGTTTTAAATGTTTCATTTAGTGTTTCACCTACTTTCTCTGCCTCTCTCTCAGCTATAAGAACTCAAGAAAAACTCATTGTAAGGGTTTTTGATTGGACATATGTGAATTGTAAGCTGTTCTCTTGATATATAGTTCTCTGTGAAAAGTTTTAAGATAGGCTGAGGAAGATGTTTTCAGACTAAATATCAAGCTGTTGGCAATGTGGTACATGACTGGTGTTTATCTTTAATATGACAAGCACATTTCTTCGGATCCCGATTTAAAGCAGCAGTGATGTTTTTCTATATTTGTCCTTGTTTTCCTTTGTAGTTCATCACATTTCATTTCTTCTGGCACGCATCAGAAATCTGGCATAGGATTTACCCTTGCTTGGTACCCTATGTTTCTTCTCTCCCTGCCTTCAATGTTTTCTGCAATATGTGTTATCTGAGCGCTGATTTAAGTTAGTTTAACCAGTGTAGTGGCTACAATATACTGCTAGTTGATGTATGAATTAAAAAATCTGTCTTAGATGTTCTTGTTGGGTTTTAATCAAATGAATTGGGATAATGGGAGTTTAAAACACAGTCTTTGCCTCACTAGGATCCTTTTCAATAATTTAACCTTTCTAAGATCCCTTAAGCTGGATGCTGAAGCATTGAGAGTTCAAAGTCTCTCTCTGATCTCAGGCCTTCACCTTCGTGTTTAAATCTTTAATGTCTCCTTGTCCTAAGAGATAACCTTTTAGGTTTTTGGATCACCAGTTGTCCAATGGCATGTCTTGTCCCTGGACCTAATTCCTGAAAGGCCACCTTGGAGGTTTCCTTGCTTTCCACCTTCTTCATTACCATTTCATGCCACACTATCATCTTTACCATCTAATGCTTTAGATGACTAGCCCAACTGAAAGCCTGCATGTTGAATAGCAAGTAAACCCTTTCCTGACTCCATTGCCCAATGGTCTCAAGTTTTCTTTGAAATCATCCCTCCTTTGCCTTAAATCCTCTTTGTACATCCTTGCCTCACATTGAACACTTCCTTTCCGATTTCCAACAACCAAACAATCAATCAATCAAACAAACCCGTGCCTATAACTTGCCTAATATATTAACACAGAGCTTAAAGGACATAAAACCTTTGCCTATATAGAGAGATCCCTCTCTGGACCTCAGAGGGCTAGATCCTGAGGTCTGAAAGTGGTTCTGGCTTCAAGAACCATTCATACAAGAGCTTATCCTAACCCAAACCCACCTGAAATAGTTGAAAACCCTAAGGTTATCATTAGGAAATCTCGTACACCCAGAAAACCAACTATTTCCAGACACATCCATAGAGCTAACTTTGCACCAGAACAATTTACAGCTCTATCAGACCCTCTTTTTGACCTAGACTCTCCAAGCAGATTACCAAGAACTAGGTCGTTCAGTAACCCAGACCAGTTAGAAATTGGGTTTCCTGGTTCACCATCTCAAAGTGGCAAACGCATTAGGGACAAAAAGACTCCCCCATATACACCTCCGAATTTTTATTTCATCCAAAACTTGGGGCTATGCCATCATAAATCTACTCAACAGACTACTGCTGTTCCTAGTATCCCTGTCTTCCACATACCAGCCGCTAAAGCCAACCCTTTACCTCCTTAGAACATCATCATGGTAGCCTGGTATGCACCTCTGGTGTTACCTCAGCCTCTAGTACCATTATCCAATGATTATCAATCAAAGATCCCGCATTTCACTACAAAAGAGTCCACTATAGCTCAGCACCATGTAGATAGGATGGAAGATTATTTTGACTATATGGAGATAGACAATGAGACAGTCAAAATGAGAATCTTTGCCCAGAGTTTAGGAGGTGATGTGAAGAAATGGTTTAAAGGCCTTCCTCTTAATACCATCCATCATATTCCCTCCTTATATCAGACCTTCATAAACAAATGGGAAGTCAAGACCAACCCCCTCCAAATATTGGCAAAATACAAGAACCTTAAAAGAAACGTAGGAGAGAGTGTTCATGACTACTCTACAAGGTTAAAAAACGTTTATAATGCTCTTCCTCCACACATGAAACCTCCCCAAGGTATGGCTCTAGTGAAATATCCCGAAGGATTTGATACCGATATGACCTTCCAGCTTAGGGAGAGAGATTACAACACACTGGAAGATATGAAAAAGGGAGCAGTGAGTGTTGAGGCTAACCTGATTGAGAAGAAAGCTAGAATGAGGGCTGAGAAAAGGGTAACATATAGAGATGACACCTAGCTTCTACATCTGACCCCAATTATGACTGTCTATCTAAAAACATGGAAAAACTACAACAAATGATGGAAAAAATGGTTGTCACAGTTAGTAACCAAAGTAGAAACCAAGTCCAGAACCAGAAATTTAGAAGGAACAATACTGCTCCAAATAGGCAAAGGGACTCAGACCAGCAAGTCATACCCCCATTTCAAGAGAACTTCTTTGATGAAGATGAGGGGATAATAGAAGAGTCTGAGGAAAACATAATAAATATGTTTGAGATAGATAACTCAATCCACAACTGTTCCACAGAGGAAGATCAGTCCTCACCCTCATATTGGGATGAGGAAAGATTAGAATCTGAAGATTACAGGCTAGGATTTGAAAATGCCATCATGCAGGTCAGATAACAGTATGAAATTAGAAGAAAAAAGAGCCTAGACACTTCCAAACCAAAGGCTTCTAAGGTTATCATCAAGAAAATACCTGAGAAAAATTCTAAAGTGACTGCTGAAAGTAGCAAATCAGTAGCCGAGAGTTCTAGGAAAGACAAAGGAAAAGACAACCAAATCACTGATAAACAAAGTCAACCAACAAGAAACACTAGCACTGCAACTAGTGTTCTTGATAAAACAATTCCAGACACTGTACATAGTGAGAATCAGCACACTGATTTGGCCACTAAAATAGTGGCTAACAAAACAGAGTTGAGTATCACAAAGAGTCAATCTCTCTTCAATTTGGAGAGTGAGATTGATAAAATTAAAATCTCTGTCCCACTCTCTAATTTGGCCACTTAGGATATATATAAAGGCCAAATTTTGAAAGCATTAAATCTAGGGAAAAACAGTGATACTGTCAATCTGAGTGATGATCAACCAACCCTTCTGTTTGGTCAAAAGATAGAAGGAAAGTTTCAGGAAAGGGTAGTACCTCCTTTTTATATCAGTCTCAATATCCATGACAGGATCCTTCACAACGCCATGCACGGCACTGGGGAATCAAAAAACTTAATGCCTAAGGTATTTATGGAGAGGTTAGGCCTAGAGATAACCCATCCATATAAATACCTATATTCATTTGATTCTAATAGGGTAAAGTGTCTTGGCCTGATCAAAGACCTGTGTGTGAGCTTGACCTAGATTCCAGAAAAATGTATGGTTATGGATGTTGTAGTGACAGATGTGCCTCCTAAGTATGGTATGATACTATCGAGGTCATGGGGAGCCAAGCTGCAAGGTACAATGCAGATGGATGGGGCATATGCCACAATCCCTGTTTTTAGCCAGCCTAAGAGATTATACAAAGAGGCACAAATGAAATTTTTGGTCAGCAGCCCTGAAAAACCTGAGAATTCACCTCTGTAATATGTACATATAGATCTGGACTCCTTCATCCTTTGCAACAACGAACCCTTAGAAGAGCCATAACTAGAAATCAGAGATACCAAAAAATGGGTGGAGCCCATAAATTTCAACATAATAGCCACCCTAGACTTAGAAGAAAATGAGGATGATACCGGTGGATTGTGCCCTGAAAACGAAACTCCGAGTGAACAAGAAACATAATGCAAATAGCTAACTAGTCAGCTCTCTGAACTCCATACGCATCATGAAGAGAAAAACCATCCACACCACGAAACAGACCCTCCATTGTAGCACAGCAATGAAACCAACGCTAGTAAAGAAATTGATGACAAACTCGAGAACGAACCTTTATGGGAAATGAATTTTGATGGGTCATGCACCAGGAAAACTGCAGGAGTAGGAGTATGGGTACATAACATAGAGAGTGACCACGCGGAGAGTCATGCATTCAATCTGAACTTCAAATGTACAAACAATATCGCAGAATATGAGGCTCTCATCCTTGGCCTGAACATATTGAAAAAATTAGGAGCCCGTAGAATAGTTGTTCAAGGAGACTCTGAATTAATCATAAAAAAAGTGAATGGTGAATACACAGTGAAACACCCTAGGCTGAGAGCATACAGGAATGATGCTATGGACTTATTGAAGACCTTTGTAGAATATGAACTAGTGTTTATTCCTAGGAGTCAGAATTTAATTGCAAATGGATTAGCCTGCATAGCTAGTTCACACCATAAGACTCCCACCGACAAAAAAATCATCATTCAAACCAAATTTAGACCTGCAGTGCCTCACAATGAGAAATATTGGTAAGTCTTTTAGGGCGATAAGTAGATTGAGGATTTCCTGATAGGCGGGAAAGAGTTCGAATTTTCTGATTCGGACTCTAAATCCGAGGATAGTTGCCAAAGCGAAGAGCCCTTGTACAAAGAAATATCACCCCATAACATTGAAATAAACATGTAAAACGAAGGAATTGGAAATCTGACCGAAGAATATAAAAACGCAGAGAAAGAGGAAATAGAGGTGCTACAAGAAAAGGATAAAAACGTACCCCGAGGTTTGGCACCTTTAGAGGATCTCTTTGATTTTGATGATGTAGCGAAAAAACCCACCATAGAACACTCAAATCTAACGTTGAGGAATGCAATATAGGCACTGAAGACAAGCCTAAGATGATAAAATTGGCTAATTCCTTGCCCGCAGACATGAAAAATAAATACATTGAATTATTTAAAGAATTCATTGACATGTTTTCCTAGAGCTACAAATAATTAAAGGCTTACGACACAAACATCATACAACACAAAATACCGTTGAAAGAGAACCAGAAAACCTTCAGACAGAAACTTCGCAGGATTAACCCAAAACAACTGCCTGCAGTTGAAAAATAAATAAAAAAGATGTATGAGGCAGGAATAATAGTTCCTTTGAGGTTCTCTGATTGGGTCTCAAACCTTGTAGCTGTGAGAAAGAAAACATGTGAGATCAGACTGTGCACAGATTTCAGGAACCTTAACAGAGCCTCACTTAAAGACAATTACCCCTTACCAAAGATGGAACATATCCTGCAGAGGGTAGTTGGCTCTAAGCAGATCTCCCTGTTAGATGGTTTCTCAGGTTATAACCAAGTCAAGACAGCTTTTACCACTCCATGGGGCACTTTTATGTACGTAAAAATGCCTTTTGGATTGATGAACATTGGTGCAACCTTCCAACGAGAAATAGACATAGAATTTTAGGAGGAAATAGGGCACTTCATTGTCATCTATCTGGATGACATAATAGTCTATTCCAAGACTGATGAGGAACACCTAAGACATCTGAGAAGAGTTTTTGAAAAATTTAGGAAGTTCAGTCTGTCATTAAATCCCAAAAAGACTATATTCGGGCTGCAAGAAGGAAAGCTTCTCGGCCATATCATATCTGAGAAGGGAATTAAGATAGACCCACAGAGAGTTGAGGGAATACTACAGATCACACATCTGAGAAACATTAAAGAGTTACAGTCCTTTATTGGGAAAATTAACTTCTTGAGGAGGTTTATTCCCAACTTAGCTGAACACCTCAGGAATATGACTAACATGTTGAAGAAAGGTGTAGGGGTTGTTAGCCCCCCTATAAATTTTTGACAAAGCAAATTAGGGGGATAAATTTTTTTTGAGCCTTCAAGGAATGCATCTCCCCTGAAGACACATTATCTTTGAAGTCTCCTATGCCTTTGCCTTTGATAAATTTCCCTCTGCTGACTCCCTTTATAAGGTCTCATTGATTACATAAATTCTGCTCCAAAAGGCCTACATTAACCCTTATATCCCTGTAGAATGTCCCTTTTCACCTCTTCTTCATTTGTCAAAACCCCTTTTATTTATCCCAAAATTCCTCCCCTAGTCCTTCTAATCGTCCCAAAAAACCCCTTTACATCCCGCATTCACCCTTGGTTTGGCCAAGCACCCATTTTTCCCTCTATCGTTATCCATATTTGGCTGTGATTTTCATTAAAACGAGCCAAAAAACCCACTTTTATAGCTTTGTAATGGGCCTAGCCCCTTTCATCCTAGTCCCCACACCTTTTCCTCCACGTGACCAGAGCGTTAAAACCAAGCGCCAGCCTGAAAGGCGCTTACCGCAGATGGATATCGGATGCAGTTTCAACCGTCGATCTGTATAGATCAGACGATGATTGCGGCTCCCACAACGTCCATTGTTCACCCCGTTCATTGCCTCGATCGCACCATCGCCGTCTATTTACCTGCAGATCCGACGGTTCGAAGTCTACCCACGCCGGTGGTCCCCGCGTACTATTCAAAAACCATCCTGTTTCTATCGCACTGCTTTTGGGCGGAGGGCAGTATTTTCCGATAGGCCAGCGATTCCACTCAACATTCGACACATGGCTCTGACACTATTTCAAAACCACTACCCCATAGCACATTAACGTTCGTCCGTGGATGCGTAGCGATATACACGTGCACCGTCTGATCTGGGGCAGTTGATCCAACGGTCGTCGTTCCACAGAGCTTTGCATGAGTTAACCCATGGCAGCCATACCCCTGGCCCACAGTCCATCACCCTTCGATGTGCTTTCCACCGTCGATCTCCGCCGAGATCGGACGGTCCAGATTTAATTGCCCCGCCATTGACCACCCCGCCATTGCTCGGTCCCGCCACATCACCCCCACGTGTATCCACCGTACATACGCCCATCCCATTGCATATATTTGTTCAAAAGTCAAGTTGTTAAGGTTTTTTATTTAAATTTCCTCTGCGCTCCGCCAACCTTCACCAAGGCTTCCCTCCATCATTCCTATGCATTGTTCCGCCATTTCACCAGCCGCACGACCATTTTCATCACCTGACCCCATGCATGGTTTCCCTAACATTTTTCGTGTTCTGCAGGGTTACAGGTGGGTGGAAAACTGCCATAACTTATTATCTCTGTCACAATGACAGAAAATGCAGGAAAATACCACTTCCAAAGGCCGAGATAATAAAAAATAGCCCGGGAAGGTGGCTGACAGGACTTGCATTAAAAGAGCAGAGTTCAAACTCTGCAAATCTTTCTGGCGCCATTAAAGTTTGGTTTTCCACTGACGGAGATAGTTTGAAGCGGCAAAGAGTATCAGCACAGAGTTAGGGAGTTCTTATGTACATCATTGAAGATCTTAAGCCCTAATCCAGTGTTTCAAAGGTAGGGTACCAGGATCGAAGACCCCGAGGATCAACCAGAAAGTCCAATACATGGAAGATTAATGATAGCAGGGTCTCAAAATTAGCAGAATGTTTTTCCCGAGCAAGGACACGGTACACTTCGATGTTTCAGTCCACATCGTGTCCAAGTGAAGATTTTTTCCTTGACCACAGTCCCAAGCTTCTAGAGCAGTTGTTAATGTGTTATGGCAGACCATTCAGTCATTCACTTCACTCCTTTGTTTATTCACCAAAGTACCACAGAGTTCTGCATCCAGAGCGCAACAGGACCATACCGGAGTAAATGGAGCCGAAGAAGACCACCTTTCCGTACCAGAAATGAATGCACAGAGTTTAAAACAGAATGGGCTTCGGCCCTCTTCCTCTTCTGAGTGTTAATACTGCATTTAGTTTTCTACCTACCTCCCCTGCTTCTCTTTAGTTATAAAACTCATGAAGAAAATATTGAAAAGGTTGTTGTTGGCTGTTGCTGTTGCTGTTAGAGGGTTTCATTTGGACTGTTAGAACAGTATTGGGAGGGAGTAGTATAGTAGTTGTTATGTAGTAGGCTGGGAGGAGAAGTTTGGATTGTATTCAACCATTGAGCTTAGATGTATGTGACTGGTTTTGCATCATTAATCAAGCAAATTTCACAGGATCCTGGTCTATTACTATTGGTGATGTTTTTCTAACTCTGTTTATTACATTTTCATGCTGTTCATTGTTCTACTGGCTTG
Organism: Pinus albicaulis; assembly: GCA_034641835.2. Lineage (NCBI taxonomy): Eukaryota > Viridiplantae > Streptophyta > Pinopsida > Pinales > Pinaceae > Pinus > Pinus albicaulis. Next base: position 1,139,056,668 of record CM076583.1, on the reverse strand, counting down.
CATCAGAAATATGGCATAGGATTTGCCCTTGTTAGGTACCCTATGTCTCTGCTCTCCTTGCCTTAAATGTTTTCTGCTAAATGCGTTATCTAAGTGTTGATTTCAGTTAATTTAACCAGTGTAGTGGATGTCATTGCCTGCTAGCTGATGTATGAATTAAATGAATCTGTCCTTAGATGTTCTTGTTGGGTTTAAGATGGAAGATTTGGGAACATTGGGGATTAGAGTTAGCCCTGTCCACTAGGATCCTTGTGTGACCAGCTGGCCTTTCTAATATCTCTTTGTTGAACTTATCTCTGTTTTCCCTTGGAGCATGCTAAAGCTGACTTGGAGTTAAATGACCTCTGGTCCGATCTATAAGCTGCCCCTTTGTCCCTCCTTTGAAAGCTTCCTTTGAGTATGTCCAAGAAGGTATGGAGTTAAATGACCTCTGATCTGATCTATAGATAGAAATTAGGTTGCTTTCCTTCTTTCACCTTCAATCCTTAATGTTCCATTCCATCATCTATCTAAAAAGTTCCTTTAGTGTAGATGACTTGCCCTCTGAAAGCCTTGGCTAGTTGTTGCGAGTAATTCTCCTTTCATGACTCCATAGCCCAATGGATGACACTTTCTTGACTTATCCCCTTTGCTGAAACATCCTCCTACTTTGTTCCTTTCCTTCCATTACTTTCTCAGTCTATGATCTCATGACCAACCCAGCAACCAACCAACCAAATCATTTTAAACCCCCTTTGTGCTTCATAACTAGCCTAACATCTCATTTTGAGCTTTCAAAGATATATCATTCTTTATTTTGTTGGAGAGATCCCTCTCCGGGTCCAGGCGGGCTAGATCCTAGGACCCCAAAGCGGTTCTGATGTTGTCTCATCTTTTGTTCTTGACAATCTGTCCAAAACATGGGAACCCCAACATAATGGCGACTCCACTGGTGAGAGACCAATCATCCTCAATTTGGTAAACCACTGTGGTGGACAATAAAATCTTAAATCATCCACCTAGAGACTCCACAGTTCTTGAATGATTAACAGACTCCACTAGTGATCAACAGGCCTCTGATTACCTAAATGTTCATAAGACTCCACTGGGAGACCAGCCTTCATAACAACATCAGCCGTGCTAAAGATCCAGTCACTTCATTGATGGAAAACTCTGAACAGTTTGCAGAAATGCATCCGAGCCTCATAACAGAGTTTCAGTATGGAGTAGCAAGTGTACTGGCAGAAATTGAATGGGAGGAGTTTCCAAAGATTGTCCTTATCACCTTGAAACTGGATACTCTACCTATGCTTAAGAAAATGTTTCTAGATTTGGTGGTGGAGAGATATGAAGCTGAGATCGAGCTTTTGAACTCACAAGAAAAATCATATCAGTTCAGAGACCCCAGAGCATTTTTGGAAAGTCTCCCGCCCCCTAAAAATGAAGAAATTCCACTGCTTTTCGACGTGCAAGAAGAAGATGATCCAGTTCTCAAGAGCCATACTGAAGATGCAGTGAAAGACGCAATAATCGAAGCTACCCAGAATGTAGATAGCCTACCAGTCATGGAAGGTCTAAAAGATGAAAGCTTACATCATATGTTCTTCGATCCTGTGGCAGAATACATGGAGGCCCTGATCAGCTCAAATTCACTAGCACTGATCCTTAGCCCGGGCCAGATTCGTTAGGAATGGTCACTACTGATGGTGACCTTATTTTTGAAGAACCACATGCAGAGCACCCCGTGGTTATCTCTGAGAGGCAGTCAGTGCTCATATCCATTTTTGTTACTGCTTGAATGGCTACATTGGCATTATTGTATCACCTAGAACATCAAAGATTTCTAGTTAGAGTAGGGTAGGTAGGAAGTCTGAAATAAAGCTCAGCCTGTGAGCATGTAGTTAGTTGTTTTAAACTCTGCAAAGTCCAACAAGTTAGATAGTCTAATCCTGGCTTGACTTTTTTTCAATTTCTGTCTTAGAATATAGAGAAGAAATCTACTAGACAGTTTAATCCTAGTAGATAGTAGTGTAGGTGGAGAAGTTATGAGGAAAATAGTCTAATCTGGTCTCATGGAGTAATAAGGGTAGATTTAGAATAGGTTTTTATTCAGTCTAAAAAAAAATAAAAATGATGTAAAGGGTCTGCTAGCTCAAATGCACCCTAGAAGAAGAAAAAATGCTAGGAATGTAGTGTGGGTAGGTAGATTGATTGGGAAAGTTTTTCTACTAAATTGATGTCTTCACAATTGTGGCAGCTGAAAATCAAAGAAGAAGGTGGCTTAAGCAGTAGGCATCTGGCCTACACCAAAGATCATTTTCTGAATTCTTGACTCCTTCAAGAAAGAAGCCATCCCCATGTGGAGCCACTGTTAGCCCCCCTATAAATTTTTGACAAAGCAAAGTAGGGGGCTAAATTGTTTTTGAGCCTTCAAGGAATGCATCTCCCCTGAAGACACATTATCCTTGAAGTCTCCTGTGCCTTTGCCTTTGATAAATTTCCCTCTGCTGACTCCCTTTATAAGGTCTCATTGATTATATAAATTCTGCTCCAAAAGGCCTATATTAACCCTTATATCCCTGCAGAATGTCCCTTTTCACCTCTTCTTCATTTTTCAAAACCCCTTTTCTTTACCCCAAAATCCCTCCCCTAGTCCTTCTAATCATCCCAAAAAACCCCTTTACATCCCACATTCACCCTTGGTTTGGCCAAGCACCCCTTTTTCCCTCTATCATTATCCATATTTGGCTGTGATTTTCATTAAAAGGAGCCAAAAAACCCACCTTTCTACCTTTGTAATGGGCCTAGTCCCCGCACCTTTTCCTCCACGTGACCAGAGCGCTAAAACCAAGCACCAGCCCGAAAGGCACTTACCGCAGATGGATATCGGACGCAGTTTCAACTGTCGATTTGTATAGATCAGACGACGATCGCGGCTCCCACAACATCCATTTTTCACCCCGTTCATCGCCTCGATCGCACCATCGCCATCTATTTACCCACAGATCCGACAGTTCAGAGTCTACCCGCCCCGGTGGTCCCCGCGTACTATTCAAAAACCATCCAGTTTCTATCGCACCGCTTTTGGGCGGAGGACGGTATTTTCCGATAGGCCAGCGATTCCACTCAGTATTCGACACGTGGCTCCGACACTATTTCAAAAACACTACCCCATCGCGCATTAACGTTCGTTCGCGGATGCGTAGCGATATGCACGTGCACCGTCCGATCTGGGGCAGTTGATCCAACGGTCGTCATTCCACAGAGCTGTGCACGAGTTAACCCATGGCAGCCGTACCCCTGGCCCACAGTCCATCGCCCTCCAACGTGCTTTCCACCGTCGATCTCTGCTGAGATCGGACAGTCTAGATTTAATTTCCCCGCTGTTGACCACCCCACCATCGCCCAGTCCTGCCACGTCACCCCCACGTGTATCCACCGTACATCTGCCCATCCCATTGCATATATTTGTTTAAAAGTCGAGTTGTTAAGGTTTTTCATTTAAATTTCCTCTGCGCTCTGCCAAACTTCACCAAGGATTCCCTCCATCATTCCTCTGCATTTTTCTGCCATTTCACCAACCGCATGACCATTTTCATCACCCGACCCCATGCATGGTTTCCCTAACAGTTTTCATGTTCTGCAGGGTTAAAGGTGGGCGGAAAACCACCATAGCTTATTATCTCTGTCACAGTGACAAAAAACACAGGAAAAGACCACTTCCAAAGGCCGAGATAATAAAAAGCAGCCCAGGAAGGTGGCTGACAAGACTTGCATTAAAAGAGCAGAGTTCAAACTCTTCAAATATTTCCGGCGCCATTAAAGTTCAGTTCTCCACTGACGGAGACAGTTTGAAGTGGCAAAGAGTATCAGCACATAGTTAGGGAGTTCTTATGTACATCATTGAAGATCTTAAGCCCTAATCCAGTGTTTCAAAGGTAGGGTACCAGGATCAAAGACCCCGAGGATCAACTAGAAAGTCCAATACATGGAATATTAATGATAGGAGGGTCTCCAAATCAGTAGAATGTTTTTCCTGAGCAAGGACACGGTACACTTCGATGTTTCAGTCCACATCATTTCCAAGTGAATATTTCCGCCTTGACCACAGTGCCAAACTACCAGAGCAGTTGTTAATGCGTTATGGCAGACCATTCAGTCATTCACTTCACTCCTTTGTTTATTCACCAAAGTACCACAGAGTTCTGCAGCCAGAGCACAACAAGACCATACCGGAGTAAATGGAGCCGAAGAAGACCACCTTTCTGTACCAGAAATGAATGAACAGAGTTTCAAACAGAATGGGCTTTGGCCCTCTTCCTCTTCTAAGTGTTAATGCTGCATTTAGTTTTCTACCTACCTCCCCTGCTTCTCTTCAGTTATAAAACTCATGAAGAAAATATTGAAAAGGTTGTTGTCGGCTGTTGTTGTTGCTGTTAGAGGGTTTCATTTGGACTGTTAGAACAGTCTTGGGAGGGAGTAGTATAGTAGTTGTTATGTAGTAGGCTGGGAGGAGAAGTTTGGATTGTATTCAACCATTGAGCTCAGATGTATGTGACTGGTTTTGCATCATTAATCAAGAAAATTTCATAGGATCCTAGTCTATTACTATTGGTGATGTTTTTCTAACTCTGTTTATTACATTTTCATGCTGTTCATTGTTCTACTAGCTTGCATCAGAAATCTGGCATAGGATTTTCCCTTGTTAGGTACCCTATGTCTCTGCTCTCCTTGCCTTAAAATTTTTCTGCTAAATGCATTATCTAAGGGTTGATTTCAGTTAATTTAACCAGTGTAGTGGATGTCATTTCTTGCTAGCTGATGTATGGATTAAATGAATCTGTCCTTAGATGTTCTTGTTGGGTTTAAGCTGGAATATTTGGGAACACTGGGGATTAGAGTTAGCCCTATCCACTAGGATCCTTGTGTGACCAGCTGGCCTTTCTAAGATCTCTTTGTTAAACTTATCTCTGTTTTCCCTTGGAGCATGCTAAAGCTGACCTGGAGTTAAATGACCTCTGGTCTGATCTATAAGCTGCCCCTTTGTCCCTCCTTTGAAAGCTGCCTTTGAGTATTTCCAAGCAGGTCTGGAGTTAAATGACCTCTGATCTAATATATAGACAGAAATTAGGTTGCTTTCCTTCTTTCACCTTCAATCCTTAATGTTCCATTCCATCATCTATATAAAAAGATCCTTTAGTGTAGATGACTTGCCCTCTAAAAGCCTTGGCTAGTTGTTGCGAGGAATTCTCCTTTCATGACTCCATAGCCCAATGGATGGCACTTTCTTGACTTATCCCCTTTGCTAAAACATCCCCCTGCTTTGTTCCTTTCCTTGCATTACTTTCTCAGTCTATGATCTCATGACCAACCCAGCAACCAACCAACCAAATCATTTTAAACTCCCTTTGTGCTTCATAACTAGCCTAACATCTCATTTTGAGCTTTCAAAGATATATAATTCTTTTTTTTGTTGGAGTGATCCCTCTCCGGGTCCAAGAGGGCTAGATCCTAGGACCCCAAAGCGGTTTTGATGTTGTCTCGTCTTTTGGTCTTGCCAATCTGGCCAAAACATGGGAACCCCAACAGGGGTTAAATGGACTCTTGAGGCCAAAAAATCTTTTGAATCGGTTAAAATTTCACTCACTCGGGCCCCTGTCCTAATCAGCCTAGATTTCTCAAAATATTTCCTGATATTTTCATTTGCCTCCGAGCATACAGTGGCTGCAGTTCTGCTGTAGAAAAATCCATAGGGAATGGAACAGCCCATTGCTTTCTTCAGCAAGGCTTTGAGGGATGCACCCTTGAAATATAACATAATGGAAAAATAGGCCTATGCCTTGGTAAAGGCCTTGAAATAATTTAGGGTGTACATACTGCATTCCCACACCATAGCCTATGTGCCAAACGTAGTGGTTAAAGACATTCTGTCCCAAGACCCAGATGGGAAGAGGGGAAAATGGATTGCTGTGATTTTAGAATATGACCTGGAAATAAAACCCACAAAACTGATCAAGGGTCAGGGCTTAGCTCAACTAATGGCTAAATCAAATTTGGAAGCCCTTGACATTAACATGGTAGATGCCTTGGATGAATAGGAAGGATTTCCTGATCCTACTGTTGAAGAACAGTTTCAAAATTCTCCTTGGTATTCTGATATCCTGTATGTGCTCACAAACCTCAATGCCCCTCCTGATTTATCAAAGACTAAGGCCAAATTCCTAAAGCTAAAAGCCAGAAACTATTGCATACTGAATGAATGTTTATACTAGAAAAATACAAATGGACTGATGCTTAAATGCTTGTCTGAAACTGAAGCAGAGAGGATTAAACAGGAGTTCCATGCAGGAGAGTGTGGAGGCCACTTGAATTGGAAAGCCACTGCTAACAAAATTCTCAAAGCTGGCTATTACTGGCCTACACTTTTCAATAACATCCGTAAAATGATAGTTTCCTGCCATAAATGCCAGATTTTTGAGGGCAAAATAAAGCTCCTCCCTCTACCTTTACAACCCATCACTGTTGAAGGTCCCTTTATGCAATGGGGCCTATATTTCATAGGGGAAATACACCCTGCCTCTTCTGCACAACACAAGTGGATCCTTACAGCCATAGACTACTTCAAAAAATGGATAGAGGCCATACCTTCTAGGAACACCACAGATTTTGTTATCATTAGGTTCCTAGAAGACCACATCCTCTCTCGGTTTGGCTTCCCAAGAAAAATAATCACTGATAACGCTGTTGCTTTTGGATCCAAGAAAATGATTGATTTTTTTCATAGGTATCAGATAGAACTCGGTCATTCGACTGCTTATTACCCGCAAGGTAATGGGTTAGCTGAGTCATCAAACAAGATCTTGGTGACCATTATCAAGAAGCTGCTTGAAGAAAACAAAAAGTCATGGCATAACAAGTTGGTGCATGCTTTGTGGGCTGACAGGCTAACGACAAAGAAATCCATTGGCATGTCACCATATCAGCTTGTTTATGGAACAGAGGAAGTGTTTCCTACCATCTTTGGGGTACCAGTGATTAAAATTGTCCAAGAGATTTAGACAGAAGAAGACAACATGGTAAGGAGGATAAATCAGACAATTCATATCCAACAAACAAGAGAAGAGGTCTATAACAGAGCTCTGAAAGTTAAGGAAAACATTAAGAAGTTATTTGACAAGAGAACCAAGGCCTCGGATTTCAAAATAGGAGAAAAAGTTCTGAAGTGGGAGTCCAGGAGAGAAGACAAAGGAAAGCATGGCAAGTTTTACAGTTTGTGGCAGGGTCCTTACATTATCCAGGCTATTGTTGGTCTGAATGCCTTTTTCCTGCAAGAACTAGATGGTATAGAGTTGTTTGGGGGTCCTGTTAATGGCAGGATGCTCAAGCACTACTACTGATAATATCCAATTTTTAGTTTTCATTCCCATTTTAAATACCATAGCTGTGTTTTGTTTCCAAGAAAAGACAAAACGTTTTAAAAAAGGAGAGAAAGGGAGGTTCAGACATGCTCAAAACATGAACCTCTAAAGTGAAAATACTGGCTCTAACATGATTAAAACCTGAGCCAAAGGAAGTAAAGACAGATGGTTCTAACATGTCCAAGATTTGAACCAGAAAAGAAGAAAGAACAATCAACTCTAACAAGCCCAAAACCAGAGCTGAAATGAAGAAGAAAGTGACTCTAACAAGCTCAAAACTTGAGTCACAAAGAAAAGAAGGATGCTTCGAAGTTTCAGATTTCAAGCCTTCAAGATTTTGTTTTCAAAATTTCTCAATTTTAGTCCATGTGCAACTGTCTTTATGCCTTGGATCCACAGCAAACTAGACTGTATAATCCTAGTTTGACTGTTTTTTAAATTTCTGTTTTAGAATGTAGAGAAGAAATCTGCTGGACAGTTTAATCCCAACAGATATTAGATTAGGTAGAGAAACATGTGAGGCCAACAGTTTAATCTGGTCTCATGGAGTGATAAGGGTAGAATTAGATTAGTGTGTTTCTTGTTTTCAATAAAAATGATGAAGAAGGTCTGCAAATTCAAATGCACCTTGAAGAAAAATGTTAGGGATGTAGGATGGGTAGGTAGATGATTTGGGGAAAGTGTTCTGCTGATTAAAATCCATCATGTTTGTAACAACTGAAATCAAAGAAAATAAGGTGGTTCAAGGATCAGGCATCTGGCCTACTCCACAGATTTATTTTCTGAATTCTTGACCCCTTCAAGAAGAAGCCATCCCCATGCGGAGCCACTGTTATCCACCTATGAAATTTTCGTCAAGCAAACAAGGTGGCTAAATTGTTTTTCGAGCCTTCAAGGAATGCATATCCTCCGAAAACAAATCATCCTTGAAGCTCCTGTGTGTTCATTTCCTTTAAAAAGATCCTCACTGCTGTTTCCATCCAAAGGCCTCACTGACTGTAAAACATTGTGCTAAAAAAGGCCTTCATTTTCCCTTTGTATCCCTGCAGAATGTCCCATTTTAAACCTTTTTCCCCTTGGTCAAAGTCTCCCTTATTACCCCCAGATCCCTTCCTAAACCCTCTAAACCATCTCCAATCCCCTTTAAACCTTGCAAACACCCCTTGTTTGGCTTAATAACCCCTTTTCCTCTCTACAGTTACCCCTTTTTGGCCTTAAAATGCATTGAAAATAGACCAAAAAACCCATTTTTTACTATACGCAGGTTAGCCCCCTTCGGCCTAGCCCTGAAATCACTTCCTCACGTAAACTAGCGCCAAGACCAGGCGCCAAAGAATAAGGCGCTTATCGCAATCGGATAAGCGGTTGGGAGCGCATTCCTGTGTTAAAACTAAAACTCTGATGCAATGACACTTTTGTTCTATGGGTCTCGGGAGTGTTTTCCGCCATTGATCTTATTAAGATCTGACGGTCATCGAAACCTTGCTCCAATCGCAATTGCAATTCTCAAATGGTGCCAACCCCCGCCCTTTGTGATTTCGATCCTCCGACACAATCTCCGCCGTCGATTTCACTTTAAATCAGACGGCCCTCGCTTCCCTACTCCAATCGCAATCGCAATTTTCAAACGATGCTACCTTCTGCCCTTTGCGATCGCGATCCTTCGGCTCAATCTCTGCCATCAATCTCACATAAAATCCAATGGTCATAGGCCAATCGCTCCATCGCTCATCGGAGTTTGACCCTCCTATCACTCTCCCTCCAATGTGATTGTAACCGTCCATTCCGTTCGATATAATGGCCCATATCTAATCGCCCTCCGCCCGCGGCTGGGTCCCATTGTATCAACCCATTTCATATGTTTTCATCACATTATCGTCCGTTTCCTTTGTATTTCATTCAAAGGTCAAGTTTTAATGTTTTCATTAAAGTTTGTTACATCCTGCAAAACGTTCACCAGACCATTCTCCCACTGTTTCGCTGCATTTTTCACCATCATCCTGCATTATTCCACCATTTTCCATTCGTATCCACTGAATTTACCTTATTCATGCTACCATTATCATAGCCCTCTGTTATTACCTAAATCTACCTCAGGCTGAAAGAAGGCAGAGTTCAGGGTAACATCAAACCACACTTAGTCTGGTAGCTAGCCCTACCAGATTAGGAGAGGGCTCTCTCCGGGTCAATCTCAACAAAAATAATCGAAGGGGATTGAGATGACTTGAAATAAAGGATAATTTTAGGCTAGGTATATAAGTAAAGGAGTTTGATCTTGATTTTGGGGGTTTTTTTGGAAACGAAGGGAAAGGAAGTTTTGGGTTCGGGGATGAGGCCTAGTTTTTGCAGAGTTCTGAATGGGGCAAGGAAGGCAATTGTTTTGATTCTTTGGTTTGAATGAATGGATAGTTTAGATCGGTGAGGAGCTGAAGAGGGCAAGAGTCTTTCAAGAATCCTCTTCAAACAGATGAAAACATGGAAAATTAAACAAAACTGAAGGCAGAGCAAAGCAATCTAATGAATTCCACCTATATAACTCATTTGTTTAATTTAAGAAGAAAGGAGAAGGGAAATGATACACATAAAAATCAATGAAATTAAAATCACATGGAGAAACAAACCATCAAAACACAGAGCCACATGGATCCCAAGGAGTGCTGCAAACCCTGGTCTATTCCTTTGCCAAAATTGCAGAGATGAAATGTACAATGAAGTGCCAAGCAATCCCAAGTGTCCAACCCTGAAAATGACTGAAGAATTACATGATATAGATAAGCATAACTCATCCCCATGCCTCTAGGGGTCGAGCTAATCATTCTAGGAGCTTTTTCAACCACATCTAAACTAAGAACTGGAAAATAGGCAATGAAACAACTTGCCTCTATATGATAGGAAAATGATTCATTCACTCACATTTCACTTTTTGGTGAATGAATCTACTTGGATGAGTAAAAATGTGCCAAAATTACATCGAATTCATGAAATTACATCAATTTACATCAAGAGTTACATGAAAAAGTCAAACTAGCCAAAACTAGGCGAAAATTTGAGCTGCTGAGTGAAAAATAGGCCAAATTTCCCAATGCGTCGCGCCTGAAATCTCTATGCGTAGCACAACTTTGAGGCTGATTTTGAGGGCCTTCCTGAAGTCCAAATTGAGTGCAGGATAGCTCCTTGGAAAGCCCTACCTATCTAATTTCCAACCCAAGTCGAATGTTTGAATTTGGTTGCCATTTTCCCCTCCAAAAATCCAATCTCCCAACACTGCTTCCTGTGTGTCCAAAAAGTGGCAGAAAGGCCATTTTTGAGGTGTTTTTGACCCTTTAGGCAACGCAAAACTTGATGAAATCCTTAGGTAATGTGTAGAAATGCATAAATTTTCATGAAAAATCTAGAAATGTAAATTTTTCCTCCAAAATAGCTGCCAATTATAAGCGCGCGCCAAGTGGCGCTACGCGTCGGGTGGAAAAATCTGTGTTTAGGCCAAAAAAATCAAAATTGACAAAAAGTTTCCCAAATTTTCTGAAATTTGGGCTGAATTTCCACCATCATGCACTATACTAAGCCAAAGAAGCTTCGGCCAAAATTTGGAGTCTATCATGCCTTTTGCGACGCTTTAATGCCTTCTTGGTGCATGCAATTTAGTGGTGGAATCACTGTCTCGATCATAGGATGTATCAGTATCTGTCTCCATGATATCCAAGGTCTATGCTGTCGTGTATGAGAATTTTGGTGTTCTTGTTTTTATTTCCAAATATAGGAGGGGATATGGAGGAATAGGATAGTGGGAATAATTGATTATTACCAAGTGAAGATTGAAATTGCCACTTGAAATTTGTGTGTTAAGGGTTTAGGGACAACCACTTAGTTTTTGGGATAACTTGGGATTTGGGAAAAATTTACAAGTGGGATGGGGAGGGAATGGAATAGGAATGAGTAACTAGGGATATAAGGTGAACAGTGAAATGAGCTGTTGTGAGGATATAAACAATGAGGAGGGGAAAAAACAAGGTGGAGAAATGGGAATATTTGGCACAAAAGCAATTTCAAAACCCTAAAGGAGACAATCCTCAAACTAGCCAAAAGGGTTTGATTTTTTGTATTCAAATCTTCAGACACAACACCAAGAACATGTCATGAGAAATGGAGTGATTGCATGGACTTACTTGGATCAAGAGAAATCGGGCAAATTTGATGAGTTGGAAGAAATAGCAATGAAGTTTCTTTCTGCCATGTGCGTCGCGCAACAACCCAATGCGTTGCGCCACATTCCAACATGCCGCACCTCCCTGATGCATCATGCTAGTGTATTTTTTACACTGTGGAGGCTGGCCCAATGCGCCGCGCCTGCCCAATGCGTCGCGACACCCAGTCAATGCGTCACGTAGGAGAACTTGCACAATTTCGCCTTCAAACTGTTTGTTTTGCTCCTCATGGTTTCTCATTTGATTACTCTTGTCCTCTTGGCATAAAAATGAGGTCTTGAAACATATAAATGATATATATGCCAAGGATTTTAATTCTCCATTAAAAAAAACCCACTTTGTAATGTTTCAGACTTTGACACTTTTTTGAAAAAACTCTGTTTTGCTTCCTATTGGATTTTTAACTGAATGACGAGCTTTCGCACACTAAAACACCATAAATTCTGAGAAAAATCTTCAATTGAAATTTAAAAACTCTTAACTTACTTGCACACCACATATTTGAGCACATTTGGAAATTTTGGAGAAGTTTATGGTGAAATTGGGCTTGCAGCTCTATGCGCCGCGCCACAAACCCAATGCGTCGCACCCTTTTGCAGGAGAGTTTTGGAGACCTTCCCGGTGTCAAAATTGGGCGCAGGATAGCTTGTTGGAAATATTATTGATTCTAATTTCCAACCCAACTGGAATTTTGAAATTTGGAGTTCATTTTCCCTATCAAAAATCAAATATCCCAAGACTGGTCAAAATGTGAAAAATGAGGCTGCCTCAAGGAAGAGTGCTGTTGCAGTCAACTTTGAAAGGTCTTCCTCAACTCCAAATTGATCTCATGATAGCTCAATTGAAAGGTATTTGTGTCTATTTATCATTTGACTCATCAAGAAAGTCATTTGGACAACAAAGCTAGGATAAATCTTGATTTTCCCAAGGTCACTTCATAGGTGCATCAATTCTCCCGAGGCAACTGTATTTTTGACATTTATCTAAAACCATGAAACCTGTGTAAAAAGTGAAGGAGATTTTTATTCCTTTGCCTATTTTGGACAAAAAACTCCCTCAGGTTTCGAAAATTCATCTTTTATTGTTCAGAAAAATCATTGGAGTAAAACCTATCCCGATGTGTGGAACAAGGGATTTGTCGAAATGAAGCGAAATGAAGGGGATAAGGGGATTCTAAATTCTTGCGAAAATTTTTGGAAGTAGGGAGGGATGTTAGGAAGTAGGGGGAAGTGGAATTTCAGAGATTGAGTGAGGGGAAGGGGTCCAAAAGGGAAAAACACAGGCCTAGCCTAGAAAATTGCCAAGTTGTAGCAAGAAACTAAGGTTTGTGCGAAAATGAGGAATTTGGGGGATCTCAGTGATGGGAAGTGTTTAATAAGGTACATTATGGATAGGGGAAGGTGTATGAACATCAGGATACAAGTTTTGCTGATGATTTTACCATCCAAGAGAAATTACCTCCAAAACCCTAGGAGAGGGAAATGAACCTTACCTAGGCACAACTGAAGCATGAACAAGGTGTAAAATGACCCAGTGGAACTTGACATGATGATGAAAACCCTCTGAATGATGGTACAATCATCTGAATGGTGACAAGGACTAAAATTTGGATAACTTTGAAAAGAGTGAAAACAAACCCTAGACCTAATACCTAGTGACCAAATTTTACTTGAAGACTCACTGAAATGACAAAATTTGACCTTGACACCTTAAAATCAGTTTGTAAGGGAATGTTTGATCACTGAAGGAAGGCTGCAGAGACTGAAACTATCATTGGCTCCAATGGGGATGGTAGCTCCTTGGAGGTGCCAAGAACTACAAATCTTTGGAAATCAGACAGTGCCTTCATCCATTGGGCAATGGAGTCAAAAACTCAAGCTGAAATGCATGACTGAAAACTAATAAATTGATGACAAAAATTGACTCTCACTCAACTAAGAACTAACTCGATACTTAAACACAACCGACAAACTGGAAATATGCTCAATATGAAGCTTATTCAGTACAACCTACTCTAGTTGTTCCATTCATCACCTGATCAAGTGAAATGAAACAACCAATGCAACCATGTAAGCATTCCGGCTGTTGTTTGGATTCTTCGCAAGTGCTCACTTATGAACAACAAGAGAGAACTACTGAAAGGCAACTCACATGAAAACTTGTGAACAGATCCGTTGAATACTATGGATTCTCTATCCGTCTCCAAAAACACTGCATAAGGATCTTGAAGTTCATGCACAGTGGGACTTAGCTCATCCAATGGATTACTTTTCTTCTCCTCATACCATGAATGAAATTTTTTTTTTGAGCTTTGTGACGAGACTCCTGCTAAAAATGACAAAGAGACTGGCTACCAGATCAAGTTTGTATCAGTACACGTTTCAAGCTTACATATAGTCAATGGAGAAAAACTTTGACTGCAAACATCATCCAACACATCAGCTATTGGATCGTGAAAAACTTGAAAAGACTGCTGCAACCCATTTTCTATTGGTTCCGATGAGATTACATGATTTTGTACAAGCTACTCATTTGAAGATTTACTATGCAATTTACCCTTCAAAAACTAAAATGATTCAAAAAAAAATGGTACGGAATCATCTTGCATCATTTGATCATATGTGCCAGCTTCCAAGTCCTCATCTGCAACTTGACAATCAATGGCATTCGGGGGTTGAAAATCTGGATATGAGAAGTCTTGAACAAGGTTTTCATTGCCCTGAAGATGGTCCAAATCAAGACTTGTTGACAGTTGATTTCTGATTGCATGGAATTTGTCTCTGATGAACTGAAATGAATAAAAAAAAAAAGGCAAAGATCCTTCACTTACTTCAAAATTTGCTGCACTTTCTTCGTCACTGTCATAGTTGATATGCATCGGTTGATCATTGTACTCAGACTGCTGAAAGTGAACTTCCTCCTTCCACAAACTAGCTGCTGATTTGTCTGCAAGATTAGCTTCTGTTTGGAGAACATAATCATCATCATACTAATCAAACTGAGGCAAATCATCAGTATAAAACACATCATCAAGCATACATGTCATATCAACAGATCTCTCTTCTCTAAGATGATCTATAAAACAATCATTATCAGATCTATGAAAAATGGGATAAGAAACAAAATGTTTTGGATCAACAACTTATTCTTCTTCAATGAGCGAGCCATGGGCTTGAACATTATACTCATTCCTTCTGGTGATATTTTCATCATCTCTTCCACTGCACTTACCAAAATGTCCAGCTTTACCTCTAGAGATGTCGATTTCTCCGAATCTATGCTTTTCATCTCTTCTTCTTTCAACTTTGCCCTTCAGATCCGCAAATGATCCTCTACATTTACTGCACTGTTCTGCATCTCTTCAAGTGTTTCAAGATTCTTTTCTCTCAGCTAAAACTCCATTTCTGGATCAAAGGCACCCGGGTAGTGCAAGAGAGCAGATCCAAGAGGAGGTCTTATATCAACTGGCATCAAATAATAAACTTGGTTAAATCTGGAAGAAAATTGTTGTACTGTCTCCCCTAGCAGTCTTTTCAGCTAGTTATACTCTTCTCTAATCAAGAAAGGGTTCTGTTTGACCACCCACTTATCGAGGAAAACTTTGACGAACTGCTGGAAATCTAAGATGCTCGCATCAGGCAAGGCTTTGAACCAACTCTTGACTTTGCCTTAAAAAGAAAGAGAAAAAAGGCTAATACTGACATCCTCTTCATCAAATTCAAAAAGGTCAAGAAAAGACTCAAAATTCAGAACATTTCTCTCAGCAGTGATGTTGTCGCGTTCACCATCAAATCTTGGTAGATATAGGTCATGATTTTTAGGGAAAGCATGGGATATAGGAGGTAAAATCAGAGGCTTGTATCGATCTGGAATTTTACAAGGTATAGGGGTATGTAAAGAAGGTATAGAATCAGTCTTGGTCTCTTGAGGTTCATCAGTTTGAAGATGGTCATCACAAGATTCAGAAGAAAGGTCTTGATCAAGCTCAAAAGCATGCAAATCTTTGGTATTCACAATCTTCAAAGGGAAAGAATCAACTGTAGGCTGAGGGTATTTTCTAAAATACAATATAATTTTCAAAGCCTTCTTGACATTCTTGGGAAAAGAGAAGAAATAATTTATGACAAAGAACAAAATGTCTCGGATGAAATTCCTACTTGAATACCTGATCTTTCCATATTGTCCTTTCATGTTTCTACTGGTTAGGTTCATCCTCCAGCGGAGTCCTTGGATCTGATCTCGAAACTGATTTAGAGTCACTAGGTGAATGATTTCAGCCTTGCAGTGTCTGATCGTTGTCCACCATCAACAATTAGATCTAAACTTGATTAGATCTTACTGGGGAAACCATATGTTTAGTTCATAAACTAGACCGGATATTGACTGAAGCAGCGTTCATCTACTTTCGCTAATGCAAAGCAAGAGCGTTTCGAAGGCTACCTGGCTAACTTCAGGCTCCATCTATAGTTTATAGAGCAAACAACAAACTTTCCCTTCCCCAGTTGAGTCGCCACTATGTTATTACCTAAATCTACCTCAGGCTGAAAGAAGGCAGAGTTCAGGGTAACATCAAACCACGCTCAGTCTGGTAGCTAGCCCTACCAGATCAGGAGAGGGATCACTCTGGGTCAATCTCAAAAAAAATAATCGAAGGGGCTTGAGATGACTTGAAATAAAGGCTAATTTTAGGCTAGGTATATAAGTAAAGGAGTTTGATCTTGATTTTGGGGGTTTTGTTGGAAACGAAGGGAAAGGCAGTTTTGGGTTCGGGGATGAGGCCTAGTTTTTGCAGAGTTCTGAATGGGGTAAGGAAGGAAATTGTTTTGATGATTTGGTTTGAGTAAATGGATATTTTAGACTGGTGAGGAGCTGAAGAGGGCAAGAGGCTTTCAAGAATCCTCTTCAAACAGATGAAAACATGGAAAATTAAACAAAACTAAAGGCAGAGCAAAGCAATCTAATGAATTCCACCTATATAACTCATTTTTTTAATTTAAGAAGAAAGGAGAAGGGAAATGATACACATAAACATCAATGAAATTACAATCACATGGAGAAACACACCATCAAAACACAGAGCCACATGGATCCCAAGGAGTGCTGCAAACCCTAGTCTATTCCTTTGCCAAAATTGCAGAGATGAAGTGTACAATGAAGTGCCAAGCAATCCCAAGTGTCCAACCCTGAAAATGAATAAAGAATTACAAGATATAGACAAGCCTAACTCATCCCCATGCCTCTAGGGGTCTAGCTCATCATTCTAGGAGCTGTTTCAACCACATATAAACTAAGAACTGGAAAATAGGCAATGAAACAACTTGCCTCTATATGATAGGAAACTGATTCATTCACTCACATTTCACTTTTTGGTGAATGAATCTACTTGGATGAGTAAAAATGTGCCAAAATTACATAAAATTCATGAAATTACATCAAGTTACATCAAGAGTTACATGAAAAATTCAAACTAGCCAAAACTAGGTGAAAATCTGAGCTGCTGAGTGAAAAATAGGCCAAATTTCTCAATGCGTCGCGCCTGAAATCTCTATGCATAGCACAAATTTGAGGCTGATTTTGAGGGCCTTCCCGAAGTCCAAATTGAGTTCAGGATAGCTCGTTGGAAATCCCTACCTGTCTACTTTCCAGCCCAAGTGAAATTTTTGAATTTGGTTTCCAGTTTCCCCTCCAAAAATCCAATCTCCCAACACTGCTTCCTGTGTGTCCAAGAAGTGTCAGAAAGGCCATTTTTGAGGTGTTTTTGACCCTTTAGGCAACCCAAAAATTGATGAAATCCTTAGGTAATGTGTAGGAATGCATAAATTTTCATGCAAAATTCAGAAATGAAAAGTTTTCCTCCAAAATATCTGCCAATTATAAGCGCGCGCCAAGTGGCGCTACACGTCAGGCGAAAAAATCTGTGTTTAGGCCAAAAAAATCAAAATTGACAAAAAGTTTCTCAAATTTCTTGAAATTTGGGCTGAATGTCCACCATCAAGCACTATGCTGAGAGAAAGAAGCTTCAGCCAAAATTTGGAGTCTATCATGCCTTTTGCGACGCTTTAATGCCTTCTTGGTGCATGCAATTCAGTGGTGGAATCACTGTCTCGATCATAGGATGTATCAGTATCTGTCTCCATTATATCCAAGGTCTATGCTGTCTTGTATGAGAATTTTGGTGTTCTTGATTTTATTTCCAAATATAGGAGGGGATATGGAGGAATAGGATAGTGGGAATAATGGATTATTACCAAGTGAATATTGAAATTGCCACTTGAAATTTGTGTGTTAAGGGTTTAGGGACAACCACTTAGTTTTTGGGATAACTTGGGATTTGGGAAAAATTTACAAGTGGGATGGGGAGGGAATGGAATAGGAATGAGTAACTAGGGATATAAGGTGAACGGTGAAATGAGCTGTTGTGAGGATATAAACAACGAGGAGGGGAAAAATCAAGGTGGAGAAATGGGAATATTTGGCACAAAAGCAATTTCAAAACCCTAAAGGAGACAATCCTCAAACTAGCCAAAAGGGTTTGATTTTTTGTATTCAAATCTTCACACACAACACCAAACACATGTCATGAGCAATGGAGTGATTGCATGGACTTACTTGGATCAAGAGAAATCGGGCAAATTTGATGAGTTGGAAGAAATAGCAATGAAGTTGCTTTCTGCCATGTGTGTCGCGCAACAACCCAATGCGTCGCGCCACAAACCAATGTGCCACGCCTCCCTGATGCATCGCACCAGTGTATTTTTTACACTGCGGAGGCCGGCCCAATGCACCGCGCCTGCTCAATGCATCGTGACACCCAGTCAATGCGTCGCGTAGGAGAACTTGCACAATTTCGCCTTCAAACTGTTTGCTTTGCTCCTCATGGTTTCTCATTTGCTTACTCCTATCATATTGGCATAAAAATGAGGTATTGAAACATAGAAATGATATATATTCCAAGGATCTTAATTCTCCATTCAAAAAAACCCACTTTGTAATGTTTCAGACTTTGACACTTTTTTGAAAAAACTCTGTTTTTCTTCCTATTGGCTTTTTAACTGAATGATGAGATTTCGCACACTAAACCACCATAAATTCTGAGAAAAAATCTTCACTTGCAATTTAAAAACTCTTAAATTACTTGAAAACCACATATTTTAGCACATTTGGAAAATTTGGAGAAGTTTATGGTGAAATTGGGCTTGCAGCTCTATGCACCGCGCCACAAACCCAATGCGTCGCGCCCTTTTGCAGGAGACTTTTGGAGACCTTCCCGATGTCCAAATTGGGAACGGGATAGCTTGTTGGAAATATTATTGAGTCTAATTTCCAACCCAACTAGAATTTTTCAATTTGGAGTTCATTTTCCCTGTCAAAAATCAAATCTCCCAAGACTGGTCAAAATGTGCAAAATGAGGCTGCCTCAAGGCAGAGTGATGTTGAAGTCAACTTTTGAAGGTCTTCCTCAACTCCAAATTGAGCTCATGATAGATCATTGGAAGTATATTTGTGTCTAGTTATCATTTGACTTATCAATCAAGTCATTTGGCCAATCAAGCTAGGATAAATCTTGATTTTCCCAAGGTCACTTCAGAGGTGCATCAATTCTCCTGAGGCAACTGTATGTTTGACATTTCTCTAAGACCATGACACCGGTGTAAAAAGTGAAGGAAGTTTTTCTTCTTTGGCCTATTTGGGACAACAAAATCTCTCATTTTTCCAAAATTCATCTTTTATTTTTCAGAAACATCATTGAAGTAAAACCTATCCCGATGTGTGGAACAAGGGATTTGTCGAAATGAAGCGAAATGAAGGGGATAAGGGGCTTCTAAATTCTTGCGAAAATTTTAGGAAGTAGGGAGGGATGTTAGGAAGTAGGGGGAAGTGGAATTTCAGAGATTGAGTGAGGGGAAGGGGTCCAAAAGGGAAAAACACAGGCCTAGCCTAGAAAATTGCCAAGTTGTAGCAAGAAACTAGGGTTTGTGCGAAAATGAAGAATTTGGGGGATCTCAGTGATGGGAAGTGTTTAATAAGGTACATTAAGGATAGGGGAAGGTGTATGAACATCAGGATACAAGTTTTTCTAATTATTTGACCATCCAAGAGAAATTACCTTCAAAACCCTAGGAGAGGGAAATGAACCTTACCTAGGCACAACTGAAGCATGAACAAGGTGTAAAATGACCCATTGGAACCTGACATGATGATGAAAACCTCTGAATGATGGTACACTCATCTGAATGGTGACATGGACCGACATTTGGACAACTTTGAAAGGAGTGTTAGCAAACCCTAGACCTAATACCTAGTGACCAAATTTTACTTGAAGACTCACTGAAATGACAAAATTTGACCTTGACACCTTAAAATCACTTTGTAAGGGCATGTTTGATCACTGAAGGAAGGCTGCAAAGACTGAAACTAATACCCTCCACTGCATCCACCCTCCCATGCATGGATTTCTTAACATGTTTACGTGTTTTGCAGGGTTACAGGTGGTGGAAATCACCCTGGTTCATAGTCACTGTTATAATGGCACAGAGCACTGAGAAAGCTGGGTTCAGAGCCTGATATTACAGAGAAGAGCCTGAGGAGGTTCTTAGAGCGTAAATTTTCATTAAAAGATAGAGTTAAACTCTGCAAAACCTCTCCAGTACCACTAAAGCTCACATTTCATGGACAAAGACAGTCATGAAGCGGCAAAGAGTATCAGTCTAGAGTTAAGGAGTTCTAATGCACATTATTGAAGATGTTAAAGCCTTAATTCAGTGTTTTAAAGGCAAAATACCAGATTGAAGACCTCACGACTCACATGGAAGGCCTAATAAGGCCCAATCCACAGAAAAAATATATCAGTGTCACCATCAGCAGAATGTTCTTTCCCATGAAAGGACATAGTACCCATATTGTTTTATTCTACTTTGTGTCCCCAAGAATATTTTCTCCCTGTCAACAGTCCTAATTATACCAGAGCATTTGTTACGCGGTATGGCAGACTTTGAAATCATTTACCTGCCTTATGTTTATTCACCAGAGTACTGCAGAGCACTGCACCAATTCACATTAAAGACATACCTGGAGTAAATTTCAGCCTGTCAAAGACCACTCTTTCTTCCAAAGAGTACCGAATATTAATGCATGGATATTAAGATAGAATGGGCCTCGAGCCTCATCCTCTACACGGTTTTAAATGTTTCATTTAGTGTTTCACCTACTTTCTCTGCCTCTCTCTCAGCTATAAGAACTCAAGAAAAACTCATTGTAAGGGTTGTTGATCGGACATATGTGAATTGTAAGCTGTTCTCTTGAGATATAGTTCTCTGTGAAAAGTTGTAAGATAGGCTAAGGAAGATGTCTTCAGACTGAATATCAAGCTGTTGGCAATGTGGTACATGACTGGTGTTGCTGTTTAATATGACAAGCACATTTCTTCGGATCCTGATTTAAAGCAGCGGTGATGTTTTTCTATCTTTGTCCTTGTTTTCCTTTATAGTTCATCACGTTTCATTTCTTCTGGCATGCATCAGAAATATGGCATAGGATTTACCCTTGCTTGGTACCCTATGTTTCTGCTCTCCCTGCCTTCAATTTTTTCTGCAATATGTGTTATCTGAGCATTGATTTAAGTTAGTCTAACCAGTGTAGTGGCTACAATATACTGATAGCTGATGTATGAATTAAAAAATCTGTCTTAGATGTTCTTGTTGGGTTTTAATCGAATGAATTAGGATAATGGGAGTTTAAAACACAGTCTTTGCCTCACTAGGATCCTTTTCAATCATTGAACCTTTCTAAGATCCCTTAAGCTAGATGCCGAAGCATTGAGAGTTCAAAGTCTCTCTTTGATCTCAGGCCTTCACCTTCGTGTTTAAATCTTTAATGTCTCCTTGTTCGAAGAGCTAACCTTTTAGGTTTTTGGATCACCGGTTGTCCAATGACATGTCCTGTCCCTGGACCTGAATCCTGAAAGGCCACCTTGGAGGTTTCCTTGCTTTCCACCTTCTTCCTTACCATTTCATGCCACATTATCATCTTTATGATCCAATGCTTTATATGACTAGCCCAAATGAAAGCCTGCATGTTGAATAGAAAGTAAACCCTTTCCTGACTCCATTGCCCAATGGTCTTGAGTGTTATTTGAAATCATCCCTCCTTTGCCTAAAATCCTCTTTGCACATCCTTGACTCACAATTAACCCTTCATTTCCGTTTCCCAACAACCAAACAAACAATAAATCAAACAAACCCGTGCCTATAACTAGCCTAATATCTTAACACAGAGCTTAAAGGACATAAAACCTTTGCCTATATAAGGAGATCCCTCTCTGGACCCTGGAGGGCTAGATCCTGAGGTCTGAAAGTGGTTCTGATGTTGTCTCATTTTTTGGTATTTCCAAACTTGCCAAAACATGGGAACTCGAACAGGTACCACACAACTTCAAGGTGGCCGACAAAGTGTGGCTACATTTGTAGAAGGAGCACATTAGTTTACCCCACCTCAAGATTCGCCCACTTCGATATGGGTCGTACATAATCACCAAGGCAGTAGGGAAAAATTCCTTTAAACTTAGTATTCCACCATTCCTTGGTCTGCACCCGATATTCAATGTGGACCGCCTTCGTCCCTACTTCCCACCTCTACTGGACACCTCTGAAATTGCATAAAAACTCACAACAACAGAGTTAAACTCAAACTAGATGGAAAAAGCCACCATAGATTGTATCATGGACATGCAAATCAATAACACTCGCCAACAGAAGATCCAACTATATTGGGTTGTCAAAGCTAGCCAACTCCTACACCAAGGCAAGTGGTTCACCAGGGACCAAGTTCAGCAGAGGTTTCCTCATCTCATGGAGGAACTCAATGAAATGGGGACCATTGATTCCTAAGGGGGGAGGAATGTTCTAGGTGGATATTGGTGGCCACCCACCTATTCCACTTGGGGCCCCACCATTGTCTCTTTCAGTTTTTTAGTTTCGGCACAACTTACTATTTTTGACAATTTTTTGGGTCTTGAACTTTCGGAGCCTTTTTGAGGCCCTAAACAACGTTTTTTGGAAAATCGAGAGAGACTGAGTGCATCGAACGAAGATTGTATGCCAAATTAGCATCCCCGGGAAGTTGAAACACCAATTTACCCAAATGGGGCCCATAGTTTTGGCGCTTCATCTCCTAGGGTTTTCCATTGTTTCTAAATAATAAATAGGCCCTCGATCCTCATTGTAACTCAGTTCAGAGTCTTGTAGCCACCACATCTCTTCTCAGAGATAAGCTACCAGTGCCCTAGCTAGTTTATTTATATTCTGTCTGTAAGCAAATTTCTGTTCTTTGATATTAATGAAATGAAGTGTTATGTTCGTTGCATATTTTTATTTATGGTTACATGTGTATTTTGTTGTGTTCCTGCATAAATATGGATCAAGGAATGAACTATGTGCTTCAAGTAGATCACTCTTCTTATGCTTGAAAATCCAAGTCAAGAAGATCATATCATGGTAATAGATGTCTTTGTCCACTACTTCATCACTTTCATCTCATTCATGGCCATCAAGTGCATCAAATGTGAAGTGATATTGGGTAAACTCCATAAAAAAACCCAAGCTCCCAAGTGACAACGTTGTTGGCCTTTGTAGTAAGGCTCCTGTCATCTCATAGCTCCATCCTTTGACATACCACATGTCAAAGCCATCAATCATAATGCTGCTATATGTGGGAGATTCCTTCCCAAGTGGAGGTACCTCTTGATATTCCAAGGCTAAGGAGTAACCCCTTTGCACCATGATAGTGCCACCTCCTACTCCTACAACATCATGCAAAGTATGGGAGAAGATCGGCCCATACTCTCTTAATAACAACCAAAGCAACAAAAAATATTGTTGCCTCCCCACACCATCACCATATAAACCATGGAGCAACAACATGATAGCTGATATGAGAGATATCACATCACCCCAATACACCCAAAATCCTTGCTGCCATATGATATAAGTGCCATGCCAAGTGTAATGTTCCAAAATTTTAGCTTCCAAGCTAAATGGAACATTAGAGTTAGCAGCAACTATAGTCTGTAAATAAATGGGTAGAAAAGCCCATAAGTCTCCTAAGGAGGAATAAAATACTCCAATTGTGAAAGGGGACACTCTTTCAAGCCAAATAAAATACCTCCATGTGTGAACAAGGTTAAATTGAATTCGTTCTGACTAAGTCAATAACGAAGTTTTAGTGGAGGAGGAATCCTAGGTTGGATAACACAACTTTGGAGGGAAATGTAACTTGGGTTAGAAGTAACCTAAGTGAGTGGGGAAAAGGGAAATAAAACTCACTTATGATATAAGGAAGAGGATTTCAGCATTTTTCATCATGTTGTAGATTATTATTCTTGGCTGCCAAGAATTGTTGCTGCTTTGCTGCTTAGTAAAGCTGCAGTGTTGTTTAGCACTGGGTGTTCCCGGGCGGGAATCCCACCTCTTTACTTTGAGGAGCTCATTGGGAGATTTTGTATTCATCATTCCACATCAGGTTTTCAGGCCAAGCTTCAGCCATCTACATCAGCATAGCTTTTCTGGAGATTGTGCAGTGTTGCTGGGTGCAACAGTGGAAGGGATTGGAATCCCGGCTTCTGAGCTAGTTTCTCATTGGAGGAAGGTTTCCTTCACTTGAGAGATCTGTTTGGAGAGCTCCAGAGAATATTTCATATCTGTGGTATCACACCACACATTTATCATACCCTCCCAGCGCTTTTACTGCTAGGGAGTGCGTTATTTGGGAGGCAGTTTTCATTGCATGGTTTGGTGGCTCCGTTGCAGTGTTTCCTTGTGATTGAGAGGTTTATCCTTTCATGGGAGGAAGCCCTTGAGGGTTATACATCAAATAAGACATATTTTTTCCTTTCTCACTCATGTACTTCAGTGTTGCAGTGATTATTCAGTCATTTTATGAATATCACATTTTATATATAAAGTGTTTGACAAGAAACCCTTGTTGGGTTATCTTGTATTTTGTATAGGAGATTAGATATTTGTACTTCAGAATTATTTATCAATATATGAGTATATATATGATTCTCCTATCATTTTATGTGTAAAAAATCTCTTAGACTGCATAGTCCCTTGAGCAGCTGCTCCGACATTTTGCAATCTTGGGGTTTTTCACCATTTTTAGATACACTAGTGTGGGAGGTCTGTTTAGCCCACCTAGTTTGATTTTTTTCATCTCTATTCTTGGATTTAGAATGTATATTGAATAATATATGGGATCCAAGAGTCCATTTAACTTTTTTATTACATTTTTTGCTGAAAATGCGTTTTTCATGCATGATTTATGAGCAATCCTGAAAAAGGAATATTACAGTGGTATCAAAGCATGATCTTTGGATCAGACTATGGCTTCAAGCCAAAGTGATAACTCCCTGAATGGGGAATATTTAAAACTCTATAGACAGAGTCTGCAAATTTCCAGGTAGCCTCTGGGTCTCATCCTTTGTTCAAAGGTGACATATACAGTAAATGCTCCTGTAGTCAATCTCTGGAATAGAATTTTGATACTCCTAAAAAAAAATGGAAATTTCCAGTGCTATTAGAAGAAGGAGGGATGGAAAGAAGCTAGAAAGCTTCAGTATGTGCAGAAATAAAGGAAGACAAGCTCACAAAGCTTCTTCCAAAATCTATGAAGAGCTTTCAAGGAGAGCTGAAAAAGTTGAGATTGGAGATGGGATATCCAAAGGAGATTGATTCTATAGCTGAATAAAGATTTTCACATGGTGAGTGTGAGCATGCAGCTGCACTCCATGATGCACAACATAGTCAAATGCCCAGAGCTATCCTGAGATGGATGGGAGGAGGAAGAATGCCTAAGAGAATGACTCTTAGTGATTTTTTGTGGGAGTATGAATCTCAAACTGAGAGGTTTAGAGATCATATTGATTTCCAAGAGTTTTTCAAGATCCAGATGGAGAAGAGCCAAAAGTAGGATTCAGATAGATTTATTCTATCTAATTTTTCCGGATCACCTACATGTTCAGTTTGAGCTTGGGTGAAGGAGCTAAATTCCTATTTGCAGCTGCACCATATTTCTGGAGATGAAGCTATCAGAGTTGCAGCACTGCATTTCAGAGGTAAGGCTCATGCATGGTATATTTTTGAATCTTGTTCCTTAAATAATGCCGATACTTTCTCTTTTGCAAGATTCATAAGAACATTGATGGAGAGGTTTGGTGAAAAACTTCCTAAGACACATGAGCAAGGAAAACTTGAAAAAACAAAACCCTTGCATGTGATGGGGGAAAATCCATTTCAAAAAACCATGGGAGGAGTTGATTTCTTGATTACACATTACCGGAAGCAACACTTCCAGTTCATATTCTTGAACAAGAGGGCATGGGGATCACTTTTTCACAAAGGGATCCATTGGTTGAGATGTTTCCCACACACATTGATGAAGAAGAGGGCAACAACACTGTCACATCTAGAGCACATATAGTGCCTCATGCAGAGGAAGTAGGAGCCCATGCTCCAATAGGAGGAATTCTTGTGCCTTTGCAAGAAGTTCCCTAGGATCTCATACATGGAGGTCCAAGCACAACCAGTGAGCAGCATGGTTGTGCAGCATTGCAGCTGGAAGGAGAACGAAGGGAGGAAGAGCAGCATCATTTGATGAGAGGCACACACCCTTCTCTATGTCAGAGAGCCAATACAAGAAAGAGGCAGACTGTATTGCGCTGTGAAAGCAAGGGCAAGGTTTCCCAACCATATGAGTAGTCTACTCTTGACATTGATGTCTCACTATATGGAGGCATTCCACCTGGGAGGCCACCTATCTTCAGTTGACGAGAGATGTCTTGTATTTGGGTTCACCACTCTTGGATTTGGGAGAGGTGAAGAGTTTTGAGGAGAAATTTGGCATGGGGGATGTCAAAGTAGCAGGCAACAGCATGAGTGGAGCTTCACATGCCAGATCACTAGCGCTGTCACTGACGAGGATTGATCCTTATTGGAGGTCTTAGCTTTTTGTAGAGTACTCCAAGGATATTGGTGCATGCATGATTCTTGATGACCCAGATGGAGATGAAAGATACATGGTGGATGATGTGGTCATCTATTCCTATGGCAGGATCTTCTTGACTAGATCTTCTAGTCTCAAGGAGAACCTGCTACATGCAGCACATGAGGACTTCTCTTTTATGCACTTTGATGCATATTTCTAGTTGATGGAGGAGTTCACTTGGGAGGGCATCCAACATGACATATATCATCATATGGAGAGATGCATAGTCTGGATGGTGATAGAGAGGATGTCATAGCCACCTTCCTACTCATTGAGAGTGAGGGAGAATTTCCAGTTGAGCCATTTCAACTCAAGACCTCAAGCGCATGATGGAGGAGGTATCATTTCATGTGTTGTTTTGTACTTCTTTTCATTATTTGAGCAGCATGATGCAACAAGGAGAATCATCTCTTATTGCATATTGTATGATAATGTACTTGCAGCTACTTATAGCATTGATCTTGGCTATCCTTTTGATGAGCTGTGGGGGGAGCCATATGTCTGTTGGTGTGCACCAATGACACCATATTGTAACTTCATGTTTCCATCTCATGAGATGACTATGGAAGCAAACAAGTGGCTAGAAAAGCACTTGTTATTTATTATTTTGATGTAGGCCAAGGATGCACTGCACTAGTTCCATGAGAGGGACCAAGATTCAATCTCCGGTTGTCATTTGGAAACTAGTTTTTATTGTATCATGCTTCCATGTATTGCTGATGTGTTTTTGTTCAAGGGAAGCTTTGTATGGAGAGAAATACCAATTGTTTGGCATGGCACCCATATGATAGAGCAACAGAAGATTTGTTTGTATGGGGCATCATACAAGTTGACCATAATCATTTTACTTCATGGCTTGTATGAGGGGGAGATGAGGTAGCAGCAAAAATTGTTGTTGCTATGGTTACACTTGGGAGAGTATGGGAAAAATTCTTCCCATAATTTTCATGATATTTCTGAAGAGAAGGAAGGCACATTCATGGTGCAAGGAGGCTACCCTTCATTATTGAAGGATCATGAGAGAATTCCATGCTGGAAGATGATATTCTTACATAGCATAATTATGGTGGATGGCTTTGGCATATGGAATGTCCAAGGGGGAAGTCATGGAGCCTTATTACAAAGGCCTACAACACTGTCACATAGGAGCATGTTCTTATGGATGAGATATTCCAAAGGGAGGAGCTATCCCTTCTTCCTACGAATTTTTATGAGTATATTCTCATGGGAGGACTTATTGGAGGATCTCACTTTCATCCCACTCATTATGTACGGTAGAGAATGCATTTATGTACTTTTTTATTACTCTATTGAGTATTTGTACTTTCTCACCATCTTTGCACAATGCATTGCCCCCCAAAAGAGCAAGAGTATTTTTGGGTTTTATGGTCACTTTAGGGCCAATGTTTATGATGATAGTAGCCCATCTATACATGAAATTGGGCAGGTGTATTGTTATTTTTTATATGTACAGCTGATATACATTTATGCTTACTTCCACATGTTGGGATAACATACATATCCAGCTTGTAACTTGTTGCAGGAACACTTGCCATATGACATTCTAAAGCAGCAGTTGGGAGAACTTCGATGTATCCACTAGAGAGACCATATGTATCATCCAAACTTGCACATAACCTTCAGCCATTTTCTGATTTGGATGCCATGTTGTGAAGATGTGCCATTCATCTTGAATGGAATGGTTTGGGTTGGCATGACTCATGATTTGGAGGAAAGGTCTTTGGAGGCTCAATCTTCTTCTTTCCATTGGAGGGAAATCATGTCTCAGCCCAAGATCAGCATGCCCTATACACTTATCATGAGTGGAGAGGAGGACAGTGTGGGATAGGCCCTCTTGCCTATCATGTTCACTTATTCATCCCACCTTCATTTCAGGAGCACAAGGTGGAAGAGACTTTTCATGAGTTACCATGTTGGAGGGTGACTCACTTCATTTGGATGATTGCATGGATGAGGGAGGCACTCATTCACCATGATGATCATCACTCCTACTTTGTGGAGGCCATGAGGCATATAGCATGTTTCCATTCACACTTTCCACCTCTGATTGATGCAGACACTTTGGTTTTGCACACTTGGGAGGAAGCATTGGATGACAGTTTATTTGCAGATTCTCTTGATGTAGTGATGGAGACTATTGATGGAGGCCACATGAGGAAGAGGGGAGATATTTTTGTCTCCTTATGCATTTGCTTAAGGACAAGAAAATATTTTGGAGGGGAGGACTGTAATGTTACAAAATTTTAGCTTCCAAGCTAAATGGAACATTAGAGTTAGCAACAACTATAGTCGGTAAATAAATGGGTAGAAAAGCCCATAAGTCTCCTAAGGAGGAACAAAATAATCCAATTGTGAAAGGGGACACTCTTTCAAGCTGCTTTGACTAAGTCAACAACACAGTTTTAGTGGAGGAGGAATCCTAGGTTGGATAACGCAATTTTGGAGCGAAATATAACTTGGGTTAGAAGTAACCTAAGTGAGTGGGGCAAAGGGAAAGAAAACTCACTTATGATATAAGGAATAGAATGGCAGCATTTTTCATCATGTTGTAGATTATTATTCTTGGCTACCAAGAATTGTTGCTGCTTTGCTACTTAGTAAAGCTGTAGTGTTGTTTAGCACTAGGTGTTCCCGGGCGGGAATCCCACCTCTTTCCTTTGAGGAGCTCATTAGGAGATTTTTTATTCATCATTCCATATCAGGTTTTCAGGCCAAGATTCAGCCATCTACATCAGCAAATCTTTTTCGGAGATTGTGCAGTGTTGCTGGGTGCAGCAGTGGAAGGGATTGGAATCTCGGCTTTTGAGCTAGTTTCTCATTGGAGGAAGGTTTACCTCAATTGAGAGATCTATTTGGAGAGATACAGAGCATATTTCAGATCTGTGGTATCAGACCACACATTTCCCATACCCTCCTAGTGTTGTTTCTTCTAGGGAATGCGTTATTTGGGAGGCAGTGTTCATTGCATGGTTTGGTGGCTCCGTTGCAGTGTTTCCTTGTGATTGTGAGGTTCATCCTTTCATGGGAGGAATCCCTTGAGGGTTCTACATCAGATAAGACATATTTCAGCCTTTATCACTCATGTACTTCAGTGTTGCAGTGATTATTCAGTCATTTTCTGAATATCACATTTTATATATAGAGTGTTTGACAAGAAACCCTTGCCGGGTTATCTTGTATTTTGTATAGGAGATTAGATCTTTGTACTTCAGCATTATTTATAAATATATGAGTAGATCTATGATTCTCCTATAATTTTATGTGTAAACCCTCTCTTATACTTCACAGTCCCTTGAGCAGCTGCTCCGACATTTTGCAGTCTTGGGGTTTTTCACCATTTTCAACTACACTAGTGTTGGAGGTTTGTATAGCCCACCTAGTTTGATTTGTTTCATCTCTATTCTTGGATTTAGAATTTATATTGACTAATATATGGGATCTAAGAGTACATCTCACTATTTTATTACATTTTTTGCTGGAATTTTTTTTTTCATGCATGATTTATGAGCAATCCTGAAAAAGGAATATTACACCAAGTTCCATCCACCAACATACCCCTTGAAGAAGGATATGTCACATGATGACCAAGCTATTTCAAGAGTAGCCAATGCACTCTTGCCTCCTACTGCCTAGTGTCATAAATCTGCAAGTGTTTCCCCAACCTCTTGCTGATCAACATCACCCATCCAACCCATGGTGAGTGTCTATCATCATGTCCAAAAGTGGTGTAATGTTCCTTTTTCGGGAATTTCTGCAATATGGTCCTCAAGGACGCTGTATAAGGAAATCAGTGTAAAGATAAGTTGAATGGGGGCTGGGATCCCCTTATTAACTCATGAAACACTTCTCTTTCAGAAGTTGAGCCCAAAGAAATGACTCTAGATGGGTTATTCAGATCTCCCCAAACTATATCCCTTAGGAAACTACTCAAATAGAGAGCCTACAGCAATATATGAACATAATCATGAAAATCTGCAAATATGAATATGTCATAAGATGAAATATTATAAAATCAACATATATTTTAATATCTAGCAAAAATATACAGAAATATCATGAGGAATAAACCCCTCAGGAAATGGGAATCAATCTCCAAAGATTAACACATGAAATACAAGAGATGCAGCAACTGTACAAAATGCCGGAAAGCAGTGACTGCGCTGTCTCTAGGAGAGTAGCTACTGCTATAGATGTCAGTACATGAAATATGGCTGATACATACAAATAAATTCCCAAGAATAGAAGAATGGGCTCTAATACAATATTTCTAGCCAATCTAGGAGAGATTGCTAGAAATGCCAGAGAAAGTACAAATGTGACAAATAACTTGTCACTGAAACTGAACCAAAATGAGAATGAGGCTATGGCAGATATGAAATACTCATTCCCTCCTCTGATAATGTTCTCAAGAAAAGGGTTGATCCCTTTTATTAAAAAACACTCCTCCTGATAAGCTCTAATGGCCCTCCCAGCAACTGCCTACATAAATAATGAAGCTTCTACCCTAGGATGCGTTGTGAGAGATGGTGAATGATTGGTCTAGTGCCAAATATCTAAAATGATGTCTGGGAGTCTCCTTTGCTGCTCCTCCAAAGAATATACAAGATCTCCACTGAAGCACAAGCCAAAGGATGACTCTATGAGTTCCTCTGTTGCTGCACCCAGCAACTCAACGTTTTCGGCCCAACAGAATAACGCTGTAGCTGAAGGATTTAGCTTGGAAAAATGCTGGAATGAGGAAATGGAGCTCAAACCCTCTCCTTCCTTGGGGATGAGGTAGGGATTCTTGATCGGGAACACCCTTGGGTTCAAGAACACTACAACCCTACTAAATAGCCCGAGGATGCAAGTCTTTGCAGACCCAACGAAAATGATAAGCTAATGCATAATGAAAATGGGTTGCCATCTCCTCCTTATAAAGAAAATGAACTCCTCTCACCATGGGTCCCATTCAAACTTTCCACCTAGCTCATTCAAGTGGAGCCTCCACTGAAACTGCGCTGTCCAAGAAGGTTCAATGTATCTAGACAGTTTTAGTTGACTTGGTCAAAATGACTAGATCAAGCATGATCCAATCTTGTTCACACCATGTGGTGCTCAAATAAGCTGCTAATTGATTCCTCCTTTCACACAAGGAGTTTTATTTCTCCATTAAAAAGGGTTAAGGTGTCTCCTTACCCATTTTATTCAACAAAATGAAAATATGCAAACTATAATGTTCCTTTTAGCCGGAGGCTAGAATTTGGGAACATTACAGTCCTCCCTCTTAAAAATGTTTCTTTTCGTCAAGCAACAACAAGGTAGAGAAAAATTCCTCCTCCTCTTCTTGTGGCCTCCTCATCAATATACCCCACCATAGCTCATCAACGTATGAAATAAATCTGTCCGCCATGTATCCCTCCAAGTGTGTTGAACCAAAGTATACATCATGAGATAATAGAAGGTGCAAGTGGAAATCTCCTTGTTTTTCAATGGCCTCCTCTAGGTAGGAGTGATGAAAAACATGGGAAGTCTTATTCCCAATGAGTGACTCCTTCACCCATGCAATCATCCAAATGAAATGAGCCATCCTAGGTAGCTCAACAAAGCAATCCTCAACCCCGAATCTATGCAACATGTTGGGGCTGAATGGAGAGTTTAGATCTTTCCATCCAAGTAGTTTCTCCCTCCATTTATGATAAGTGTGATGGGGTTGCTGATATTGGGCTGAAATAACATGGCCTCCAAAATTGGCCCAAGCCTCCCCACAAAATGAATCAACCATGAAGTGCCTCCTCCAATAACGCATTTTCTCCCAATAGCTCCTCTTACATGGAGAGGAAAGTAGTGACATGGCAATCATGGTGTTCCCATTGTTTCTCCTGAAACATACAACATGTGAAAAGGGGAGAATCATAATCACAATGGGCATCTCCAACTCTAAGCTCGCCCTCCAAACAATGCCTCCCATGAGTATACAAACATCGATAACATCTGGAAGCAAAATACAATGAAAAAAAATTGCCACATGGCAACTGAAGAGTGAATCATAGTTCCACATGAGGAACTAGCGTAGTGCATTCCATGCCTGCCTCAAAATAAAATATAACAAGTTAATAGCCACTTTTTTTATACCACAAACATCTCACAAGGTGAAAACATGAAAGTACAAATTGGTGCCAATGGTGCACACCAAGAAGTATGTGGCTTCCCCCACAAACCATCATAAAAATAGCCAGTCCCATTGCTGCAATGGGCCACAAGTACATCATAATAAGGAGCATAAGGATATGTGATCATCCTTAGCTCATCAATATGCTCATATAAAGTAAAGGAAATTGAATCAAAATGAGAGTATATACCTCCTTTACCATGTACTCCGGGCATTGAGCTGAAATGGCTCATCTGAATGCTCTCCCTCACCTCCAATGAGTAGGGAAATGGTTGTGCCAACCTCTTCAAAATCATCCGGGCTATGCATATATCCATATGATGATATATATCATACTGAATGTCCTCCCAAATTAACTCCTCTAGCAAAGAAAAATATGCATCAAAGTGCATAGCTAGAAAGTCCTCATGTGCTGCATGTAATAGTTTCTTCTTGAGACTAGAAGCCCTAGTCAAGAAGACTCTGTCATAATAATAAATGACCATATCATCCACCATGTACTTGTCATCTCCATCCGAGTCATCCAAAATCATGCATATGCCTAGATCTTGGGATTACTCTACCAAGAGTTGAGACCTCCAACTTGGATCTATCCTCCTTAGAGACAACGTTGGTGATCTACAATGTGGTGTTGCCATCATGCTGTTGCCTGCTAATTTGAATTCCCCATGCCAAAGTCATCCTCCAAAATTCTTCCATGCCCATCATGCAACTGCTTATGCTCGAATAGTGATGGTGTCCTTTGGAAGTTGGCTTCCCATGAGAAGCTTTCATCCAAAAGGAATCTCCGAAGCTGGGTCAAAGTAAGCATGAGTGGCCTCCATCCACTTCGACGTGTGAAAGAGTCCTTCCTCAAAGGAAGTATCCTATTCCTCTCCAAATTTTTGGAGTAGTCATCCTGCATCATGAAGATGCCATCCTCCATCCTTGCAGCAATCTCTGTCAGTGTAGTATAATTGATGAGAGTGGGTGATCTTGAAAATGAGATAGTGTCTCCCTCCTCCTTGAGTCTATCCCAAACTCTCTGCATTGTGCTGGACTCCTCCAATGTCTTCACCTCTCTGGAATCTAAGAGTGATGAACCAAATGACAAGATGACCCTCATCAACTCTAGATCAGGTGGCCTTCCAGGTGGAATGCCTCCATATAGTGAGACATCAAGTTCAGAAGTAGACTGTATGTATAAGTGGAATGATTTATCCCTCTCTTCATTGCACTGTATAGTCTCCTCCTCTTGTGAAAATAATTTACGAAATAGATAAGGGTGTATCAACCCTTGATTTTGATCCTTCTCTTCCTCCTCCATCTCACAATCCCCAAAAACTGTTACATAGGACTCCGGAATTGTGCCATGGTTTCCACATGCTAAAACATTTGGAACTTCTTGCAAAGGTGCAAGGGCTCCTCTAATGGAAGCAAAGGCTCCCTTTTCATCTCCATGTGGTAATGGATCTCCTCCCAATGGGACAACGTTGTTAGATCTCATATGCTCATCCTCCCCATCAATAATTGAGATTACCTCATCATCAAGGAGTGACCTTAGATCCTAGTCATCTCTTGAAGGAAGTACCTCCATGACTTCACAAATGGCCGAGGGCCCTTCACACAATGGGGATCTTGCCCTTATCAAGCCATCATACATGTTTTCATCCCCTTCGGAAATAAGGAAAGGAGTTTGTTTCATGTTTCCTTCCAATGCATGCAAAGTGTTTGAAGTTATGATACATGATGATCCACATTGACTTCCATCAAGTCTCTTCACCAAACCCTTAGTGAATGCATCATATGTTTTTACATTTTCATGGCAATATGAAACCGAATTTTCAAACCAACAATCATGAGCCATACCTTTGAGTTGCAGCGCTGCTCCTCCAATGGCCTCATCTCCTTTCTCCATCCTTCCTGCAGTGCAAGAGGGAAATGAATTGCGCTATGGATCTACATGTGTGGCTGAATGCTCACACCCAACGTGGTCACAAATAGGGCTTGCTTCATCCACAAACCCTCTCAGAAAATCTTTCCATTTTTCCCTTTCTACCTCCTCAAGATCTTCAATGATACTCTCCATGGTTTGGAAAAGAAGAAGGGAAACCTCCTCTTCCATAATTCCTCTTTTCTTGTTTTATTTGTACATCTCCTCTTCTAAGTGAGGAGAATCTCCTTCTAATGGCATATTATCTTGGGCTGCATAGGCTGAGCCAAGATTGATGCTCCGATAGCACTGTAATGTTCCTTTTTCGGGAATTTATGCAATACGGTCCTCAAGGACAATGTATAAGGAAATAAGTGTAAAAATAAGTTGAAATGGGGCTGGGATCCCCTTATTAACTCATGAAACACTTCTCTTTCAGAATTTGAGCCCAAAGAAATGACTCTAGATGGGTTATTCATATCTCCCCAAACTAGATCCCTTAGGAAACTACTCAAATAGAGAGTCTATAGCAATATATGAACATAATCATGAAACTATGCAAATATAAATATGTCATAAGATGAAATATTATACAGCCAAAATATCTATTAATATCTCAGCAGAAATATACAGAAATATCATGAGGAATAAACCCCTCAGGCAATGGGAATCAATCTCCAAAGATTAACACATGAAATACAAGAGATGCAACAACTGTACAAAATGCCGGAAAGCAGTGACTGCGCTGTCTCTAGGAGAGTAGCTACTGCTGTAGATGTCAATACATGAAATATGGCTGATACATAAAAA
Organism: Pinus albicaulis; assembly: GCA_034641835.2. Lineage (NCBI taxonomy): Eukaryota > Viridiplantae > Streptophyta > Pinopsida > Pinales > Pinaceae > Pinus > Pinus albicaulis. The sequence goes on along the minus strand of CM076583.1, from coordinate 1,139,021,133 downwards.
TAAATTCCCAATAATAGAAGAATGGGCTCTAATACAAGATTTCTATCCAATCTAGGAGAGATTGCTAGAAATGACGGAGAAAGTACAAATGTGACAAATACATTTTCACTACAACTGAACCAAAATGAGAATGAAGCTATGGAAGATCTAAAATACTCATGCCCTCCTCTGATAATGTTCTCAAGAAAAGGGTTGATCCCTTTTACTCAAAAACACTCCTCCTGATAAGCTCCAATAACCCTCCCAACAACTGCTTACATAAATAATGCAGCTTCTGCCCTAGGCTGCGCTGTGAGAGATGGTGCATGATTGGCCTGGTGCCAAAGATATAAAATGATGTCTGGGAGTCTCCTCTGTTGCTACTCCAAAGAATGTACAAGATCTCCACTGAAGAACAAGCCAAAAAATGACTCTATGAGTTCCTATGTTGCTGCACCCAGCAACTCAACGTTTTCTACCCAACAGAATAACGCTGTAGCTGAAGGATTTAGCTTGGAAAAATGCCAGAATGAGGAAATGGAGCTCAAACCCTATCATTCCTTGAGGATTATTTATGGATTCCCGACCGGGAACACCCTTGGGTTCAAGAACACTACAACCCTGCTAAACAGCCCGGGGATGCAAGTCTTTGTAGACCCAACGAAAATGATAAGCTAATGCATAATGAAAATGGGCTGCCATATCCTCCTTATAAAGCAAATGAAATCCTCTCACCATGTGTCCCATTCACAATTTCCACCTAGCTCATGCAAGTGGAGCCTCCACTAAAACTGCGCTGTCCAAGAAGGTTCAATGTATCTAGACAGTTTTAGTTGACTTGGTCAAAATGACTATATCAAGCATGATCCAATCCTCTTCACACCATGTGGTGCTCAAATCAGCTGCTTTATTATTCCTCATTTCACACAAGGAGTGTTATTTATCCATTAAAAGGGGTTAAGGTGTCTCCTTACCCATTTTATTCTAGTAAAATGAAAATATGCAAACTATAATGTTCCTTTTAGCCGGAGGCTAGAATTTGGGAACATTACAGTCCTCCCCCTTAAAAATTTTGCTTTTCCTCAAGCAACTGTAAGGTAGATAAAAATTCCTCCTCCTCTTCTTGTGGCCTCCTCATCAATAGACCCCACCATAGCTCATCAAGGTGTCCATTAAATCTGTCCCCCATGTATCCCTCCAAGTGTGTTGAACCAAAGTATACATCACGAGATAATAGAAGGTGCAAGTGGAAATCTCCTTGTTGTTCAATGGCCTCCTCCAGGTAGGAGTGATGAAAAAAATGGGAAGTATTATTCCCAATGAGTGACTCCTTCACCCATGTAATCATCCAAATGAAATGAGCTATCCTAGGTAGCTCAACAAAGCAATCCTCAACCCCGAATATATGTTGTTGGAGCTGAATGGAGAGTTTAGATCTTTCCATCCAAGTAGTTTCTCCCTCCATTTATGATAAGTGTGAAGGGGTTACTGATATTGGGCTGAAATAACATGGCCTTCACAATTGGCCCAAGCCTCCCCACAAAATGAATCAACCATGAAGTGCCTCCTCCAATAACACATTTTCTCCCAATAGCTCCTCCTACATGGAGAGGAAAGTAGTGACATGGCAATATGGTGTGCCCATTGTTTCTCCTGAAACATAAAACATGTGAAAATGGGAGAATCATAATCCCAATGGGAATCTCCAACTCCAAGCCCACCCTGCAAACAACGCCTCCCATGAGTATACAAACATTGGTAACATCTGGAAGCAAAATACAATGAAAACAAATTGCCACATGGCAACCAGAGTGTGAATTATAGTTACACATGAGGAACCAGCGTAGTGCATTCCATGCCTGCCTCAAAATAAAAGATAACAAGTGCTTTACTAGCCACTTGTTTCCTGCCACAAACATCTCACAAGGTGAAAACATGAAAGTACAAATTGGTGCCAATGGTGCACACCAAGAAGTATGTGGCTTCCCCCACAAAACCATCATAAAAATAGCCACTCCCATTGCTGCAATGGGTCACAAGTACATCATAATAAGGAGCATAAGGAGATTTGATCATCCTTATCTTATCAAGCTGCTCATATAAAGTAAAGGAAGGTGAATCAAAATGAGAGTATATAACTCTTATACCATGTACTCCAGTCCTTGAGCTGAAATGGCTCATCTGAATGCTCTCCCTCACCTCCAATGAGTAGGGACATGGTTGTGCCAACCTCTTCAAAATAATCCGAGATATGCATCTGTCCATATGCTGATATACATCATACTGAATTCCCTCTCAAATGAAATCCTCTAGCAAAGCAAAATATGCATCAAAGTGCATAGCTAGAAAGTCCTCATGTGCTGCATTTAATAGTTTGTTCTTGAGACTAGAAGCCCTAGTCAAGAAGACTCTGTCATAATAATAGATGACCATATCATCCACCATGTACCTGTCATCTCCATCTGGGTCATCCAAAATCATGCATGCACCTAGATCCTGGGAGTACTCTACCAAGAGTTGAGACCTCCAACTTGGATCTATCCTCCTCAGAGACAGTGCTGGTGATCTGCAATGTGGTGCTCCCCTCATGTTGCTGCCTGCTACTTTGACATCCCCCATGCTAAATCATCCTACACAATGTTTCCATTCCCATCATGAAGCTACTCATGCTCGAATAGTGATGGTGTCCTTTGGAAGTTGGCTTCCTATGAGAAGCTGGTCTCTAAAAGGAATCTCCCAAGCTGGGTCAAAGTAAGCATGAGTGGGCTCCATCCACTCCGATGTGTGAAAGAGTCCTTCCTCAAAGGAATTATCCTCTTCCTCTCCAAATTTTTGGAGCAGTCATCCTACATCATGAAGATGCCATCCTCCATCCCTGCAACAATCTCTGTCAGCACAGTATAACTGATGAGAGTGGGTGATCCTAAAAATGAGAGAGTGTATCACTCCTCCTTGAGTCTATCCCAAACTCTCTGTGCTGTGCTAGACTCCTCCAATGTCTTCACCTCTCCGGAATACAAGAGTGGTTAACCAAATGACAAGATGCCCCTCATCAACTCTAGATCAGGTGTCCTTCCAGGTGGAATGCCTCCATATAGTTAGACATGAAGTTCAGAAGTGGACTGTATGTATAAGTGGACTGATTTGTCCTTCTCTTCACTACAATGTAAAGTCTCCTCCTCTTGTGCAAAGAATTTTCGGAATAGATAAGGGTGCATCAACCCTTGATGTTGATCCTTCTCTTCCTCCTCCATCTCACAATGCCCAAAAACTATTACATAGGACTCTGGAATTGTGCCATGGTTTCCACATGCTAAAACATTTGGAACTTCTTGCAAAGGTGCAAGGGCTCCTCTAATGGAAGCAAAGGCTCCCTTTTTATCTCCATGTGGTAATGGATCTCCTCCCAATGGGATAGTGCTGTTAGATCTCATATGCTCATCCTCCCCATCAATAATTGAGATTACCTCATCATCAAGCAGTGAGCTTAGATCTTGGTCATCTCTTGAAGGAATTACCTCCATGAATTCAAAAATGGTAGAGGGCCCTTCACACAATGGGGATCTTTCCCTTAGCAAGCCATCATACATGTTTTCATCCCATTCGGAAATAAGGAAAGGAGTTTGTTTCATGTTTCCTCCCAATGCATGCAAAGTGTTTGAAGTTATGATACATGATGATCCACATTGACTTCCATCAAGTCTCTTCAAAAAAACCTTAGTGAATGCATCATATGTTTATACATTTTTGTGGCAATATGAAATAGAATTTTCAAACCAAAAATCATGAGCCATACCTTTGAGTTGCAGCGCTGCTCCTCCAATGGCCTCATCTCCTTTCTCCATCCTTCCTGCAGTGCAAGTGGGAAATGAATTGTGCTGTGGATCTGCATGTGTGGCTGAATGCTCACACCCAATGTGGTCACAACTAGGGCTTTCTTCATACACAAACCCTCTCAGAAAATCTTTCCATTTTTCCCTTTCTACCTCCTCAAGATCTTCAATGATACCCTCCATGGTCTGGAAAAGAAGAAGGGAAACCTCCTCTTCTGTCATTCCTCTTTAATTTTTTTCTCTGTACATCTCCTCTTATAAGTGAGGAGCCTCTCCTTCTAATGGAATATTACCTTGGGCTGCACAGGCTGAGCCAAGATTGATGCTCTGATACCACTGTAATGTTCCTTTTTCAGGAATTTCTGCAATATGGTCCTCAAGGACGCTGTATAAGGAAAGCAGTGTAAAAATAAGCTAAAAGGCGGCTGGGATCCCCTTATTAACTCATGAAACACTTCTCTTTCAGAATTTGAGCCCAAATAAATGACTCTAGATGGGTTATTCAGATCTCCCCAAACTAGATCCCTTAGGAAACTACTCAAATAGAGAGCCTACAGCAATATATGAACATAATCATGAAACTTTGCTAATATGAATATGTCACAAGATGAAATATTATAAAGCCAACATATATATTAATATATTAGCAGAAATATACAGAAATATCATGAGGAATAAACCCCTCAGAAAATGGGAATCAATCTCCAAAGACTAACACGTGAAATACAAAAGATGCAGCAATTGTAAAAAATGCCGGAAAGAAGTGACTACACTATCTCTAGGAGAGTATCTACTGCTGTAGATGTCTATACATGAAATATGGCTGATACATACAAATAAATTCCCAAGAATAGAAGAATGGGCACTAATACAAGATTTCTAGCCAATCTAGGAGAGATTGCTAGAAATGCCGGAGAAAGTACAAATGTGACAAATAACTTGTCACTGCAACTGAACCAAAATGAGAATGAGGCTATGGAAGATCTGAAATACTCATGCCCTCATTTGATAATGTTCTCAAGCAAAGGTTTGATCCCTTTTACTCAAAAACACTCCTCCTGATAAGCTCCAATGGCCCTCCCAACAACTGCCTACATAAATAACGCAGCTTCTGCCCTAGGCTGCACTGTGAGAGATGGTGAATGATTGGCCTAGTGCCAAAGATCTGAAATGATGCATAGGAGTATCCTCTTCTACTCATCCAAATAATATACTAGATCTCCACTGAGGAACAAGCCAAAGAATGACTCTATGAGTTCCTTTGTTGCTGCACCCAACAACTCAACGTTTTCTGCCCAACAAAATAATGTTGTAGGTGAAGGATTTAGCTTGGAAAAATGCCGAAATGAGGAAATGGAGCTTAAACCCTCTCCTTTCTTGAGGATGAGGTATGGATTCCCGACTGGGAACACCCTTGGGTTCAAGAACACTACAACCCTGCTAAACAGCCCGAGGATGCAAGTCTTTGCAGACCCAACGAAAATGATAAGCTAATGCATAATGAAAATGGGCTGCCATCTCCTCCTTATAAAGAGAATGAAATCCTCTCACCACGGGTCCCATTCACACTTTCCACCTAGCTCATGCAAGTGGAGCCTCCACTATAACTGCGCTGTCCAAGAAGGTTCAATGTATCTAGATAGTTTTAGTTGACTTTTTCAAAATGACTAGATCAAGCATGATCCAATCCTATTCACACCATGTGGTGCTCAAATCAGCTGCTTTATTATTCCTCCTTTCACACAAGGAGTGTAATTTCTCCATTAAAAGGGGTTAAGGTGTCTCCTTATCCATTTTATTCAACAAAATGAAAATATGCAAACTATACTATTCCTTTTAGCCGAAGGCTAGAATTTGGGAACATTACAAGTGGCATCCCTCCAATGGAAAATACCATCCTCCCAAATCAGATTTCTATCTTTGCATTTCATGGGATGTTGAAATGCAATCTCTTGGAGATCCCCAAATGAAGACCAATCATCAATGACCAAGTTGACCCCATAAGGATCCAAATATACTGAAGGAAAAATCTTCTCATTGAGAAATGAAGTGCTCATCAAGAAATATCCATCATAACAATGGAATATAAGATGTCTCTCATCAACCATCTGTCTATCCTCTGCTATGCATGTAGAAATGTCATTGGAATTCTCTAATAATGGTTGGGCCCCCAACTCATCATTACTACTCAATGACAGCACTGCTGATCTCCATAATGGTGCATCCACTATCTCAAGATCATGCTCAACACTGAACAGATAGTTCTATATTGTATTGTTTAAGAAAATACTCAGCCCATCCTCCAAGATTCTACACTCCAACCCCAACAGTCAAAATAATACTGATGGATTATGTCTTCCAAAATACATGTTTTGAGATGTCACGTCCAAATGAATGTACTTTGACCCTAGGTCATGCAATGGTACATTCCCACAATCCTCCATATGATGTGCTAAAGTAATAGAAAATGGAAACATGTGCATACCTTGGTAAAGCTTGGGAACATCTTGTACTCCTACAAGGGTTCATTCCTCCAATGTGATGGATTCCAAAACTGTTGATGATGATGGCTGCTCTTCTATGGCTTTATCAACACTGGTACAAGTCCCCTCCTCCTCATGCATCTCTAGAATGGTGCATGAGACTCTAGATGTCAAGAGATCAAGACCACCTTGCAAAGATGTAAGTGTTCCTTCTCCTGATGCAAGTGCTCCTGTAGCAAGTGGTGGTGAAGGCTTCTTCTCCTCTAATTTCTTCTTTTCAAACTTCTTGATCAACCTTTTAGTAAAATCTGCAAATGTAGTCACTCTTGCATGACTCAAATGGCTGAACCACCAAATGTTTGCTTCACCATCAAGGTGTAGCGCTGCAATCTCAACAACTTCTTTCTCTACTACTAGATGTAGCAATAAAAATGCATCCAACCTCATTCCTGAAGCCCTTGTTGTGCATGAGGATGACCCATCAAAGGTAGACAATAGAAATCTATTACCCTCTTTTCTTCTATTGCTGCAAGGTCTCCTTTCTTCTTTGAGCTGAATGAACTGTGGGAGAGTTAGATTCTCCTTGAAAGCCCTAGGTTGAGACTTATATTCTGCAAGATACTCACTTAGAATCTCATGATATAAGTTTCCTCCATCCTCATGCCTCTTACCTTCAAAATAAAAGGGCATAGCATGCTTCTTTGGAGCTCTATTCAATACTGGATCTTATTTTTGTTGAGAGGAAGTACATGGACCTTCCTCATATTGAAACCCTAAAGTGGTTTCACTTCTTCTCCCCATATTTCTTTGCTTGACCTCCTTGGTGAGGTCCTTCTTAGATATGAAAAGAGATGAGATGAAACTCATTTCTTCCATCATTATGATCTCTTTCTCCTTCTCTTCTTTTTCTTATAGCATATTGGTTGAAAAATCACAGGCTGAGCCAGGATTATGCTCTGATACCACTGTAATTTTCCCAAATGGGGAAATGCAGTAATACATGCATAGAAAATGAATTTTTCAGAAATATATGCAATAATAGTTAAATTCAGCCCATGGATCCATTCATTTATACTTTATAACATCAAAATATAAAAGGATATCTGGAGAAAATCATGTTAGCTTAGTTAAACAAGTCTCCCAAGCCATAATAGTGCAAAAATCATGCAAAAAAAGGGGCTGCAACCATGAATTAAAGTTGGAAACCCTGAAAGCGTTATTTTATTTCTTCTGCAACAGCAGTAGATTTTACATCAGATCTAGAGCTTCTATGTGCATAAAAAGCTAGATCTATATCATATCCATGCACTATACAGGCTCCTCAAATGAACCCCCTTGGGGTTTTCAGCAAAACACCAAGCACAAAGTGTAGATATGAGATCTAAGACTGCAAATCCACTGGAAATTATAGATCTAGAGAGTGTGGTTGATCTGATATATGGAAAATAATAGCCTCCTCCAATAGATCTCCAAAGTGAATGGAAAATCCCCAACACTTCAAAAACCAACTGTCCAGATGGTGTGCCAAAACACCCTGTAACTGCACCTACATTAATAACGCAGATTTGGATCTCTTCTGGCTGTAGGGATCAAAATATAGTTGGCCTGATGCCAAGATCTGTAAATTAAGCTCAATGCCTTCAATATTGTCCTTCCAATGGAGTAGAAACCTCCTCCAATGAAAATGAATGCTGAAATGGCCTAGATCTGAAGATCTAGTCTCCACTTGCTATAGCTTACTGAAACAGAAAAACCCTCAATAGGATATGCATTGTCAAAAGAAGATGAATCTTGGTCTTCAGCCAAATAGTGGACAATATGGTGCAAGACTCCTCCAAGAGCTACTCAATGGAAGAGGTGGGATTCCCAATCAGGAACACCCAATGCTAAACAACATTCAATCTCAGCTAAACATCAAGAGAAAGTATATGTCTAAACAGACCATATAATCAGAAAATCATAATAATAAGCTAACCCCATATGGCTGCCATCCTCTTCCTTATAAACAATGTGAGCCTTCTCACCTTGGGTCCCACTCATTAGGGTTTCCATCTTCATGTAGTTAATCTCCCTCCAAAACTACATTGTCCCATCATCAATGCCACTCCTCCATAACAACGTTGTTATATTTGGTCAACCTTGACTTAATCTCCATGCAATGCCTCCTTCCATACTCAAGGTGGCTTTATTCTAACTATCTAGACTAATCCATATTCCCACTGGGTTATCTCCATTAATGTTCCACTTCCTCCATACTAGCCTTGTTGACTTGGTCAAATTTGACCTTGTCCACATGCATTAGCCTTTGGTCACTCATGGAGGTGTTTTATCCAACTATGAATATGATCCCTTTTCACATTAAGAGGGATTTTATGCCTACTAAAAATATTTATGGGCCTCCCTACCCATTTATTCATCTAACTATGTGTTAAGAGAAAAATTAATATTCCAATTAGTTGCATGCTAATTTAGGAATATTACAGAAGCTGCTTTACTTAAATTTTATGTGTTTTAACCAATATTATAACATAAAAACAACTATTTCGTAGTATAGCTTAATCCATTACTTCACATTATTAAAATAAACATAAGCATATTACATGATAAGATAAACTATGCTAGCATTACTTTGTATAAACATATAGAAAGTAACCACAACACATATAAACACAAAATATGCCAAAAACTTCTTCTTCTTGATTAAATATGGATTCGTTCAATGCATACAACTTCTGTGACCTTCAGACACAACTTTAGGTGGTCTGTGCACAAAGCTACATACTCTTCCAAGGTCTCTGTGCACTCAACTCTGGAGCCTTCCCTTAAGGCCCAAAAACAGACTAAAGACAGAAAACACAATATTTTTCACTCATCAAATATGCATGTTATGACTTCAACACAACATTACATTGCCTTATATAGCTTTAAATCAATACCAAACCATGGTCCATATACCATGGGCTAGACAAACCAACCCAATACCCATTACAAAATGAGGGGCTACAACACACCCTGAAGCCCCTAAACACGACGTAGTAGATCTAGCTTAACGGTACCATGCACTCCATTTCTTAAGATGTAGAGCTTTGACCAAAAATGGACCAAGTTGGGCTGCTCCCAATAAGCTCATATTGATTATATTGTTGTAATGGATTTGAGCCTTATTGTTGTATGAAGTTGAGCTCAGAAAAACACCTTACCTTTACCTAAAGGTTGGATGGTGGCGTTCTTTATCACATTGAGACAAATATTGTTATATTGATCCACCAGGTCTCAAGCATGGCATTTTTTTGTTTAAAATACTGAAAGGAGTGGGGGAGGGGGGGGGGGGGGGGTTGAATCAATATTTTATATAATTAAATAATTATTACAGATCCATATTTTCAATTTCATTCAACATTTAAATATTAAGTATCACCAAGGAACACATATTCAAGTCATTAATATCAGGCACATGAAAAAGGAGGTTTTAGGTGTAAAACCATAAAGGGACAAAACCACCATGCTTTTAATATTCTTTATCTTCAATATTTTCTTACATAAATTCACTAGCATCAACTAGTAGGAAGAACCCACTCCCTTGTAAAGTTTTGCTGGAAACTACCAGAAGGAAGCACCCTCTCCCTTGCAAAGTTTTGTTGGCATCCACTAGTAGGAAGCATCCACTCCCTTGCAAATTTTCATTGGCACCCACCAATAGGAAGCACCCAATGGGCCTTGCAAATTTTTTGTCACACCCACCAACAAGAATTACCCACTCCCTAAAATTAGTTTTATGGCACCAACCAGCTAGAGTCACTAACCCCAAAAATCATGGTGGACCTCCATTTCATCCATTTTCAAATTGGATCCACTCCCATTAGCACAAAATTAAAAAAATAAACAGAAAACCCTTCAAAAAATTTCTTTATTGATCAACAATACATGTACTCTATCTTTAGAAACATATCATAAATATCAAGCTTAACAACATATCTATCATCCTCCTATCATTGAAATAAACACGTCCTTCAACATAAACTTTGAACAATAGAAAATGCAACCTTGTCATAACATCAAATCCTGACCCTTTCATCAACATTCGTACCCTTGTAGTAGTATTACATGGTCTTCAACATCAACAACATAGTTATCCTGGTATTATCTCCACAACAATAAACTCTTTCAACACATCATAAAAATCAAGCCCTGTATAACATTATTTCTCAGTATAAATAAACAAATATTGATCTCGTTCATTACTGCATGTGGTGATATTAGAAATTTTAAACATGATTAAATCCTGGACAACTTATAAATTCTGAGCTCAAACCTTGTCCATCAATTCTTACTGTCAATTAGACAATAAATAAAAAATGAATAACACTATCATACCTAGTCACATGACTATCAATATAAGTTTAATATTCTAATTTTGGATGGAAAAAATATTTCAAATGCCTAGATCAACAACATCAACTATTGTGAATAATCACTTAAATAAAGGGAAGTCTTCCCTTTAAAACTTAGCCATATAATGGTTAGAATAACTTCAAACTTGCAGAAAATCTCTATCACACTCAACAATAATTATACCCAAAATTTCTAAAGGAAGACACCAGAATTCATGAATATCATAATTGGTTGAATCAATCATGGCATACTTCATTACTCAGTATTGCATGGATATCCACCTTTACAAACTAGCTTCAGATCACTAATTTTCTTCATCATAAGATCATACCCTCGAGTAAAGCCAATATCACAATGATGAAAACAATTACAGACATGTTAGAGAAATCATCAAACTTTATATTCATCACAAGATTAAATCCTCGATTAAGCATGGTCACACAATGACTAAAACAATTCTAAAATTTTGACAATAATATGTATAAAAAATATGCTAACTATCCTCAACAAATTTCATATGATTAGCCTTGTCAAACTTTGTTCTGAGGGTCATTCTTTTGTTTCAATGTGAATTAAAAATAAACTCAGTCTCTAACACAACATACATGACTCACAATTTTCTTACCACAAAAGGCTGCAAATTTAATATGTTCTCCATGAATATTGTAATCAAGACTTTTTTCTAGAGGATATTACTTCCAATCGCTACTCGCTCAGGTTTAATGTCTCCAATCCCAAGCATAAATCAAATCCAATCAATTGCATTCCCTTTTCAAACCAGGTCAGATTCAATCTAGAGTGTTTCCTTTTTACATAAAGATTTCTGATTTAAACTCAATGTAATCACATCAATCAAATATGTTATGAAACCAGATCCAAAAATAGAAGAAAAGAGAGATCAATGCCTTATAAATCAGCCACTTCGAGGGGGAAACCTCCAATACATTACATAAGTGAAAAATTCTTGGATGATAAAAATGACCAAAACCTCCTTCTATATATAGGAGTCCATGGGGTCACAATATAATCCTAGATGACCTAACAATAATAATGTAAGGGAACAATAATAACAATATTGGGGGTACAACGATAACAATAAGGGGGTTACACTAACAACAATAAGGGACTATACTAGTAATATATAGACCTAACATACCCCTCTCCTTCAAAAAAGTGTTGTCCTCAATGCTTGAGTAGATCCAGATGCTTCTGTATAAAATACTCATCCTCTCATGTAGAATCTTCAGTGGGTAAGTTCTTCCATTTGATGAGATACTCTGAAATCGATTGATTTCGTAGCTATCGAGTTCTTGTTTCCATGACTGCTTCAGGTTCCAATATGATTTTTCCTCCCTCATAAAGTTCTGGAAATATTGTTTGAACTAGAATTTTGTCCCCTATAACCTTCTTTAAGCATGAAACATGGAAAACTGGATGCACTCGCGAAGAAGCAGGAAGCTCCAATTTGTATGCCATAGTATCAAACTTTTGCAACACCTTGTAAGGACCATAGTACTTTGGTGATAATTTATTATCCTTCTTATCTTGCTTAAGGGAAATTTGTTTGTATGGTTGTAGCCGTAAAAATACCCAGTCTCCTACATCAAAAATTCTCTCGTTGCGATGTTGATCTGCCTGTTGTTTCATTCGATTTTGTGCCAAATTTAGGTTATCCTTTAAGAGTTGAAGAACTTCTTGTTGATGGTCAATGTGATCTTCCACTGCTTGAACCTTAGAATTTTCTCTTAAATAAGATGTGATGGACAGTGGATGATATCCATAAAGTGCCTTAAATGGGGTCATTTTTACTGCAGTATGGAAGGAAGTGTTATACCACCATTCAGTGAGAGGTAACCACTTGACCCATTGTGTTAGCTTATCAGATACAAAAAAACGAAGATATCCTTCCAAACATTTATTCACTATCTCAGTTTGAACATCGAATTGAGGATGATAAGGTGAGCTATGAGCTGATTGAGTACCCAAACAAGAAAATAATTCCGTCCAAAAATTTCCAGTAAAAATGGGATCTCTGTCACTTACAATAATCTTTGGGTTTCCATGTAGCTTTTGAATTGTTTCCATAAATGCAGTAGCGACTGTACTTGCTTTAAATGGATGAGATAATGCACAAAAGTGTGCATACTTGGTAAATATATCAACTACCACCATGATGACACTCTTTCCTTCGGACTTAGGTAAACCTATGATAAAATCCATTGAAATATCCTCCCAACATTGACTTGGAATGGATAAAGGTTGTAGAAGACCTGTGGTCTTAATTGTCTCAGCTTTATTTTGCTGGCAAACCAAACATCCCGCCACAAACTTTTGAATATCATATTTAAAGCCATCCCAAAAAAATTCTTTGTTCACACTGTGGTAAGCTTTTAAAAATCATGAGTGTCCTCCTAAAGGAGAAATGTGCAACTCCAAAAGAATAGTTTGTTTTAGTTGGGAATTCTTGCAAATATATAAGCAATCTTTGTACCATAAGGAATCATTTTTCCAACTAAATGTATTAGATGTACTAGGATGTTGCTGCAACTTTTGAATAAGTGTCCACACTTCTTCATCCTTCTTCCATTCATTCGTTGCTTTGGTTATCCAATCTGGTCAGATAATAGAAATGGCACAAAGCAATGCTACCACCTTTTCATCCTTTCTTGAGAGTGCATCTGCAACAACATTTTGCTTCCCTTTATTTTAGATGATTTCAAAATCATAACCCAACATCTTTGTGACCCATTTTTTTTTTTCTCTTTTGAAGATATTATTTTTTCCAAAAATTGTTTAAGACTATCATGATTAGTTTTTACCTTGAAGTGTCTTCCCATTAGGTAAGGTCGCCATTTCTTTAGTGCATGTAGTATTTCCAACGTTTCCTTCTCATAAATAGCTTTTTGTAAAAGCTTTCCTTTGATTGGACGACTTTCAAAAGTAATGGGTCTTCCTTCTTGCATTAAAACAACACCAATTCCATTTCCCGAGGCATCACATTCCACAATAAAGGTTTTTGTGAAGTCTGGCATAGCTAAGACTGGTGCTAGGCACATTGCCTCTTTAATATGTTTAAAGGCCTTAGTTTCTTCAGGAGTCCATGAAAATTCATCTTTCTTCAATAATGTTGTTAGAGGTGCTGCTATTCTCCCATAATTATTAACAAACTTGTGATCATACCCTGTTAACCTGAGAAATCATCGCAATTTATTTATGGTTGTGGGGCCTTTCCATTCCTTAATGGATTTAATTTTGTTAGGTTATACCTTAACACCCTTGTGAGATACAATATGACCCAGATATTCCACCTCGTGTACTCCAAAGAAACATTTGGATGTTTTGGCATATAATTGTTTCTCCTCCAATAGTTTGAGCACCCTGTCAACATGTTGAACATGATCCTTCCAAGACCTGCTGTAGATTAGTATGTCATCAAGAAATACTAGCACAAATTTTCTAAGGAAGGGTTTGAAAATGGAATTCATCAACCCTTGAAATGTATAAGGTGCATTGGTAAGGCCAAAAGGCATGAACAAAAATTCATAATGACCCTCATGAGTTCGAAATTCTGTTTTCAGAATATCTTCAGTCTTCATTCTAATTTGATGATATCATGAATGAAGATCCAAATTGGTAAAAAAAATTGCTCCATGTAATTCATCAATCACAAGAATGGGAAATTTATCTTTAATAGTAATCTTATTGAGCTCCCTATAATTCGAACACATGTTGTTAGTATGAATCTTAATTCCAAGCGTACGAAAAAATACCACTTTAGCTGTGCATAACAAACAACCCTAACAGCAAATATGGTTGCCAATAGCCTCAAATCTGTAGTTAGGTGATCAAGATAAATGCTGCAAAAATCTAGATCTATGCATTAGAAGACATTAAGCAGTAGAAAAAACAAGATTTACTCCATGCATCCAATAGACAAGACAAGAATATGTTGAATGAATTTTGTATTAAGGGCACCTAGGAGGAAAACACAGGAGGGTGTTCCTAGTTCTCCTCAATGGGATGGGTTCTTTAAAGTCCTCAACACTTCAGATCTAGAATTCCTCTCTCTTGATGGTGTAGAAAACCCAGAAAAAAATGTGACTATGATGGTGGATCAATAGTCAGACCAAAAGTATAGATCCAGAGTGATATTTAGGAAACAAAACGTGGTAAATGAATGGGAAAACCCTTCTATTTATAACAATATATTGAGTTAGTATAGATATTGGTGCATAATTAAAATATTATTAACCAAATCAAGATCTAATTTTTATGGAATATTTTATTATATTTGTTGGAGGGAAAAGGAATTTGTCTTGGGTCAAATACCTTTATTTGTAAACAATAAATACATAAATGATTTATTTATCATTTTAAGGATGTGGTTGAGTAATAATCAAATTAATAATGATTTATTTAATTATTTATGGGTGATTTAGTCATATTTAACAAATAATATTATTTAAATAAGGTTTAAATAACTATTCTTTAGAAAATAATAAGATAAATAATGATTTATCTAATTAATTTCCTTGTTTTGGGTTAAATATAACCAGAAATATTAATTAAACTGCTGTTTAACTAATTATTCCTTGAGGAAAATAAAAAAAATGTAGATTTATTTAATATTTCCTCATGGGGTTTCCTATTTAGACCATAAAAAACTTAATAAAAAACATCGCCCTCTAGACCTGTCTTCTAGAATGAATGAGCTGATGTCGACAGAAGGAGGTTCGCCATAGGTGAGGCAATAAGGGATCCTCAACTATGGCATGAGAGAAAATAGTAGAGCGACTGACAGACTGACACTAATGATTATGATGAAATGGGGGTACTGAGTAGCGAACAAACGATTTCCCTTGTTAGAGAATAAAGGGCATGGATGACCTGGCAACGACTTACACAATATCATGAAGGACAGCGGACAGTGGGACTGAAGGCCATAATGTGTGACACAAGAGAGGGACCAAGCAATGAAGGATGTAGGACTATAGTAGAATGCAAAGGGACTCGGGATAGATTTCATGAATTCAATGATGAATCAACTCGGATGCGCTAAACAAGGGTGACTCGATGGTGCTACCACACAGAAAAAGTCCAATGGGGACCATAAAAACATGAGTACAAGATGGTAACCCATGATGAAATTTGACACTAGCATGGACAAGTATGGAGGAAAAGTGGTGCCCCCAGTACGAGTGTTGCAAGTGAAGAAATTCGATTTTTAGGAGGGGTGAAGTGACGCTTCTTGGAAAAAATGTGTCATGGTGAACTATCAAATCACTAAAAACTAACAAGTACCCATTTGAGGGCTCAATGAGAGCTTTCCAATGGTACAGACGGTTTGGTAAATGGAGCTACAGTTTGGCCGCAACAGGAAAAATAAAAACAGGGTTTTCTCTTTTAATAAGGCATTTTCTCTCCAAATTCACTCATTTGCATGTGGAGCTATGGTGAATGCAGAGAGGAGAGAAGGCCCTAAATCTTGCGGCAATCGTAGCAGACAAACCAAATGTTGGAATTGAGATCTGTCAGTGGCAGGTAAGAGGCCTAATCCTACTCTTTCATTTCAGTGGATTGAAAGTTAAGTTTAGGTACCTAGAGCTCATGAACAGGCTAGGTCGCACTTTTTTGGGTCCGTTCTACGACCTGGGTAGCAGGTACTGGGCAAAAACTGCGACCTATTAGAGAAAGGGGTTTTCAGTGTTGTTTTTGGCTGAGATATGGGATTTTTATGGTTGAGGGCCATAGGTGCCCCCAAGCATGTTGTGGTCATGCCAAAGTGTATTTAGAAAAATGGGGAAGCTAAACACATTTTAATGATGTGGTGCACCATTTGTTTTCGTTATGGTTATGCGGTTTGAGAAAGGGAATGGAGGATTACCGATCTCTTTTGGTACTGCATATATGAAGCAAATGGACTTTAAGTTTCTATACTGGCATACATGGTGTCACTATCCCAAAGAGAGGATTTGGAGATAATGAACTGGTGCTCTCCCAAAAAACTCATAGGTTGGTCAACAACAATGTCGAAGGGACTAGGTTGTTTATGTAAGCTGAAGGAATGATGAGGGGTATCATCCCTAGAGTGATCTGAAGTGATATGGGACTCTAGAGGTTCTTATAAATGTGGAAGAATAATGGTACTAGAGTCAACATGAATAGATACACTAAGGGAGTTGTGGAGAATTTCATCTCCTGGTCTCTCAAATATGGGTGCCCCCTTACCCAAAAATTGGGTGTCACTGTAATGGCCACAAGGTGTATGTGGTTCGAATGCATGGGTTCGATTTAAGGGGGAATAGATAAATTCAAGGGTGGTGACTACTTCCATAATGTCGTTGTTGTGGTGGATTTGACACTCGGGTGTACGAAATCACACGTATTTAGAGAATATGGTCTTTTCTCTAAACCATAAGTAACAGGCATTATCTAGGGGGAGCTCAGAAGTATAAGACCTAAAATGAAGTAATACACTTAAGTATGTTCTGTTGGAAAAGTAAAAATAAAAACATAAAAAGAAGCTAAGTAGGGAGTTCCAAACAATAACAAGGTAAACAACAACTTGATGGCCTTCTTCTCATTTAATGCTTGGAATGAATACAAATCTTTCCCACTTGCCGAAGGGCCTAGGCAGAGGCTCTGGGACCCGATGCAAGGATGTTTGTCCTTTAGGTTATGCCTTTTGACGTAGTTCAACTCTCTCTCTATGTTGCAATAGACTGAAATTTTTGGGTGGCCAACAATTGAGTCCTCTTCTTCAGCTACTGCTCCTTGGATCACACAAACAACTAATGTTGCTTGGGCAACTTTGGCTAGCATAACCTTGTGCTCACAAATTTTTCATCTCTTTGAGAGTTTATATAGTTTAGCTTTCAAACCACCTTCCCTCCCTTGGTACATGGTGGATAGTGACCCAAGGGAGGGGCAATATTCCATTGTGGGCTGAAATATGCTTTTGTATGCTCACACAAGGCCTAAGGAGGCGCTAGTGCTGTCCTGAGGCGACTTTCACATAAGGGGAAACTGTCATTTGACTGCTTGTGGTCCCGGAAAGGGAATTTTTTCCATTTCCACGAATGCATGCTTATCAGGCTCTAGTGCGCGCAGAAGGCACACTTATCAAAGGAAAAAGTGCGCATTCGGGCATTTATGACTAGTTCAATCTTGAATTGCTCCAAACCTTAGAGATTCTTAATATTTTTGATTCCATAATGTATATCTGTCTTGTAAATCCTTGGGCTCGACATTACTTGATGTCATTTTTTGTTGTATGATTTTTCAGTGTTAACAGATGCCCCCTAATATGTGAGGTCTAGGAATAACTGTATAGCCGATATAAATTATAGTTTCTTTTCTGTATCGTACGCAAAGAGAGAGACAGAGAGCGAGGCATGCATGTAGAAGGACAACATCTTGCACTGGTTCTGAGATAACCACTATTTAGGGTACCCCCTGCAAGTAGAAAAAACATACAAACATATCTGCAAAATGTCAACGAGCGGGCATGTCCCATGCTCGCGATGTTATGGCTAGTTAAACAAAATTGACAGATAGATGTGCTGTCTATGTCACTATTGTGGTAGTGATGTTGGTGGTTGTTGACAACGACTGCTGACGCCCTCAGGGGCATTTTTTCTTTGACGACAGGTGGAATGTGGTACCCATATGCATAATCTTGGTATGGCAGATCACTATGCAATGTACGCATATGTACTGGCTAGGACCTTCCCGTGTAAGCATTGTTATCAAAGACGCTTATAAAGGCACGGGTCTTCGACTGATCTTGATCAAAGTGCAATGGTTGTAAATTACAATACCATCGTGATATGAAAGCTTTTGTTGTAGTCGAATGTCAAGAGGATCGATGACATCTATGGAAAATGATGTCTCCCATAGTGCCACCCGAGGATACCCCTTTACATGGGGAGGGGTCATCCAAGGTATTGCTTCCTTTTTGGAAAAGAGGTGTTGATGTCGACAAAAAGGAAGCCTTAACTGAACCATAATGGGTTTAACATAGGCATGTTGGTGAGCGGTAGCTGAAAAAGAATGATGGGGATTCAGTGGCCCGAGGTCGAAGTATATTTGAGCATCTTGGCAGCAGTCACAGGTATTTTCTGAAGGGAAAAAATCCCTAGAGTCAGTAGGACTTCCAGGGCGGGTATGAACTAGCTATGATTGTCGTAATGGTGTGTGCATGGAGGGTATGAAATACTTCGACCAAGGGAAATGGGGGACTGTTGCCATGGGAGGAAAAGGTGCAATATGAGGGTGAAGAGGTGAAGGGTGTTGTTTGTGCTTTTTGTAAAAAAAGAATAAAATAATGGGGTTTGGTTTGTACAAAACACAGAGACGGGTACCCCAAAACATGAAAGAGGGTCGCCCACTTGATGGTGTGAGGACGGTATTTTGCTAGGGGTAGGGGTCCCATTGGCTGGTCTCATATGTGGGGTTGATGAAATGGAAGATGTTGCAGATGGATTAATGTTGATGGAGGTATGGTGGGCCAAATCCGGTGCGCGAAGGTGCGCTTTCATTCTGCTTGTACAACCCAGCTATCCAGGAAGGGGGGTGAGTTGGAATGGTAAACTTGACTTTATGCATGATATATGGATGGGCATGAGGTGCTTCCTGGACTATAGTGGTATGCCCATGGCGTCACTTTGTGGAGTGGTGTATGGTCTACTTGAGATGACAATCGCTATGGAGGGGAGGCTCTACCGACCATCGAGGACGTTTATCATATGCAAGGTGAGGTGATGATAAACATGGTCAGGTATGAGGACCCTAGGTTTTATTTCTGATGGAGAAATGATGTCAGGATATGCAGAGTTTTCTAGGACTCTATCATGCTAAGGGTAGAATGATACCTGCTCCGGAACGTTCGATGGTCGGTGTTGTGAACGGTTTGCAGGATCTTCCTGCAAAAAAAACTACCTCAAGTGAAAGCATCTTCTTTTTATTCAATATTATTGAAAAACATGAATTTTGGAAATGAAGATGGGAGGGTGCATACCTGCCGGCGCCGAAAATTTAATTTTTTCGAGAGTGCGAATGTGTGGCATCACCTCTATTTGCTTGGGAGTTGTTACTTGGCTCCTGTTTTTTATTTCAGTTGTGGTTTCCCCCAGACTGAGATCAGGGGGGGCATTTTTTGGTTGCTACCCCCTGTCCAGGATCTCCCTGAATACAGATTACTACTGCCTAGGTGACCTTGGGTCAAAGACTCGATCAAACCATCTGCAGTAATCGATGCGCGTGATAACTCAAGAGGATGAGGCAACTAGGTTCCCCTGTCCCTGGTTGGTGTATGGTGGCTTGGGGGGAGGAGGGAAAAATGGCTGCCGATCTGGTGACCTTCATTCCTCCTGTAGGTCCTAGATGGCACGCGGTTCATTTCCAAGTGCCTGGATGGAGGGATCCTTTTGATAGGATTGCTCTATCGTATGTAAGGCATCCCGATACCATGGTATTTCTAGACAATGGTGGGTATAGTTGTTTCGGGAAATATCACCCTAGAGGTTCGTTGGGTTACAACCTCCACAGAGCAGGGGCATGCTACTTAAGAAGGACTCACACAACCATGCACGTTCAGAAAAACTAAATAGAGTAGAATGAGGAAGTTACCCATAGGTCCTACGGTTGAAGAAGATCCCGCAGGGTTCAAACCCCCAGCAACCGTCCTTCCTTCTTAACCTGAAAGACAAGAAGAAACAAGCACAAAGGACTGGTTGTACAGCATATATCTACTCTAAATGTTAGTGAGATCGATATAAAACATCAGATAAATCATAATAAATGCTTAAATAACAAATATTCTCATACATATAAGCATACACTAACACGTATATTTCGGGAATAGCATGGTACTTCTGTATTATAAATAGCATGTACAAAAGTAACGAGTGGAGAGATCACCTGAATTCTCCCACGGCCTTCGAGCAGACCGTCGTCCGGATCTGTCCAGCCCTTTCCTCGCTAAGACTCCTTCCAAACTGGTGCATACGAGATGACATATAGGGAGACGAGCATCTCAAGGAAACAAGGGTTTCCTATAATGAACTGGGAAAGTGCAGGAGGCACGGGGAATCAGACTTGGATAGGGAATACCAACAGAGTATAATATCAATAATTCTCTCTCTCCCTTAGGCCATACATATGAGGGGTTTTTATACTCCCTCCAAGTAGTTTCAACAGTTGGAAACAGTTGGCCACGTGCTGGGGTGGTTGAACTACCTGAGTAACCATCAACCCAGCCCGAAAATAGGGAATAATTATTTATTTTTTAATCATTTTTAATGGCATACGCGGAAAAGTGCAGCTGGACTCGCGTATACACGCGGAAAAGTACGGGCATAGTCGTGTATGGGGATTTTTACACTATTTTT